>CM041628.1:47399843-47542858 GCA_023333625.1 Bothriochloa decipiens
GTCTAGATCACGTGGACGAGAGATTGAGTGAACAGAACAGTTGTGAATTGTGATCTGATCCGTATTGGCGATGGCGTAGGGTGTCGGGCGTGGCTGCGTCGACGACTCGGCGTTGGGCATTGCCGTCGGCGATGACGGCGAGGCGATCAGCTTCATGGCGTGACGGCGCGTAGGGCACGGCGGCACGGCCGCATGGGCAGGTCCACTCAGTCAAAATGTTCAAGTCGAATCGATGTGTTTTGCGCTATGCTAGGCGATGCCTTTCATCGATCCAATTCCCGTCAAAGTCCCGCATGCGCGCATGGGCCTCTTGCAGCGTGCCTGCATGGGCCTGAGCGGCTGAGCTAGCGAGAGGCCATTTTTCTTTTTTTTAGTAAATAAAATACACGTATATGGAATCTTTGTTTCACTACGTCAAAAAAACACGGTATGCCGGGGCATACCCGGCATAACCTGTAGCTCCACCACTGTACTTGACTCTACCCTCGAGTTCTTCCTTGGACCAAGGAAGAAGACGAGCGGAGCCCTCTGGCACACAGCAAACACACACAGCAGAATGAAAAGGTTGTCAAAAAGTTCACTTCTTTCATTGCCTTGTATAACATATTTATACAAGTTTTCTACCTACTATAAAGTACAAAAGGGGTATGGGTCTCCATATCCCTCAACTATTCCTAGCACTATTTACAGTACTATGCATACATCAATCCGAATGACCGATGTACTTCTACCTACTCTCCACCATGCTGCTACAGCACAAGTGGACCAGGCCTCCCCCTCGAGTAAGCCCCTCGAGATGACTGGGTAAAAGAAAACCGGGGTGAAACCACACCTCTCGAGTAAGCCCCTCGACCAGGCCTCCCCTCGAGAATACCTCTCGAGCCTACCCCTCGAATGAACTGGGGAAGGGAAAAGACTGCCGAGGTAGCAGCAGGTTATGTCTAACAATCTTCCCCTAATCCTGCTGCTAGCTCTTGACCTCCACCATGCCAATGATCTTCCTTAGCTCCTGGAATCGAGGATGCCCGAGTGACTTGGTGAGGATGTCAGCGAGCTGCCGGCCAGTGTCGACGAACTCGATGATGACCTGTCCTCCATCGACGCAGTCTCGAAGGAAGTGGAACTTCACATCGATGTGCTTGCTTCTGTCGTGGAGGACGGGGTTCCTTGCCAACGCAATTGCTGGCTGGTTGTCCACCTTGAGCGCTGGTGGCTGAGCCTCGACACCGGTGTGCTCACTCAGCAGTCGTCACAGCCAGACCACCTGGCACGCCGTCGTGGCCGCTGCCACGTATTCCGCCTCACAGGTGGACAGGGCCACTATCTTCTGCTTCAGCGACTGCCAGGTGATGGGCTGTAACACTCTGGTGTTAAGCATGCATAATCAATTGCATTCTTAAGCATAAGCACCATTATGCATAGCATTAATGAAAAGAGTGATTGTCATTTCATGTATCATGCTGGATTATTCGAATTTTGCTTGCCTTTCACATGAAGTGCATATGGGGTATGAGTGTTTGGTGTTGGATGACACCTAGGGTAACCTAGACATGTTTAGGACACCAAATGAACCTAGGTTTATGTTCATGGTTTTGGCTAATTAAGCTTTGTTGTCATGGTTGACCAAGGTGGACCATGAGAGTAGTTTTGTTTGACTAAATTGGAAGTGGTAGCTAGAGTGCTTGCATGTGTGTGCACCCTAAATAAAGTTTGTAGATAATTTTATAAGGAACAAAAGTTGTTTTTACCACTTTTCATGAAAATGCTTGGAAGGTGTTCAAAAATATTGAAAAAGGGCAAAATTGGGGGCTGATTTTCCATTTTGGGAATTTTAAAAGGTATTTTATTTGGATTTTTGTATTTCAAAATCTAGGCAGAATCTGGTAAAACTTCTTTAAGATGAAATGTTCTACTCTTCAAAAGCTACATTTCATCTATTTTGAGTTTTTGCTAATTCGGCTTAGTTTAAGAGTTATTAAGCAGCAAAGTTTATTTTGAATTAGTGAAAATAGCTTTTCGGTGACGGTTGGTTCCTGGCCGTCAGGGAAATCCCCGACCAGGAAAACGCCGTGGCCGCCCGCGGCAGCATGCGTCGGCCGCGTGGCGCTCGGGGTCTGCCGAGGCCGGGCTGTTTTGGCCGCGTGGGGCGTCGTCCGAACGCGGTCACTCCTTCACTCGCCCGAGCCCTCGCTCTCTCTCCCTCGGCCCCCTCTCATTTTCTTCTCTGCTCGCCGCCGCGTCGCCCGAGCTCGCCTCGCCGCCATTCCAAAATTCACCACCGTCCACCGTGCATTCTCTCGATTGACCCCGCAATCGAGTGCGCCCGAGCCCGTTCCACCTTCCTCCACCCTCGCCTCGGCCGGTTGCTCCAAGGTATACTCGAATCGAAGCGTTTTCTCCCCGGCCGCCATTGCCACACCTCGGCTTCACCGTGGTCCCGCCGCTCTGGCCATCCTCCCTCGCCATTAGGGTGCAAATCAGACGCGTCGTGGTAGATAGCTGCTAGGACGGTGGTCAATGGCATCGATTAGGGTTTCATGGGGTCGGATTTCCGTCGGGCCGCCGCTCGGAGTGCCGCCGCTCCGCCGCGCTCGAGCTTCGACCACCTCCAGCCGCTCCCTCCCATCTTTAGTACCCTCGATGGATGCGCGCTGCTCTCCTCTCTCTTATCCGCCGGTTGGTGACGCCGGAGCGCCGCCGGGACGGCCGGCCGAGCCTCACCGCCGACGAGGACCTTCGGGTTAGAATTTAGGAAACCCTAAGGTTCTCGGTGTAAAGCTGCCAGACACAGAGATTTACCGGTTAGGGCTTGGTTAGTTTCGGGAAATGTCAGGGTCCCCGGTGTAAAGTGGTTTTTCCTTTTTCTTTTTCAGAATAGATTTCAGATTTGGTTTAAAGCTTTGGAAATTCATAACTTGCTCATTTTTCATCCAAATGAGTTGGTTCAACTTGCAGTATTTTTCTTATGAGATGATCTATGCATGAAAAATATGAAATGTGGAATTTGTGAAACTTTTCTGTATAGCTTTATTTATCTCTATTAATTGTATTTATCTTAGGAAATGCACAACTAATTCTCTGTTGCTCAGAAAAATGTGAGACCAAGTTTGCTAGTCTTCTTATGTCATGCTCTATCTGTAAAAAATATTATTAGGCTATGTCATATGTAAATTTTTCTATGTCTAGTTATGGTGTCTATTTTCATGTGAGGATAAATAATTCACAATAAATAATGTATAAGGAATTTGTGCATGAAACTTTTTGGAGGGTGTTTTTATGACAATCTAGAGCTAATTATGTTCTGAGATCTATTGTTTGATATACTTTTATGTACAAAGTATTTTATGCCCCTGGAATTGTGCTGCCTTGTCATTTTTGTGCAGGATAAAGTACTTACTGTTTTGACTTGAAATTTTTATGGTAGTCTTTATTTGGTATGATTAAGCTTCTGTAATTTTTACAGAATTTTCTGAGTAGTCTAAAGCCATGTTGTAGTTATACCCTGATTTCTTTTATTTATAAATAATGCTTTAGAGTTATTATTTCATGTGTGTAAAAATGCTTTTTATGCTATTCATGATATGTATGATCTTCTATTGGTTGTGGTTCAGTAGAGTGTAGTGTGCAAACAATGGTTGTTTATAATTCTTTATAGTGTGCGAGTAAATTTTAATGCGAGGCCTATTTGGAGATTTATCGGTAGAAGAGAATGCAGATGACATGTGCTTATCATACATGTTTTCAAATATTATATCATTCATTTTAGCTGAGCATTCATTTACCATCACCATCAGCATTGTATTTATATTTATGCACGGTATTCATACGCACTATGCATCATACAGGATCGTCAGAGCTCGAAACGGTAGTTCCCGGAGCACCAGGAGAGGAAGGCCAACAGGAAGCTTTGGATCGGGAAGCAGCAGCCGAAGAGGATCTCGAAGCTGATCTTCCGGAGTGTCCCGACCACCAGCCAAGTGCTTTCCTGAAAGGCAAGCCCCGGAGCATTCTCCCTGTGGTTTGCAAAATATCTAACTTGAGTCCTTTACTTGTTTGCTGCATTAAGTTATAGGCGTTGTTTTATACCGTTGCTGCATTACTTATATTCCTTGCCACTGTTATACTTCAACCCTGTTAGGTTCAGGTACGATTATATGCTTAGCCCTGCTTAACTAGATCGGTAGAAGTCGGGTGATTTCTTGTCATCCGCGAGTTATAGGTGGTAACTCGGATGGTTGAATACATTGTTATCTTGGATAACCATGTGGAGATAATAAATCGAGACTAGGCGAGATTGGAGTTGAGAATGAACTGGAGGTTCAATGTGGTTTATTCCCGTCTGTGTCGAACTAGGACCCCGTCCGTTGTACGTCCTCAAGTCATATTGAATTTATGCCTCAATTTAGCTGGAAGGATAAGTCGTTCCGACCGCGAAGCCTAATTTTGATTTGGGCCGGGAGTCGACCTGCTGTACGCATCGCATTGGTGAAGATGGGGGACCACGGGTTACGCGGTTGTAAGGCTTGAATATAGCATGGTGCGTCCTGCTGGCAGTCGGACGGTGCCCGGATGTGATGGTACCTGTTGATCTCGCGTTTTTCCTGAATTGGATGTCGGTGACCTGTAGCTCACCGTGGCTGGTGAGTGTGGTTTGTGTGAGGAGTACCTGCCAGCTGGTTAGTAATCGATTATAATCACCATCGTTCCTGGACAGTGAACACTTGACTTGAGCAGCGGCATCGTAGTAAGAATTTGAACAAGAGATGAGATGGTTGAGCTGTTGAGACTGAAAGATACTCAACCGGAAATGGTTACTTGCTGTTGAATAATTATTACCGTGCTTGTTTAGTACAGGTGCTAATGTAGCATGATAAGGATAATCAGATTAAAATACATTGCTAGAAGGTTCTTATTAATTGTTCTTAATGCAAGCTTTTCCGCAATTGAAATGAGTCAGCTATCCTACTTATACAGCCTTGCATACTCCTTGGAGTCTCTTTATTTTAGTTTATGACGGGTAAGTCTAGCTGAGTACATCCTCGTACTCAGGGTTTTATTTCCCATGTTTTTGCAGATGGTGAGATGCTTTATGGTTATTGTCAGAACTGTTTCTATCCCGCCTTGGGAGATGACTAGACCTTGGGCATGGTCACTCTTCTCGACTTGATGCTTTTGCTGGATGTGGACCAAGGACTTGGCACTGTATTTCAAATGTGTGTGTGTGGTATTTGAACTTAAATCGCTTCCGCTTTTATTTGAATTGGAACTTGGTTTGTAATAACTCTATTTCGTACTCCGATGATGTTTTAAAACTATGTGCGAACTGTGTACTTGTGGATGGAATCGCTAAACTATTACGATCTTGGTCGTGCCGCAAAAGTTTGAAATCCTTCGAGATTTCACGGACTACCGGGTTTATTAGGTCTCAATCATACGATTTGCTGAATTAATGGCGGATTATGTGCTTGTGCTCTAATAAATTGGTCGGTTCTGTCACAGCTGGCATCGGAGCATGTTTAGCGTTTTACTGTTCACAAGTATTTAAAATAAAAGAGTTTTTGGTTTGCGAAAAGTATTTACAAAACGTATAGGTGTTCAAATCTGTGGTTTTGAAAACTAGAGTGTGCCAGTGGTCATATCCTTTATGCCCAATAGGATTCAGGTGGCTTAATTAAGTACTGACTTGGGGGAAATTGTATCATATTTGTTATTTTGCCGTTGCCCATACAATGGCGGATTCGTATGGGTGCCGTTCTTTTGAATGGTAATGTATGGATCAAATTGCCTCTACGCCCTGGTAAGTGTGAGTTGTGAGAGCATGATTGGATGCAAATGCCAGTCTAGGGGAGTGTTTATTGATGCCGGATTATTTACATGTTGCACACATGTTTATATGAAGGTATCCCATGTTGGGACCGTCTTCTGGCGGTGTCGTCTTCTGCGCGACTTGTTGGGGTAGTAAGTAATCGGTGTTTTCACCTTGTTCGGAAGGTGCGTGAATTTTTACGTCGAAGTGCATTCATATGGGATATGGGCTGAAATGAATTTTCTGCAGGTACACTAACCGCGAATGGTAGAATGAAGTAGTTACGTATAATGAGAGAACGATGTATGCCACCGCATAGAGCGTTAGATTATTAGTTCGTGAGGACGTATGTACGTGCATGCATCATGGTTAAATTTGCTCATTCATACATTCATGGTTCCTTCCCTTATAATTAAATTGTCTCTTTTCTTTAAAATTATAACTTATGGGATATACAACTTTTGAACAGATGGCGAGAACCAAGCAGACTGCTCGTAAGTCCACTGGAGGAAGAGCGCCTCGTGGTCCTTTGGCTGTCCGTGACTCGGCACCAAGGGAGGTGGACACTTTTCTTGAGGAGCACGCCATGCCTAGCCTTCTTTGGAGGATTCTCTCCAATACTGGGTACACGGTGGGCATGGAGCCTCACTACTACTGGGACAAGGATGATTTGGTGAACTATGGAGAGGCACGTGTGGAGGTAGTAGTCCCACCTTTGGACGGTGACCCCCATTGGGTTGGGTGGCGCTGTTTTGGTGCGGGCAAGACTGCCAAGACGGGTGCCACGTTTGCAGCCTTTGACGTGGTAGAGCACCTGATGGAGGAGATACCTCACGCGCTTGTCGAGGTTTTTCCTGGAGTGTTCCCCATTGCTCACCGCTTCTCTAGGTGGCCACATGCTGAGGGAAACCCACTGGAGGCCGGTCCTGAGGAGGCACAGGGTAGCAGCACGCCTGCTATGAGTGCTATGTTTGCCGTGATGGGGGCCTATGTCAACATGGAGACTAAGGCACTTCGTCTAAATGAGGAGTTCAAGGAGGCTCGAGCTGATGCACGCAAGGAGAAGCGTGAGTTGACTCGTGAGCTTCAGCGCTCCCGCGAGGAGGTAGCCCGTGTGTCTTATCATCGAGACAAGGTTGTGCTGGAGAGCCAGAAGATGGCTCAGGCTAGGGATGAAGCCTGGTCCGAGTTCCATTGTCTTAGCATCCGCCAGCAGCAGGTGCTAGAGGACGTGGAGGAGGTTCGTGCTTACAATGCTAGTCTTCACGAGGAGGTGCACAGGAAGCAGGAGGAGATCCGTCAGCTGCGAGCAGCCTTAGTAGCAGCTAGGAGGGCTATGAACAGTGCTTCCAGTGAGAGTAGCAACAATGGAGAGCAGCCTTGCTGAGGATCGTTAGTCTCTAGCTGTTCTTTTGCGTGCCTGTCAGGTGGTCATGTAACCCTTTTGCTCGCTATCGAGACTTTGATGTAATGTTGGAACATGGGTTTGATGTGATGAAATCCGTACAACTTTTAAAAAGTCCAGTGTATGTATGCTGGCAAAATTATGGATGTTGTAAGACGCTTTGCGATGGTTCGCAGTAATATTATTAGTGATGTTGTGATGTGAAAAATTGGAATTATTGTGCCTCTATTTATTGTGCGAATTTATTTCCCTCGATAAATTCAGTTTGGCATGATTTTTACATTCACCTCTCATTATGACAACATTCACCTGATACATACTTCTTACTGAAATATGCAGATGTCGGTTACACGTAGTGGTTCGGGTGCTAATGGCAATGGTGGATCTGAAGAGGGTGCTGATAACACTGCATGTGGTGTGCCACCCCCACCTTTGACCAATGCGGAGCAGCTTTTTGCTCAATTCTTGGGCAGCCAGCGCAATGTAGAGCAGCTTCTTCGCGAGAACTTGGCCCGCGATGTTCGTCAGGGTCCTCAACAGAATCAATACAGCAGCTTCAAGGAGTTTTAGGACACTAAACCTCCTGTGTTTAAGGATGCTCCTGAGCCACTTGAGGCAGATGAATGGCTCAATACCATGGAAGATAAATTTCATCTTCTAAGGTTGACAGAAGAGCTGAAAGCGGAGTATGTAGCCCATCAGCTTGAGGGACAAGCAGGGACGTGGTGGAAGCAACATCGCACCACCTTTCCGCAGGGTGTTCCAATTACTTGGGACCGCTTTGCACATGCTTTCCGAGGAAATTTCATTCCTCCCAGTCTGATGGCCATGAAAAAGACTGAGTTTCTATCGCTCACTATGGGAACTCGCAATGTGAAGGAGTATCTGCACGCCTTCAATAATTTGAGTCGCTATGCTCCTGAGTTTGTCAACACTGATGAGAACAAGATAGCTAGCTTCAAGAGAGGCTTGAGTTCTAAGTTGATGAAAACTATGAGTACTTCTGCCCGTGTTACTTTCAATGATTTCTTGAATGATTGTATTATGCAAGAAAACAGTAACAACATTCATGCTGCCGTCAAAAATCGCAAGAGAGCTCATGATGGAGGTGGTTCTTCTCAGTCAAGAGCCCCAACTGCTTTCCGTACGCCGTTTCGTCCACCGATGTCTGGTGCGAGATTCAGGCCCCCGCAGCAGAAAAGGCATAATAATTATCCAGCTCAGAATCCGCAGAAGCATAACAAAGCATTCAAAGTTCCTGTTCCACAGGGGAAACCAGTACAGAGCAACTTGACCGGTGCTAACAAGACACCTGTCAATGGACCTTGCTTCAACTGCAACCAGACAGGGCACTTTGCTTGTTATTGCCCTTTTCCCAAGAAGCAGCAGGGCCCATATCAAGCTCGTGTGCACAACACCTCGATTGAGGAAATTCTTGCTGGTGAACCAGTGACTGCGGGTATGTTTTCTGTGAATCAAATCCCTGCCGTTGTTTTGTTTGATTCTGGATCATCGCATTCTTTTATGAGTCAAGCATTTGCACAGAAGCATGATCAAAAGATACTTGAATTGAGTATTGAATTCAAGGTTAGTTCAGCTGGGGCTGATATAACTACTAAGTAGATAGTTCAGGGTGCAACCCTAGACCTAGATAAGTGGAGGTTTCGGTTGAACTTGATAGTTCTACCTGGCTTAGGAGTGGATGTCATCGTGGAAATGAGTTGGATGAAATTCTGGGGTGCTGTGATCGATACAGGTAATAGGATGCTATCTATCAGAAATCCCCTTGGGGAGGGTACTTTTCAAGTGCCGTTACCCCGAAAGTTTAAGCTAGAGAGTGTGTCCTATTCTACTCGTGTGACCCCTCTTCCCGAAATTCCTGTTGTATGTGAATTTCCGGATGTTTTTCCTGAAGAGCTTCCGGGTCTTCCACCTGATAGAGATGTTGAGTTTCGCATTGAGTTATTGCCTGGCACTGCTCCAATTTCTAGGAGACCATATCGGATGCCGCCAAATGAATTGGCAGAGCTCAAAAATCAGTTGAAGGATTTGTTGGACAAGGGTCTTATTCGTCCTAGTGTGTCAGAATGGGGTTGTCCTGCTATCTTTGTGAAGAAGAAGGACAAATCTCTACGGATGTGCATGGATTATCGTCCACTCAATGCTGTCACCGTTAAGAACAAGTATCCGTTACCCCGAATTGACATTCTGTTTGACCAGTTGTCCAAGGCGAGAGTGTTTTCTAAGATTGATCTTAGGTCTGGTTACCATCAGATCAAGATTAGACCAGAAGATGTGCCTAAGACCGCTTTTTCTACCAGATATGGATTGTATGAGTATCTTGTTATGTCCTTTGGCTTAACAAATGCTCCTGCATACTTCATGTATCTGATGAATTCGGTTTTCATGCCGGAGCTAGACAAATTTGTGGTGGTGTTTATTGATGATATCCTGGTGTACTCAGAAAACGAAGATGATCATGCCGAGCATCTGAGGATTGTTCTAGAAAGGCTTAGGGAATATAAGCTGTATGCTAAGTTTAGCAAGTGTGAGTTTTGGCTCAAGAGAGTTCAATTCCTTGGCCATGTCCTATCTGATGAGGGAATCTCAGTAGATCCGAGCAAAGTACAAGAGGTTATGAACTGGGAAGCGCCGACTTCTGTGCATGAAGTTCGGAGTTTTCTTGGTCTAGCCGGGTATTATCGTCGTTTCATTCCGGATTTCTCGAAGATTGCCAAACCCATGACAAATCTGTTGCAGAAAGAGAAGAAGTTTGTATGGACAGAGGAGTGTGAAACAGCTTTCCGTACCTTGCGGGAATTGTTGACCACTGCTCCTGTTCTTGCGCAACCAGATTTGGGGAAACCTTTTGATGTATATTGCGATGCATCAAAAATAGGCTTGGGATGTGTGCTTATGCAAGAAGGAAGAGTCATAGCTTATGCCTCACGTCAGTTAAAGAAACATGAAGTGAATTATCCAACCCATGATTTGGAGCTAGCAGCTGTTGTGCATGCTCTAAAAATCTGGAGGCATTACTTGTTGGGTAACTTCTGTAAAGTCTATACTGATCACAGAAGTCTGAAGTGTATCTTCACTCAACTCGAGTTGAACATGAGACAACATCGATGGATGGAGTTTATTAAGGACTTCAATATGGAGATCTTGTATCATCCAGGCAAAGCAAACGTAGTCGCAGATGCGTTGAGTCAAAAATCACATTGTCATGCTATTCAACCTTTGTTAGCAGATGATTTTAGCCTCATGCATCCTGTTGTGCTGCGTAATATTCAAATTAGTTGCTCGCTTGAAAGTAAGATTATCGAAGGTCAGAAAACTGACAAGGGTATAGGTCATATCAAGGAGAAAATATTGAAACAGCCGCTCAAGCATTTCCGAGTGGATGAGAAGGGAATCTTATGGTTTGACGATCGTCTGGTCGTACCAAAAGATAGAGAACTCAGAAATCAAATTATGGATGAAGCTCACTTATCAAAGTTATCTATTCATCCTGGCGGTAGTAAGATGTTTCATGATCTAAAGGTTCGCTATTGGTGGACCAAAATGAGAAAGGAGATTGCAGCTTATGTCGCACGGTGTGACATCTGTTGTCGCGTAAAGGCTGTTCATTTGAAACCAGCCGGAATGCTACAACCGTTGCTGATTCCTGAATGGAAATGGGAAGGTATCAGTATGGATTTCATTACCGGACTTCCCACCACTCAGAAAGGGCATGACTCTATTTGGGTAATCGTTGATTGACTTACCAAGAGTGCGCACTTTATTCCAGTTCGGACAGACTATCGACCGCCTCAATATGCTGATATTTATCTCAGGGAGATTATCCGTTTGCATGGAATTCCCAAGACGATTGTATCTGATCGAGGATCTCAGTTCACTGCTCATTTCTGGGAACATTTGCAGAAGGATTTGGGGACAAAGCTGAATCATAGTACAACTTATCATCCTCAAACTTCAGGCCAAACAGAAAGAGTGAATCAAGTTCTTGAAGATCTTCTGAGGGCTTGTGTCTTATCATCCAAGGGCTCATGGGAGAAATGGTTACCTTTGGCAGAATTCTCTTATAACAATAGTTACCAAGAGAGTATACAGATGGCTCCTTTTGAGGCACTGTATGGCCGAAAGTGTAGAACGCCTGTGAATTGGGTAGGACCTGGAGAAAGAAGATATTATGGTATTGACTTTGTTAAAGAAGCTGAAGAGCAGGTTCGAACAATTCAGCAACACATAGCAGCTGCACAATCTCGACAGAAAAGTTATGCCGATAAGAGAAGAAGACCTCTAACTTTTGATGTTGGTGATTATGTGTATCTGAAGGTCTCTCCTATGAAGAAAGTGCAACGTTTTGGTGTTAAAAGAAAACTAGCACCTCGTTATGTTGGTCCATATTAGATAGTGGAAAGAAAAGGATTGTGGGCCTATAAGCTCAAACTGCCGGAAGAGATGAGTGCAGTGTTTCCTGTTTTCCATGTATCCCAACTCAAGAAATGTCTACGTGTTCCAACCGAGGAAGCCGTTAAAGTTAAAGACATTAAGCTGAGTTCAGATTTAACTTATGAAGAGAAACCTATGAGACTCCTAGATGTCAAAGACCGAGTGACCAGGAATCATGTGGTCAGGCAATATAAGGTTTCTTGGAGCAATCATGATGATAACGATGCCACTTGGGAAACCGAGGACTATTTAAAAGAAGTATATCCCGATTTTCATAAAGAATGGTTAGTCTACTCAAATCTCGGGACAAGATTTCTTTAAGGGGGGAAGGGCTGTAACACTCTAGTGTTAAGCATGCATAATCAATTGCATTCTTAAGCATAAGCACCATTATGCATAGTATTAATGAAAAGAGTGATTGTCATTTCATGTATCATGCTGGATTATTCGAATTTTGCTTGCCTTTCACATGAAGTGCATATGGGGTATGAGTGTTTGGTGTTGGATGACACCTAGGGTAACCTAGACATGTTTAGGACACCAAATGAACCTAGGTTTATGTTCATGGTTTTGGCTAATTAAGCTTTGTTGTCATGGTTGACCAAGGTGGACCATGAGAGTAGTTTTGTTTGACTAAATTGGAAGTGGTAGCTAGAGTGCTTGCATGTGTGTGCACCCTAAATAAAGTTTGTAGAGAATTTTATAAGGAACAAAAGTTGTTTTTACCACTTTTCATGAAAATGCTTGGAAGGTGTTCAAAAATGTTGAAAAAGGGCAAAATTGGGGGCTGATTTTCCATTTTGGGAATTTTAAAAGGTATTTTATTTAGATTTTTTGTATTTCAAAATGTAGGCAGAATCTGGTAAAACTTCTTTAAGATGAAATGTTCTACTCTTCAAAAGCTACATTTCATCTATTTTGAGTTTTTGCTAATTCGGCTTAGTTTAAGAGTTATTAAGCAGCAAAGTTTGTTCTGAATTAGTGAAAATAGCTTTTCGGTGACGGTTGGTTCCTGGCCGTCAGGGAAATCCCCGACCAGGAAAACGCCGTGGCCGCCCACGGCAGCATGCGTCGGCCGCGTGGCGCTCGGGGTCTGCCGAGGCCGGGCTGTTTTGGCCGCGTGGGGCGTCGTCCGAACGCGGTCACTCCTTCACTCGCCCGAGCCCTCGCTCTCTCTCCCTCGGCCCCCTCTCATTTTCTTCTCTGCTCGCCGCCGCGTCGCCCGAGCTCGCCTCGCCGCCATTCCAAAATTCACCACCGTCCACCGTGCATTCTCTCGATTGACCCCGCAATCGAGTGCGCCCGAGCCCGTTCCACCTTCCTCCACCCTCGCCTCGGCCGGTTGCTCCAAGGTATACTCGAATCGAAGCGTTTTCTCCCCGGCCGCCATTGCCGCACCTCGGCTTCACCGTGGTCCCGCCGCTCTGGCCATCCTCCCTCACCATTAGGGTGCAAATCAGACGCGTCGTGGTAGATAGCTGCTAGGACGGTGGTCAATGGCATCGATTAGGGTTTCATGGGGTCGGATTTCCGTCGGGCCGCCGCTCGGAGTGCCGCCGCTCCGCCGCGCTCGAGCTCCGACCACCTCCAGCCGCTCCCTCCCATCTTTAGTACCCTCGATGGATGCGCGCTGCTCTCCTCTCTCTTATCCGCCGGTTGGTGACGCCGGAGCGCCGCCGGGACGGCCGGCCGAGCCTCACCGCCGACGAGGACCTTCGGGTTAGAATTTAGGAAACCCTAAGGTTCTCGGTGTAAAGCTGCCAGACATAGAGATTTACCGGTTAGGGCTTGGTTAGTTTCGGGAAATGTCAGGGTCCCCGGTGTAAAGTGGTTTTTCCTTTTTCTTTTTCAGAATAGATTTCAGATTTGGTTTAAAGCTTTGGAAATTCATAACTTGCTCATTTTTCATCCAAATGAGTTGGTTCAACTTGCAGTATTTTTCTTATGAGATGATCTATGCATGAAAAATATGAAATGTGGAATTTGTGAAACTTTTCTGTATAGCTTTATTTATCTCTATTAATTGTATTTATCTTAGGAAATGCACAACTAATTCTCTGTTGCTCAGAAAAATGTGAGACCAAGTTTGCTAGTCTTCTTATGTCATGCTCTATCTGTGAAAAATATTATTAGGCTATGTCATATGTAAATTTTTCTATGTCTAGTTATGGTGTCTATTTTCATGTGAGGATAAATAATTCACAATAAATAATGTATAAGGAATTTGTGCATGAAACTTTTTGGAGGGTGTTTTTATGACAATCTAGAGCTAATTATGTTCTGAGATCTGTTGTTTGATATACTTTTATGTACAAAGTATTTTATGCCCCTGGAATTGTGCTGCCTTGTCATTTTTGTGCAGGATAAAGTACTTACTGTTTTGACTTGAAATTTTTATGGTAGTCTTTATTTGGTATGATTAAGCTTCTGTAATTTTTACAGAATTTTCTGAGTAGTCTAAGGCCATGTTATAGTTATACCCTGATTTCTTTTATTTATAAATAATGCTTTAGAGTTATCATTTCATGTGTGTAAAAATGCTTTTTATGCTATTCATGATATGTATGATCTTCTATTGGTTGTGGTTCAGTAGAGTGTAGTGTGCAAACAATGGTTGTTTATAATTCTTTATAGTGTGCGAGTAAATTTTAATGCGAGGCCTATTTGGAGATTTATCGGTAGAAGAGAATGCAGATGACATGTGCTTATCATACATGTTTTTAAATATTATATCATTCATTTTAGCTGAGTATTCATTTACCATCACCATCAGCATTGTATTTATATTTATGCACGGTATTCATACGCACTATGCATCATACAGGATCGTCAGAGCTCGAAACGGTAGTTCCCGGAGCACCAGGAGAGGAAGGCCAACAGGAAGCTTTGGTTCGGGAAGCAGCAGCCGAAGAGGATCCCAAAGCTGATCTTCCAGAGTGTCCCGACCACCAGCCAAGTGCTTTCCTGAAAGGCAAGCCCCGGAGCATTCTCCCTGTGGTTTGCAAAATATCTAACTTGAGTCCTTTACTTGTTTGCTGCATTAAGTTATAGGCGTTGTTTTATACCGTTGCTGCATTACTTATATTCCTTGCCACTGTTATACTTCAACCCTGTTAGGTTCAGGTACGATTATATGCTTAGCCCTGCTTAACTAGATCGGTAGAAGTCGGGTGATTTCTTGTCATCCGCGAGTTATAGGTGGTAACTCGGATGGTTGAATACATTGTTATCTTGGATAACCATGTGGAGATAATAAATCGAGACCGGGCGGGATTGGAGTTGAGAATGAACTGGAGGTTCAATGTGGTTTATTCCCGTCTGTGTCGAACTAGGACCCCGTCCGTTGTACGTCCTCAAGTCATATTGAATTTATGCCTCACATTTAGCTGGAAGGATAAGTCGTTCCGACCGCGAAGCCTAATTTTGATTTGGGCCGGGAGTCGACCTGCTGTACGCATCGCATTGGTGAAGATGGGGGACCACGGGTTACGCGGTTGTAAGGCCTGAATATAGCATGGTGCGCCCTGCTGGCAGCCGGACGGTGCCCGGATGTGATGGTACCTGTTGATCTCGCGTTTTTCCTGAATTGGATGTCGGTGACCTGTAGCTCACCGTGGCTGGTGAGTGTGGTTTGTGTGAGGAGTACCCGCCAGCTGGTTAGTAATCGATTATAATCGCCATCGTTCCTGGACAGTGAACACTTGACTTGAGCAGCGGCATCGTAGTAAGAATTTGAACAAGAGATGAGATGGTTGAGCTGTTGAGACTGAAAGATACTCAACCGGAAATGGTTACTTGCTGTTGAATAATTATTACCATGCTTGTTTAGTACAGGTGCTAATGTAGCATGATAAGGATAATCAGATTAAAATACATTGCTAGAAGGTTCTTATTAATTGTTCTTAATGCAGCTTTTCCGCAATTGAAATGAGTCAGCTATCCTACTTATACAGCCTTGCATACTCCTTGGAGTCTCTTTATTTTAGTTTATGACGGGTAAGTCTAGCTGAGTACATCCTCATACTCAGGGTTTTATTTCCCATGTTTTTGCAGATGGTGAGATGCTTTATGGTTATTGTCAGAACTGTTTCTATCCCGCCTTGGGAGATGACTAGACCTTGGGCATGGTCACTCTTCTCGACTTGATGCTTTTGCTGGATGTGGACCAAGGACTTGGCACTGTATTTCAAATGTGTGTGTGTGGTATTTGAACTTAAATCGCTTTTGCTTTTATTTGAATTGGAACTTGGTTTGTAATAACTCTATTTCGTACTCCGATGATGTTTTAAAACTATGTGCGAACTGTGTACTTGTGGATGGAATCGCTAAACTATTACGATCTTGGTCGTGCCGCAAAAGTTTGAAATCCTTCGAGATTTCACGGACTACCGGGTTTATTAGGTCTCAATCATATGATTTGCTGAATTAATGGCGGATTATGTGCTTGTGCTCTAATAAATTGGTCGGTTCTGTCACATGGACGCTCCACCGAGAAAGACGAGCACACCCGAGGTGCTCCGCTGTCCATCCACATCGCCCGCCAGGTCCGCGTCGCTGAATGCCGTGAGCCTCGGCGCACCCTCCTTGGTCTCCGGCGGTGCTTCGCTGAAGACGGACAGCTGAAGCCCATGGCGCTTGGGGAAGACAATTCCCCACTCCGTCGTGCCTGCACATAGTGCAACAAGTGCTTGACCGCCGCCCAGTGATCCTCCCACAGATCCTCCATGAACCTGCTCACATAGCCCACCGCAAATGCGATGTCCGGTCACATGTGAGTTAGCCAACGCAACCCGCCGATGATGCTCCGGTAGAGCGTAGCATCCACCTTCGCCACGGTACTCTGCCTCGAGAGCTTGATGCACTCCTCCATTGGTGTGGCCACAGCCTTGCAGCCCGCCATGCCCGCCCGCTCGAGCAACTTCTGCGCGTAAGCACGCTGCCCCAGC
Organism: Bothriochloa decipiens; assembly: GCA_023333625.1. NCBI lineage: Eukaryota > Viridiplantae > Streptophyta > Magnoliopsida > Poales > Poaceae > Bothriochloa > Bothriochloa decipiens. The sequence continues at coordinate 47,416,456 of CM041628.1, forward strand.
CTAATGGCGTCCTCCCCCTACCTTACCTCGATGCCGAGGTAATAAGACAAGGCCCCCAAATCGCTTATCCGAAACCATGCAGCCATCTCCTCCTTGAATCTAGCGATATCCTGAGCTCGCGCGTCGATGATGATGAGGTCGTCCATGTACATCCCAAAGATGAGATGTTCCTTCCCCCGTCGATGGGTGTACAGTGCGTGCTCCGTGGCGCATCTCCCGAACCCGAGCACAGCCATAGTGGCATCGAGCTTGGCATTCCACGCCCGTGGTGCCTGACGCAGGCCGTAGAGGGCCTTGCGTAGCCGCAGCACCTTCTTCTTAGCACCCTTGATGACGAAACCCGGCGCCTGCTTGACATAGACCGTCTCAGCCAGGTCCCCGTTGAGGAACGCCGACTTGACGTCGAGGTGGTGAACCTGCCACTCCTTGGCAGCAGCGAGGGCGAGCAGGAGTCGCACCGACTCCATTCATGCAACGGGGGAGAAGACCTCCTCGAAGTCGACCCCTTCACGCTGCACGAACCATCGAGCAACGAGTCGTGCCTTGTGCTTTACCACAGCGCCGCGCTCGTCCCGCTTCACCTTGAAGACCCACTTGAGTCCAATCGGCCGGCAGCCTGTGGGTGGATCAACAAGCTCCTAGGTCTTGTTCTCCTTGATGGCCTTCATCTCCTCCAGCATCGCCTTCCGCCATGCTGCGTCGCGCTCCGCAACGGCGAACATGGGCGGCTCCTCTGCACTCATCAAGAGCAGAGTAGGATCGTTGTCGAGGTTCACTGTCGCCCTGCTAGGTGCCTCAAGGTCTCTGATGATGTCGTCGACGCGGCGGAACCGCACCTCCTCTCCTTCGTGGTAGGCATCCACGAACTCCGAGACGTTGGACGGTGGGGTCGCGTACTCGATGGTTCGCACCGTCTTCGTTCCTCGTGGTGGGGTTGTTCGCGGCGGAAAAGTTCCGTGCTCGCCCCCCTCCCCCGTGGTCGAGGGTCCGCCCGCTGTCGAGCCCTCCCCTCGAGTGGTTGGGGTGGAGACCTCTGGTGAGACAGAGGCCCGAGACCTTGTGGCTGGGTCGCTCGAGGCTAGGTCGTTCGTAGCGGTGAAGTTCCATGCTCGACCCTCCCCTTCCGCGCTCGAGGGCTCCCTTCCGTCATTCACTGCCGAGCCCCCAAATCGAGGGGTCTGTGATCCGACTCCGCTGGGTGATACCTCCGCAGCACCTGCTACCGATGCCCGAGCTTCCCCCACTGCGGGTTCCACTGGGCCAGCGCCTCCGGTCCTTGGTGTATCCATAGCCTCGCCAGGGCCGTGGATGACCAGCCGCTCGACGATGAGCATGTCGCTGAGTCCGCTTCCGCCTTCCTCGAGGCCTCCTACTCCTGACCTGTCCCAGGCCCATGACGTAGCCTCGTCAAAGACCACATCCTAGGACACGACCACCTTGCCACCGACAGCCGATAGGCCTTCGACCCCTCCTCGTAGCCGAGGAACACCATACGCATGCTTCTGTCCTCCAGCTTCCCGAGGCCTGGCTTGGTGACCTTGATGTGGCCGATGCAGCTGAAGGTCCACAAGTACGAGACATTAGTCTTGCGCCCGTGCCATGCCTCGTACGGCGTCTTCCCCTTGAGAGCTTTGGTCGGTGACCGGTTGAGGATGTGCACGGCGGTGGTGACAGCCTCTCCCCAGAATGCCGCCGGCATCCCCTTGGCCTTCATCATCGACCGCGCCATGCTGACGATGGTCTGGTTTTGGCGCTCCACGACATCGTTCTACTGCGGCGAGTAGGGTGAGGTGAGATGTCGACCCACCCCCTCCTCGATGCAGTACTCGATGAAATCGAGCGCCGTGAACTCTCCACCGGAGCACCCGCAACTGCTTGCCGCACTCCGCCTCTGCACGAGAATTGACCCACTTGATAGCATCTGCCACATCACTCTTACTTGTTAGGAGCTGCAGCCACATGTAGCGGCTGCAATCATCCACGTGCAGGAGAAAGAACCTGCGATCGCCGTGAGTTGCTTGCGTGATTGGGCAGCAGAGGTCCCCATGGACTAACTCAAGGGGTTCACCCGCATGATACCTCGAGGTCTTTGGGAACAGTAGTCACCTCTGCTTCCCTGCCAGGCAGCTGTCGCACAGCTCTCGACATGCTTGATTCGAGGCAACCCGGTCACCATCTTCTCGAGCCGGCCCAGAGCATCGAAGCTCAGGTGGCCAAACCGGCCATGCCACAGCCATGGCTCTTGCGTGCACGCCGCCGCCAAGCACACAGGGTGCTCCACCTTCAAATCAAGAAGATAGAGACGATTCCTGGAGCATGTTACCTTGGCGAGAAAACGCCGCTCCTTGTCCCTGATCCGCAGTACACCGTCGCAGATCAGCACCTCCGCCCCGCGCTCATCAAGTTGGCCCAGACTGACGATGCTCAAGCGAAGCTGGGGAATGTAGTACACATTAGTCAACGTGTGCTGCTCCCCGTTCCGGCACCTGAAGATGACTGTGCCTTGCCCACGGATATCCACCCTCGAGTCCCTGAACTTGACCGTGTCGGTCTTGTTCGTGTCGAGGTCAGAAAAGGCGGCGCGGCAGCCAGTCATATGGTTGCTCGCACCCAAGTCGAGGTACCACCGCTGCTCCTCCTCATCGCCGAGTGCGCCCAGGTGGACCTGCGCCCGCGGCTCGTCGAGGTCGACGGCCTGCGGCGCAGTCCTCTGCTCTGCCTCCGTCTTCCCTGCTTTGCCTTCCTGCAGAGCACAGTATTCACCCATCAAAAGCGTCTGCTCGTCATCACCGTCGTCTTGAGCCAGGTGCGTCTCCTCCTTCTTCTCCTTCCTCTCCGGGCATTCGTGTGCCCAATGCCCCACTTTGCCATATTTCCGGCAAGCGTTGGGGGTAACGGTCTTCTTCTTACCGTTCCTCTTGTCTGCCGGAGCTTTCCCTTGCTTCTTACCGCCATTGCCGCTACGGTCACCACCGCCACGGTTGGAGCCTTCCCCGGACCAAAGCTTCTCTTTCATCTGCGCCGTCCACTCCTCCTCGGTTAGCATCAGCTTGGGCTTCTTCTTCTCTGGCATCGCAAGACCACGGCTCTCCACTACTCGTAGCCTCCCCACTACATCCTCGAGAGTCAAAGTGGACATATCCAGCATTGTCTCAATGGACATGGCGAGCTACGAGTACTTGGAAGGTACCACACAGAGCAGCTTGCTGATGAGATCCTCATCCTCTAGCGGCTTGCCGTAGGTGGCCAGCTGGCTCACGAGCGACTGAAGACGCAACGCGAAGTCCTCCACCGAATCCCCAGACTTGAACCGAATGTCGCTGAACTCCCGGCGTAGTTGCTGAGCCTTCGCCAGCTTGACTCGATCCGAGCCAACGCGGAAGGACTCCAGCATCTCCCACGCCTCCTTCGCCGTCTGCTTGGCTCCCAGCGCCTCATGGTACTCGCTCGGAGTAGACGCCATGAGCGCTTCCATAACGCCCACCTCCACATCCTCTCCGGCGTTGCCAGCCTCCACGGCCGCTCACCATTTCCGAGCGCGCAGCTTCCATTTCATCTGCACGGACCACTCGCCGTAGTTGGTGCGGGTAAGCATCGGCCAGGTATTGCTCCAGCCGTACTCCCTTACCACTCGCACCTCCACCGGCTGCGCCACCGGCTGGAGCTGCCTCCCCGCATCTCCACCGCTGGCGTCCTGCAGTAGCGTGTCCGCCATCGTCAGTCGTTGGACCTAAAACGACGGTGTACGGCTCCGATACCACTTGTCGGCGCTAAGAAGTTAGCACCGATGAGGCCGAGTAGCACCTACTCGACCCTACCCTCGAGCTCTTCCTTGGACCAAGGAAGAAGACGAGCGGAGTCCTCTGGCACACAGCAAACACACACAGCGGAATAAAAATGTTGCCAGAAAGTTTACTTCTTTCATTGTCTTGTGTAACATATTTATACAAGTTTCCTACCTACTATAAGGTACAAAAAGGGTATGGGTCTCCATATCCCTCAACTACTCCTAGCACTATTCATAGTACTATACATACATCAATCCGAATGACCGATGTACTTTTACCTACTCCCCACCATGCTGCTACAGCACAAGTGGACCAGACCTCCCCCTCGAGTAAGCCCCTCGAGATGACTGGGTAAAAGGAAACCGGGGTGAAACCATACCTCTCGAGTAAACCCCTTGACCAGGCCTCCCCTCGAGTATACCTCTTGAGCCTACCCCTCGAGTGAACTTAGGAAGAGAAAAGACTGTCGATTATGTCTAACATTGGCTCCAGTACTATCGACATCGACATCCTTGATAACGACGATGTCACACTTTATGATGAGACGGTCATCCTTGAGATGTGCCGATTTCTTCAGGTGCTCTCTTTTCATGAAATCATCGCAACCCCAAAACGAGCACTTGTCACTTAAGTTCATCACTTCGATTTCTTGGATGTCTGATGGCAGTTGCCTCTCAGCCTTGTCAACCAAACTGAAATCAAACTGTGCCTTCACAGTCGTCTCCACGACGTTTTCATCATTAACATCATCAAGTAAGAGATAGAGGGATATGTTGTCAGCCGCCTCGGAGTCTATGCCGTTGGGGAAGTATCGGATAAGCCAGAGATGGCCGCCGACTCTGAAAGAGGGAGATTCTAACCAGTCGCCTTTCTTGATTGCCTCTTTGGTGCGCGAGTAACCGTCAATGACAAGCAGGTGGTAGCCGCTGTCGGTGACGGCTGCGGTGATGGCTGCTGGTGTAGATCGCGTCGACTGCCCGCCCTCGCTAATGAAAGATACGCCGGCGAACGACATGGCGAACCAACAAGATCAACCGTGATCCCCGGCCACTATCTGCAGGTATTCTTTTTCTGTGCCTGGCAGCTGCCAAAGCCAAAGTGAGGAAATAAAAGGTCGCGATTATGATTATACAATAAGATGGAACTCCAAAAGCCAGGCCGCAGTGCCGCACATCCTATATATTCCTCCAATTTTAGGGATGCAAAAACGCAAGCGGGGCGGGCTGCGGACGGCCCGCGCACCGCCACGCTGTCCGCTAATCGTTTTTGCGGGCTTTGGCACAAGCTCGTACGCTGCCTTTGTCGACACCGTGCGCAGCGTGCGAGCCTATGTTTCTGAGCAAGCTCTTATGATAGAGAATATAATCAAGCTCTCTTTCCGTTCATTTTGGGCGCGTTTGCGACCCTGTACGTGGGTGGCTCGGCCAGCCCAACAGGCCCAGGCTTTGCCAAGCCAGCCCCTACTGCTGGAGCTACTCTTGTTTGCACCTATGTACCGGAGTGAGATTATATTTGCTTTGCTTGTACCAGTAGATATGCCTACCGTGTGCCCAGCAAGTGGTAGTCTTACCACCCATCATTCTCTTCTCTATCCTCATGGGGTCTGCCTAAAGCGACCGTGGTGGTGGTCCATGGCCGCCATGACACGCTATCCATGGCAGCTGCTCTGACGGCGATGGTGCCCTCAGCCCCTTTGGCCTACTCATCCCTGCCAACAAGCACCTGACCACGGGAACCACCAGCAGCGGCCACTGCCGGTCTTGAGCCGAGCCACGCAGACAGCCATGGTAGGCGGCCGCCCTTCCTGAAGTATAGGCTGCGTCTGCTGCTTGCACCGTCAGCTGCTCCGCTCGGCACGACGGCGGTGCCCTCTCTCCCCACCGCGGTGAGGTCGGCCGCACTCACCCCTACGCCGTCGCTGCGGGTGCACGCACTCGCCCCACGCCTGACGCCCGGTCGGTGGATGTGTCGCACACTGCCACCACGCCTTGTCCCCCTGGCCGTCGCCATCGTCGTTCCTCCGCTGCTACTGCCGATGATGCCGGCCTGCTTCCACCCCGGTTGCGCCATCGTCATCCACGGAACTCGTCGATGTCAGCCGTGGACGAGGCCTCCATGCTGCCCGCCGCCAGATCGTGCGGGTGGTGGCCCGTCGTCGGAGGTCCTCGCACCGCCGCCACGAGGGGAGGACGAGGAGGAGGCGCCGGACAGGGACGCTCAGCTGGCCGGCGAAGCAGAGGAGGGCAGCGTGGTGTGCTTGTCCCCCCGACGTCACGGAGGAGCGGGGGAAGAGGAAGCCAGAGGTCAGGGAGCAGGGACAGATGGGAGGTGACCCAACTCACTCGCCTGCGCTCACTCGTCGCTTGATTGGGCCAGGCTCCGAAGAAACGTAGGTTTCGAGCGTTTCCAGGGGGCCAGGCTGCGGGCAACATTTTGGCTCGTGGAGACCAGGCTCGCTCGCGGGCCACGCTCGCAAACAAGGCGAGTTGCATCCCTGGAGCGCAATTGCGCCGCTGGGCCACCCTCGCGAACGCACCCTTTGTTTCCAGATTCGTTGTTTGGAGCAGCAGCAAAGTAGCAAGGAGATCCTCAGCTCCATGCATTAGTAGAGGCGAAAGGAAAGAAACAGGATGGTGGAAAACAGAAATTAGCTGAGAAAAAAGGTCTTCAAAAAGCACATAGATGCTGCAAATTGCAGCTAACAAATATTACTGGCCGGACGGACCCCGAAGGTTATTCATGCATTGACAAATATGACTGCTAATTCAGGGCGCAAGCGCAACAAGCAACACTGAATCACCAGAGTTGGTCTTGCGCTTGCAAGAGCTTGGGGTGATGAATCCTTGACGGGCCTGGAACATCTTGCGACAGGAGCAGGCAGAGATGAAATCCACAGCTTTTTATGAGTGACTAGGCAAATACCCTTGAGTTGCAAAACGAAAGACAATTGGCCTGTTCGCTTAGTCGTTTCTGGCTTGCTGGTTCTGGCTGCTGCTGATTTTTTGTGAGAGAAAAATACTGTTAAATGGCTGGCTGGTTTGGCTGATAAGTTCAAACGAACAGGCTGAATAATTCCACGAGATATCTTGTAGCCAGTCAAAAAATCAAGTTAATGATAATTTAATTTTGCATGTGAGATAGTCATTTGAACATATTACGAGGTAAAGGCATTTTCTGGCAATCAGTACCACCAGCTTGTCTGATTTACTTAAAAAATACAAACAATATTAATTGCCTATTTGAACTGGAAGTTGTCAACACTGACAGGATAATCGGTTTCAACTGGCTGATCTCGCTATTCTTCAGGACATCCTCATAACTGTTTATGTCGAACACTCCACACCCAGAGCTTTCAGCATGAAGCTAAACATGCCAAAAACCTCTTGCTAGAATTGGATGCAGTACAGGTAAAATTTCAACACCTGAAGAAGGTTTGTTTCTTTGCAATCCCCTGGTCAGATATGTAGTAAAATACATAGAATTCTATAAACCACAACCGGGGCAGTAATGCACATAAGATAGCATATATGTTTCACATAAATAGAAAAAACCAAATGATATGCAAAAGAGAACCATTTTAACAAACATACATTTTTTAATGTGCTCATTTTTTAGGGAATAATGTGCTCACTTGGTATCACAAATATTTATAAAAATGTTTTGAGTTAAGATAAATGGATTCATTCAGGCCCGAGGGAGCGCTCAGCAATACCCTTTTAAAGGTCAAGGACTACTGCATATAACTAGGGGTATCAGAATGTTTGTTAACCTTCAATAGGGATGAAAGCTCCACTACCAAGTTTTGTGTACCTTGTTCCAAAACTTGCTAAATAAACTATAATTATGTACTAATACTTAATTAATTGAGGCTAATAAATGAACTAAATCAGCATGTCATCGAAATTAGCTTGCTAACTCAAATGGTACTATTGGGTATTAACATTGCATCTCTAAAAAAATGCGACCGGGTGCATAAAGAGGTCCCAACCGTTTTTCATTAAGCAAAAGAGAAAGCGATTCTCCCCGATCACACTAAAAACACCCCTACGGGGATTTTTAACCAGCCTGAAATTCGCTTCCATTGGGATTTGAACTCTGGACCAAGGGGGTGCCGACAGAGCGCTGAGCGACTTGGGGTAACCAGTTGAACCCAACATCCTTTGGCTACCCATTGCATCTCTAGTCATCATGCTTATTTTCCTGGATCATGTTTTGTGGTAGGGAGTACTCTGATCAGTCATTCCAACATATAAAGTAACGATACTGAAATAGAAGCTGGCAAAATGCCAAAACATTACATTGAGGGGAACTTGAGGTGGTAATCTAAACGAGAGCTTACTAAGTGCAACAGATATTGAAATTAACATCTTCGATGGCATTTGGTTTGGAACAACAGAGCTCCTTCGACAAGACAAGAAACGGGAGTAGCTAAGGAAGCTGGAACCAACCAACAAAACATCCCAAAAACTCGGGCACCACAGAAATATCATTTGAAAAATAAAAGACCTTCAGAACAAAAGAAAAAAAAGACCAACGGGATCCGAACCTGCGACACACTGTTATTGTATCATTTTGCTTCATCTAGTACCTTCGATGAACATTTAGTAATCACCTAACAGTAGATGCGGCTTACTCTGTCCTGCATATCCAGAAGATGAAAAATGAATTTCGCGTGAAAATAGTGAACTCATAATACTGCATGACATCGAGCATATATGTATAAGCACAAAATTGTAGTCAATGATACACATATATATTTTGATGTAGAAACATTTTCAAGCATAGTAGTATATACCAATTAGAGCTCGTCAGTTATCAGGCTTCAGGTATGCAAGCTTGGCAATGAGATCTATCAGGACAGATGAACAGCTACTCCTCAACAGGTGGTTGAGGCCGCCTGCTGCCATGACTTGTTAAAGATTAGGAGGGAAGTTCAGATAATCCATGCAAGCCTTCTTGAGCCCCTGGCAATGATGCAGCTCAGCTAGCTCAAGGATGCTCGCTACCCTGGTCGCGTTGATGTACCCACACAACTTGTTTTCACACATCAACCTCAACCTCTGGAGATCGTATCTATCTGCCGCCACAAGCAAGTCCAGCCACGTAACTTCTACATCACCATACTCCTCTTCGCTAATGTCAGGGATTGAGTCACTGTAAATGAAAATGAGCATCAACTTGAACACTCTGGCTTCCATGTCGTCTATGCGCATAACACCTGTGGTGGTGCCCTCCTTCATGGGGCCAAAAAGCTCAGCCCGGAAGACTGCAGATCTGGCAGCAAGCACACAGCGGTGTGCGTGCATCTTCTCGCCGCTGACCCCGAATACCACATCGGTGCCTTCACCAGACTGGAGGAGCTGAGCGAAATGCTGGTGCAAATCATATGCCGGCACCACGACGAAAGCTGTGTCTGCATCAATCTTAGCCTTCTTAGATGACACAAGCTTGGCAATGAGCTCTTTGGGGACTAGGGCAGGTGCTAGCTAGACGGTCCAGGCCACCGAGCGCCAGTACCTCCTCCAGATTGGCATCATCCCTGATAAGGAAGTCGAAGCAAGCAACCTTGAGCCCACGGCCATGGTGCCGCTCAGCTAGCGCAAGAATTGTTGCCACTGTAGTCATGCTGATGTATGTGCACAGCTTCTGTTCACAGATCAGCCTCAGCCTCAGGAGACCATACCTCTCTGCCGCCACAAGCAAGTGCTGCCATATGACATCATCTTCTTCTTCCTCCATAATCTCCGGCACCAAGTCACTGTAAATGAAGCGAAGCAGGAGCCTGAACACCCGTGCCTCCATGCTGCTATTGTGTCCTCATTTATGGAGCCACAAAGCAGCCCCTTAAAGATGGTAGACCTGCAGGCGAGTATGCACCGGTGCGCAGCAAAGATCTCTCCACCAATCTCGAAGGTCACATCGGAACCCTCTGCAGACTCAAGAAGACTATTGAGATGTTGGTGCATATCAGATGCTGGCACCACCACCAAAGGTGCAGTGTTGGCTCCAGTAGTATTGAGATGGATATCCTTGATGATGACGATGTCACACTTTATGATGAGAGTATCGTCCTTGAGATGTGTTGATTTCTCCAGGTCCTCTCTCTTCATGAACCGTTGGTAGCCCAAACACGTACCATTACTGAAGGTAGACACATGGTTGCCATGGATGTTTGATGGCACCTGCTTCTCATCAGCCTTGTCAACGAAACTGAATACGAACTGCACCTTCACAGCTTCCATGATGGTATCCTCATCGAGAAAGAGATTAAGGGATATGTAGTCCGCCACCTCGTAGTTTCTGCCGTTGGGAGAGTACTGGATACGCCAGCGATGGCCGCCGACTCTGAAAGGGAGAGATTCTATCCACTCGCCGTTCGGGATGGTCTCTGGTGCGCGAGTACCCATCGACCACAAGGAGGTAGTAGCCGCTGTCTGTCACAACTGCGGCGGTGGCGGCTGGGGTAGATCGCGATGATAATCCACCGCCGCCGATAAAAGATACGCCGGCGAACGACATACCGAATCAGCAAATCAACTGAGAATTTCTGTGAGATGATTTGCTTCTGTGGCTGGCACCTGCCAAAGAGAGGAACCGCCGCGATTGTAGAAGATGGAACTCGAAGAGCCTGCAGGCAATATTCCTATACTGGCCTGCACAACCCGGTACAAGTATCGAAATGTACTCTCGTGCGGTCCTCCGGAGGTGCTCCGCTTCGTCTCTTGACGAAGCCAAACACCGCCGCCGGAAAGGGCTTCACCAGAGGACCCGTTGAAGGAGCCAAACAACACCGCCGAAAAGCGCTTCACCGGAGGAGCGTTGAAGGAGCCGGAGCCTTTTTGCACTAGGATGACGGAGCCACGAATTGTGGGTTCTCGCCGCTCCGTTGATGGTCGCGGAAGCAAGAACGCTGCTACCCTCCTCTCCTCGCTCGGCTATGCAGGCAGAACAGAAGGCAGCGACGCCGGCAGCTACGCTGCGGGGGCGAGCAGCAGTGTGCGAGGGTGGCGGTGTGGGAGAGGACGAGCGCGGAGTGGGAGTAGGAGCGGCGGCGGCGGCTGCCTCTGCGAGCGGACCGCGTGGATGGAAGGGAGGAGACGGAGGGCTGAAGGTCGTATGGATGGGCCTTGGCCCAAATAGATGTCTGATTTATTCTACTCTCCCTTTGTAAAAAGATCTTCCAATATAGTTTTCTTTAATTATCACCGATATTATGATCAATTCGTGCAAGATGATCATTACTATATGTGAATTGCAGTTAATAAGTAGGGGCACTACAAACAATTGATATCTTCCATACATTAAAAAACGTTTTTTAAAGTGGCTACAGCTCCTCTCTTTGGCTGGCACCTGACAACTGAGAATTCGTGCAAGAAGTCGTTTTTACCAAACAATTTTTTGAAGTGGCTACAACTCCTCGAGAGAAGCCATATTTTTATTTTTGTTTTTGTTTTTTGGAGGAGTTAATATTGCCAAACATGCCCTTATAATTAAATAAACAAGATGTCTTCTAGGTTATAACTAACGAAACTCCTCATCTTCTTTAGAGTGTATGCTATTTATGTTTTTGGATTGAATTCACTTATTTTGCACTACTAGGATCGTGTTGATCCACGACGGTTCCTGTTCGTCATAGAGGTCCTCAAAACCGTCACAGGTAACTATTCGTGATGGTCCATAGGTTCGTCACAGAATCATCGGCATTAATCTCGATTGATGACGCATTGGATTGGTGACGATCACAACCGTCACGGAATAGCTGTTCGGTTGGTTTTATCGACATCAACAGTGACGAAACAGGACGTCATCGATACACGCCACGTCGACATGTGAACACGTCAGCATGCCGAGCCGAACCAGCAGCCTTCGCGCCAAGCGACGACCGCCTTTGTCCCTTTCCTTTTTCCATTCAGCCTACTTCTTAGCTTTGTGATTGCTGACGTCATTTTTTTAACCGAATTTAAATGGGCTAGTCAATATATTCATTTTTAGTTAACATTTAGCTGAAACTTGGCTAGTCAATATATCCCATTCCTGGATCATGTTTTGTGGCAGCGAGTACCCTGAAAAGCCAGCATTCAAACATGTAAAGTAGCATGATACTGAAATAAAAGCTGGCAAAACGCCAAAACATCACATTGAGGGGAAATTGAAGTGGCAATCTAAAGGAGAGCTTACTAATTAAGTGCAAAATATATAAAGATAACACGATTCGGTGGTGTTTGGTTTGGAACAACAGTACTCCTTCCACAAGACAAGGAACTGTAGTTAGGGAGCTGGAATCAGCCAACAAAAAACTCGGGCACCACACAATATAATTAGGAAAATGAAACACACCCTCGGATCATCAAAAATAAAAAAGGACCAACATGATTAGAGCCTGCTACACACTGTTATACTACTTCATTATTTTACTCCCTCTGGTACCTTGATTAACATTTAGTAATCACCTAAGAGTAGATACAGCCTACGCTGCCCTGCATATCCAGAAGGGGAAAAATGAATTTCACCGGAAAATAATGAACTCGTAATACTGCATATAACATCGAGCATATATATAAACAGAAAATTGTAGTCGATGAAATACATATATATTTTGATGTAGGAACATTTGGAAGCATAGTATAGTACAATACCAGTTATCAGGCTTCAGCCTATGCAAGCTTGGCAATGATATCTAGCAGGACAGACGGACAGCTACTTCTCAGGCGGTTGAGGCCGCCGGCTGCCATGACTTGTTGGAGATTAGGAGGGAACTTCAGAAAATCCAAGCATGCCTCCTTCAGTCCTCGGCATTGATGCTGCTCGGCTAGCTCAAGGATGCTGGGTACCGTGGTCACGTCGATGTACCGAGCCAACTCCTGCTCACACCTCAGCCTCAACCTCTGCAGATCATATCTATCTGCCGCCACAAGCAAGAGCTGCCACATCACATCGTCATCGAAGTAGTCGTTGTCCTCCTCATCCTCAATGTGTTCCTCGTCTTCATACTCCACATCCTCTTTGTTAATGACGTCATATGGCATTAAGTCAGTGTAAATGAAAATAATTAACAATATGAACACTATGGCTTCCATGTCGTCTATGCGTATGACGCCGGCAGTCGTGCCCTTGGGTCCGAAAAGCTTGGCCCTGAAGACTGCAGATCTGGCTGCAAGCACGCAGCGGTGATCTTCTTGGCGCCAACCTCGAATACCACATCGCCTTCACTGGATTGGAGGAGGCGAATGAAATGCGCTGCTGCATATCAGATGCCGGCACCACCACGAATGTCGGTGCCAGAGAAGCTGCACTCTTGTCTCCTGTGTTGTCGACGACACCAATCTTAGGTGACACTGACACAAGCTTGGCAATGATCTCTTTGAGTACTAAAGGGCAGCTGCTAGCCAGATGGTCCAAGCCGCCAAGCCCCAGCACCTCCTGCAGGTTGGCTTGAGCCCTGGCAAGGAAGACCAAGCAAGCATCCCTGAGTCCTTGGCCATGGTGCCGCTCAGCTAGCGTAAGAATTGTCGCCGCTGTCAGCGACCGATTCTTCAGGAGTCCGTTTCTTCAGGAGTCCGTTAGCTAGCATAGACTCAGCTCCACCACTTGTAATCTCTCTCGTGTAATGCTGCCGCACACGTCCATGCCTGATCCGCGCATGTAGGAGCTTGTTAGCATTGATCGGCCAGTATTCACTGGCATCTTGTATATGTACCCGATCACTGCTGAATGAATGAATTAAGCGTTCATCTGTCTCACATGGTATCAGACTTCTACCGATCCCCACCCTCTGCTTCCGTCCCTACCAACAATGCCGAGCTCCTCAGGATCCTCCTCGGGCACCAATCCCTTCGCTGATCCCGCTCCACCCTCTGCCTCCTCCCTCATGATGCTCAACATTCGAAGCCATGTCCCCATCGTCCTCTCGGCTGACGAGGGAAACTTCCGACAATGGCGCTCGTTCGTCGAACTCGCCATCAAGAAGTTCGACCTCCTCGATCACCTCGACGGCACGGTGGATGCCGCCACCATGATCGACGAATCCGAATGGCTCCAGATCGACGCCTGCATCGTCTCGTGGCTCTACAACACCATCTCCAAGGAGATCTGGAACGACGTCAACCGCCCCAACGCCATCGCCTACTCCGTCTGGACTGCAATCACCAGTCAATTCCTCGACAACAACCTCCAACGCGCGGTGTACACCCAGCAGGAGTTCCACAGCCTGTTTCAGGGCGACATGGGCATCACCGAGTACTGCGGCAAACTCAAGCGCCTCACCGACACGCTCTACAACTGCGGCGCCGCCGTCTCTGATCCCGTCCTCGTCATCAACACCCTGCGCGGACTGAACAACAAGTTCAGCCAGGCGATCGCCGTCCTCTCCACAATGAACCCTTCTCCAACCTTCCTCTACACCAAGTCTTACCTCCTGCAGGAAGAGCACCGCATCCGGCACTCCCAGCAGATGGAGGCACAGACTGCCCTCCTTGCGGTGGCCACGATTACATCTCTGTCCCGGCCCATCAAGCCCCCTCCACCAACACCTCCGGCCGTCAACACCGGCAACCACGACCGCGCAAGAAGCGCAAGGCTTCTGATGGTCGCAATCGCTAGAACAACTCTGGCAGTCCGAGTGCACCCGCCGGCGGATCTACGTCGCACGCCGGCGCGCCGTCGCCGCAGGGGCACCTGCTCTCAACCCCTGGCAAGGAGTGGTCCAGGCTTGGCCCATGGGCGCATGGAGGCCCAGTCCTCAGAGCCCGCCCTGGCGTCCACCAACCACAAGCCATGGCGGCGCTCTCTGCACTATCGCCCGACGCAGCCATGTACGCCGGCACCACCAACACCCTACCACCCGGCCTCTACTCCTCCTTCAACAACATGGCTCTCAACAACCCTGGTGGCGGTGGCACCGATTGGTTCCTCGACACCGGGGCCACGGCGCACATGGCGTCAAATCCTGGTATACTTACATCCCCTCCCAATTCTATTGTTCCTCGTCACATTATTGTCGGCAATGGACAGTGTCTCCCAGCGCACTGCACTGGCACTACCTCCATCCCTACCTCCTCTTCTCCTTTACACCTTCGCAATGTTCTTATTGCTCCCCAACTTGTCAAAAATCTTATTTCCGTGCATGCGCTAACCCGTGACAATTCTGTTTCTATTGAATTTGATCCATGGGGTTTTTCCATCAAGGATCTTCGCACCCAGACGGCATTGCTCTGATGTGATTCCTCCGATGAACTCTACCCTCTCCGTCAGCCTCACACGATAGCAGCGCCCTCCCCATCTGCACTTCTAGCATCCCACAACAGCTCTCTCTGGCATGCCCGTCTCGGCCACCCCGGACATGCCACACTTCAACAGCTCTCGCGCTCCATTGGTTTTTCTTGTTCCAAGTCGAGTCCACATAATTGTGATGCATGCCGTTATGGCAAACATGTACGCCTTCCATTTAATGAGTCCAATAACATTTCATCAGTTCCTTTCCAACTTTTGCACTGTGATGTATGGACCTCACCGATTATGAGCAATTCCGGTTTCAAATACTACCTTGTCATTTTGGATGATTATTCGCACTTCTTATGGACTTTCCCACTGTGCCACAAATCAGATGTTTTACCCACACTAATCTCGTTTCATGCGTTTGTGTGCACCCAATTCCAGACCTCCATTATGTGCTTCCAAACTGACAATGGCAAAGAATTTGATAGCTCGGCATCATGCGCATTCTTCGCCACGCACGGCATTGCCCTTCGCCTCACCTGTCCATATACCTCACAGCAAAACGGCCGCGCCAAACGTGTTCTCCGCACCCTCAACGACGGCGTGCGCACACTGCTCTTCCAGGCCTCCATCCCACCCAGCTTCTGGCCTGATGCTCTCGCCGCGTCCACATACTTACTCAACCGGCGTCCGTGTCGACCTCGCGACAACTCCACCCCCTTCCATCTGCTCTTCGGGGTCACACCAGAGTACACCCACCTCCGGGTCTTTGGGTGTCTCTGTTACCCCAATCTCACGTCCACTGCCCCACACAAGCTAGCTCCACGATCTGCTCGTTGCGTCTTCCTTGGTTACCCTCTTGACCAGAAGGGCTACAAGTGCTACAATCCTATGACCAAATGAGTCATCCTCTCACGTCATGTCTATTTTGACGAGACTTGTTTTCCGTTTGCGCAGGTTGATCCAGCACCACCGACGTCTACTCCCTACTCGTCGTGCCTGCAGGACAAGGTCTTGATCCCCAACAGACCACGTCAGCCTCGACGTCGTGCTTCCACAGCGACACCGCCCGCAGTGGCCACAGCATTGCGCAGCGCAAGCACACGCGCTAAGGCTCCGTCGCCGTCGCCTGCATGCTGCACCACGTCACCTACCATGACTACGTCGCCAGCCGCGCCGTCCGAGCCTGCGGCCACAACTACGTCACCAGCCGCGCCGTCCGAGCCTGCGCCCATGACTACATCGCCAGCCGTGCCATCTCCATCAGCAACATCGCCGAGCCAAGCTGTACACCCACCTCGACACCCGATGGTCACGCGTGCGCACGATGGGATCCGGATGCCCAATCCCAAGTACGTGCACATGGCCACCATGGCTGCTCCATCACCACTGCCAACCTCTGTGCGCGCCGCTCTTTGTGACCCAGAGTGGCAGCCCGCGATGCAGGCGGAATTCGATGCGCTCAAGAGCAACGGCACGTGGACTCTCGTGCCCCGACCTGCCGGTGCCAACATCATCACCGACAAATGGCTGTTCAAGAACAAGCTCCACCCTGATGGCAGCTTCGAGCGACGCAAAGACCGATGAGTTGTGCGTGGTTTCTCGCAGCGTCCTGACGTCGACTTCCATCAGATGTTCTCACCGGTCATCAAGCCGGTGACCATCCGCACAGTGCTTCACCTGGCCGCCACTCGACAATGGCCGATGCACCAGCTCGACGTCAAAAACGCCTTCCTCTATGGTGATCTGGCTGAACGCGTCTACTGCTACCAGCCTGCCGGATTCGTCGACAACAAGCATCTTGATCATGTGTGCCTACTCGTCAAGTCCTTATACGGACTCAAGCAGGCGCCGTGGGCCTGGTTCCTGCGATTGGGCAACCATCTTCTCAGCATGGGCTTCACCACGTCCGGCTCCAACAGTTCGCTGTTCATCTACAAGAACGGCGCCCACGCGGCGTACCTCCTCATCTAAGTTGATGACATCATCCTCACCGCGTCATCAACCACACTCCTGCGCCATGTCGTCAACCATCTACGTCAAGCGTTCGCGATCAAGGACCTCGGTGAGCTCCGCTTCTTTCTCGGCATACAGGTGCGGTGCGACGGCACCGGTTTCCACCTCCACCAGGCGCAGTACACTGAAGATATACTTGAACGTGCGGGCATGGCGACTTGCAAGCCAGCCACCACACCAGTCGAGGTCAAGCCAAAGCTCTCCACCATGGACGGTGACACTGCAACCGACGCCATGTTCTACCATAGCATCATCAGCACTCTACAATATCTCATGCTCACGCGCCCCGACATTGCCTATGGCGTGAACCAGGCATGTCTGCACATGCACGCCCCTCGCGATGTGCATTGGAACCTCGTCAAGTGAATTCTTTGGTACCTGCGCGGCACCATCGATGCTGGCATCACCATCTCGTCCACTCCCTCGACTACACTAAAGGCCTACTATGATGCCGACTGGGCAGGGTGCCCGGATACTCGGCGGTCCACGTCCAGCTACTGCGTCTTTCTCGGCGACTCGCTTGTGTCGTGGTCATCCAAACGCCAAACCACGGTCTCGCGATCGAGTGCCAAAGCAGAATACAGAGCCGTGACAAATGCCGCCGCCGAATGCTGCTAGCTACGCAATCTTCTCTGAGAACTCCAAGTCGACGTCGACAAAGCCACGGTGATCTACTGCGACAATGTATCCGCTGTATACCTCTCGGAGAATCCGGTTCATCATCGACGGACCAAGCATGTCAAGCTTGACATACACTTTGTGCGCGAGAAGGTGGCTCTCAGCCAGTTCAAGGTGCTGCACATTCCAACAAGGTACCAATTTGCAGACATCATGACGAAAGGGCTACCAACGCCATTGTTCACCGAGTTTAGGGACAGTTTGTGCATTCGCTCACACGACGCTACAACTGCAGGGGGGGGGGAGGGGGGTCAGCGACCGATTCTTTAGGAGTCCGTTTCTTCAGGAGTACGTTAGCTAGCATAGACTCAGCTCCACCGCTTGTAATCTCTCTCGTGTAATGCTGCCGCACACGTCCATGCCTGATCCGCGCATGTAGGAGCTTGTTAGCATTGATCGGCCAGTATTCACTGGCATCTTGTATATGTACCCGATCACTGCTGAATGAATGAATTGAGCGTTCATCTGTCTCACAGTGTAGTCGTGCTGATGTATGTGCACAACTTTTGTTCGCAGATCAGCCTCAGCCTCAGGAGAGCATACCTGTCTGCCGCCACAAACTAGTTCTGCCACATGACATTATTGTCTTCTCCCTCCTCAATCTCTGGCTCCGAATCGTTGTAAATGAACCCAAGCAAGAGCTTGAACACTCGTGCTTCCATGTCGTCTATGCGTATCGTGTTCGTGCCCTCCTTCATGGAGCCAGAAAACAGGCCCTTGAAGACCGTCGACCTGCATGCGAGTACGCACTGGTGTGCAGAAAAGATCTCTCCGCCGACCTCAAAGGTCACGTCGGACCCCTCTCCAGACTGAAGGAGGTTGCTAAAATGTTGGTGCATGTCAGATGCTGGCACCACCATGAATGTGGTAGTGTTGTCTCCAATACTATCGACATCGACATCCTTGGTGACGACGATGTCACACTTTATGTAGAGACGGTCGTCCTTGAGATGTGCCGATTTCTCCAATTCCTTTCTTTTTATGAAGTCATTGTAACCCCAAGACGAACCAGTACTGAAGTTACGCACAGGGTTTCCATGGATGTTTAATGGCACTTGCTTCTCGGCCTCGTCAACGAAACTGAATTTGAACTGCGCCTTCACAATAATGTCCGCAGCGTTGCCATCATCAAGTAAGAGAGCAATGGATATGTAGTCAGCCAACTTGGGGTTTCTGCCGTTGGGGAAGTACCGGACCGCCGACTCTGAAAGGCCGAGATTCTATCCACTTGCCGTTCGGGCTGGTTTCTTTGGTGCGCGAGTACCCATCGACCACAAGGAGGTAGTAGCCGCTGTCGGTCACAACTGCGGCGGTGGCGGCTGGGGTAGATCCCGTCGACAGTCGGCCGTCGCCGATGAAAGATACGCCGGCGAAAGACATATATACCGAATTAACAAATCAACTGTGATTCTCGCAAGATGATTTGCTTCTATTGCTAACACTTGCCAAAGGGAGGAACGCCTGCCATCATGAAATTGAAGATGGAACTCGACCAGAATGCAATATATTCCCAGTGGCCTGCACCCCGGTTTATGTATATACTAGCGAACCTAGAACGTATACGAACCGGACCCCGTATCCTCGTCACATATGAGCACATAAGAGATATCTTGATCAGGATGCGCACATAAGAGATAACTTGATCAGGACGCCACCCGGCCAATACGTATTGTAATAGGATCTTCTATCTATCGTCGCTAGACGTGAGCTATTCTAGCTCTAAAGAGTTGGGGTCATAAATTTTGACTCTTTAGGTATAAGACAGATAGCATCGCATCTTCCTATTTAGTTTAGGATATCCGTGTAGGGACCATAATAGACTTGAAGTAGTAAATTTTTTATTATATCTTGTAACGAGCAAATACGTCTATGTGTTGCAACGGGAGAAAACA
The DNA here is from genome assembly GCA_023333625.1 of Bothriochloa decipiens. Taxonomy (NCBI): domain Eukaryota; kingdom Viridiplantae; phylum Streptophyta; class Magnoliopsida; order Poales; family Poaceae; genus Bothriochloa; species Bothriochloa decipiens. The sequence continues at coordinate 47,436,044 of CM041628.1, forward strand.
CTATTAAACTATCATGTAAAACGATAATGTGAGTGCTTTTATAACTTTTTTGAGATGACAGTCACATCTATAATATAAGTTAACGCTAGCAATAAATAATATTGTCCTATTAAACCTGTATATTGAACTAAAATACACTTTGGCATGTTTTTTTCCTTTATCGTAAAACATGTAGTTATTTAGATATAAATATTATAACTTTAATTTTTCATACTTCCCATGTGTTTCTCGGACTTAGTATCAACTTCTGTCAAGGGTCTATTCGGCAATGATCATGACTGGAGAGATCTTTGATTTTTCACACTGCAGACAAGTATTATATAAATACATTTATTTAAATTTCATTAAAATAATCTTCTAAAGAATTCGGTTCATAAAATAATAAATTTTAATAATAACTAATCCATATTTTAATAAAAATAAAGTTAGTTTCTATTTCTAGTCAAAATTACATGATATGGTGTAAATCTTTTTCCTCGAAACTTAACATAATACTAGCAAATATGTCCGTGCGCTGCAACAGGAAGAAAAACTATTAAACACTCATGCGAATGACAAGAAGAATAGTACATATTATCTACTTATGATTTATGTTGTATAATTTATTTTACGATGACCGTGACATCCATAATATAAGTTAATGTTGATAATAAATAACACTGTCCTATTAAACATGTATCAAGTTAAAATACATTTGGTATATTTTTTCTCTTTCATTACAAAGTGCATAATTATTAAATATAAATATACCATAAGTTTAATTTTTCATACTACCCATATCTTTCTATGACTTAATATCGACCTTTGTAGATTTTTTTAATGTGTCATATAAACCTCAACTTTTTGGTCGATGCGTAAACAGTTCGTCTGTCCGCCATATGACAAAAGATTTCTCTATTTTTTCATGTGGCAGCTTTCATCAGCATTTATATAACTATATTGTTTTGATTTTATTGGACAATAATCTATCCAAGACTCCAACTCATGAAATAATTCCTTGCATTAATTGACTGATCCATATTTTAACAAAAGTAAGTTTTGTTTCTTCTCGGTCAACGACGAACCAATATACATGCAACATGTGCAAGGACAATTTAACACACCTATGAACAAAACACAACCTAACAAGATTTATAACATTTTTGAGAAGATCACATTTTTATGAAGCTAACAAAACAGATTTTGTATTTTTCTGATTTTTCTAAGATTTTAGCACATTTTGCAACATCTTTGTTTCTTATCTAGTCATTTTGCATCAGCAACCTCAATTTATTTCAAAACTATAAAGGTTCTTTTATTCTTTCTTTGTCTCTTGCATATTTACATCTGGAACTTCCAACCTTTCTTATATTCTCAAATGGCAAAAAAAAAATCTATTTTCTTTCCGAGTTATAATTTCCTTGTGTTAACGAACCGAAACCGAAAAGAAATTGGTGTACAGGCCATGGACATTGTTTTGATACGAAGTGGAGAGGCGGATAGAAATACTTTGGCACAGGAGGCGGACTGAAATTTTTATAATTAAGTAGTTGGGAGATAAGTGTCAAAAAGTAGGGGTTATACACCGGACTTGGCTTGGGTAGGAGCTGGACAACACAAAGATTTACACCATTTCATGAAGCTAACAAACTGACTTGGTTTTTTATTTTTTATATGATATTTTTGTGAACTTTGCAAGATCTATGTTCTTATAGAAAAAGAGAAAAAAAAGGAAAAAAGAAAATAGGTTTGCATTTGCTTGTTGCAGTCCACAACCAAGCCGGCCCAAGTTGAAGGATTCAGCCTAGGTTGAAGAAACCCACTTGGTTTCAAATATTTTGCATTAGGAACCTTGATATATTTTAAAAATTATTAATACTCTTTCACCTTTTTCTCTCTAACATCCTTTAGTTCTAAAACTTCGTATTTGTTTCTATTCGCTTCCGGACACGTAATCTCCTTTTCTTAACGTAAAGGAATCCGTAAAGGATACGATGATGGGGGGCGGACAAAAAAAATCAAGGCAGCAGGCGAATAGAAATTTTCACAATTTATTATTAAAAAAATATTATTAGTAGGTAAAGTTAAAGAGTAAAGATAAAGATAAAAGATACCCTAATAACAATACCTGACAAGTTTTTATTTTTATCTTAATAGCTAGTGCTTATAATAAATAATGAAATAGATCTGATCTGAAAAAATAAAGAAAATAAAAAAACAAGCACAGTTCGATGATAAAAACGATTTCCTCCACATCCGCACAAATACAAAACAAGAAACTGACACTAGCAAGTAATAGCCACGGAACTGCAATGGAAACAGACTCAGGCAAAACAGTTTCACAAGTTTCGGTACGTTTGTTTTCATCTTCAATTGCTTCTACATCTTGCTCCGGTCATGTAGAGCTATCCGGTCATGTAGAGCCAGCATAAAACTGAACTGAAAACAATCGCATAAAAATAATATATCTCATTCTCTCTAGGTTCGGATCTGGGAGTGTGTTACATGCAGAGAATTATTATTATATTTGACATTGTAATTCAGTGATCTCTCATTGTAAAGAAAAAAACGATTTTTTTCATAAACCTAAGACCTATCACAACAGTGCACCATACCATCATTTATCAAGCTTAAGCGACGATGTAAGCTTGGCGATAAGCTCTATAAGGACAGAAGGACAGCTGATAGTCAGATCATTCAGGCCACCAGCCGCCGTTACTTCCTGCAGATTTGCCGGAGAGTTGAGGAAATCCAAGCATGCATTCTTCAGTCCATCGCAACAGTGCTTGTCAGCGAGCTCAAGCATAGCTGCCACCGTATCCGTGTTGATGTATGGGCACAGCATGCGTTCAAAGATGAGTCGGAGCCTCGGGACGTCATATCTATCCGCTGCCACGAGCAGGTCCTGCCACATAGACTCTTCTTCCTCCTCTTCAACCTCCGGCACGAAATCAGTGTACATGAAACCAAGCAACCGCCTGAACACCTTGGCATCCATGTCGTCGATGCGGACGACAGTGTTGGTTGTCCCCTCCTTCATGGCGCCGAAGAGCTCGGCCCTGAAGACGGCAGAGCGGGCCGCAAACACGCACCGATGCGCCATGAACTTCTCGTCGCCGACCTGAAATATCACGTCGGTGCCCCCCTGTGACCGGAGGAGATTGCCGAGGTGATGCTGAATGTCAGGAGGAGGCACGTTAACAAACCGCGCAGCAGCACCTGCTTCCCCGATGTTGACATTCTTAGTGACGGCGACGTCACACCTGATAGTCAAGCTGTCGTTCCTGAGATGCTTGGATCTCTCGAAGCTCTGTCTATTCATGAAACAGGCGAGACTATATGGATACGTGGTACAGAAACCGTGCCCTCCCCTTTGGCCGACGAGCTACGATGACTCTGGCGACGCAACCTGACCAAGGAAGGTAAACACATACTGCGCCATGACAGGCTCGACGATGTTGTACTCGTCGAGAACGAGATAAAAGGATATGTAGTCGGTACTCTCCTGCTCGTAGCCATTAGGGTAGTACTCGATGACCCAGCGATGGCCTCCGAGCTTGAATCTGTTTGACCGTATGCACTTGCCGTTTGGGATGTCCTGCTTCGTGCGCGAGTAGCCATTGACGACGAGCAGGTGGTACCCGCTGACAACGAGGGGTGTGGAAGAGGCAGATGGCGGCAGACAGCTGTCTCCAACGAAGGATACTCCACTGAATGACATGGCCCGGACCTGATTTCACAATGGAATTGATTTATATATATGATGGTAATAATGCTTGAAAGTCCGCACTTAGCTTCAAAGAGGAAAATAAACTAGAACTACGGAATTACGTTTTCTATAGGTCTCAGCTCAAATAAACTTTTTCTCCATTAGGTTCCAAATGTAAGGATGCATCATGATGAATATATTGCAAAACTATTAATCACAGGTGAATACTAGAAATTCACGAATGCAGAGAACAACTGGAGCAAAAGTAATTCCAGACCTCGATCGGCGGCTACGGCGCCTTGTTTTTATGCCCGTACGTGAACTCCTGGTAAAAAATGGATCCAACTATGGAAGTGATGATGGATCAGGGAACCAGGGCACGCGCTGATGAACAATCCTTTATAGCTGCTGGCCTCCTGAAACCGCAGAGCCGCACTTGCAAACACTTGCCGCTGCCCTAGCCCTGCTGCTTTCGGGGGCTGCACTGTTCGATCTAGGGCAGGCGAAGTTGCTGCCTGCCGCCGGCCGCCACAAGCCCGCAACTCCTCTAGGGTTTTAGTTTCAGGTTGACAGAAGATGGTAATGGGATTGGGGGATTGGACGATCAGGATTGCTCAAATAGGGAAAATTCGGAAGGAACTCCAACCGTAATGAGTAGGTGCTGGCCCATTATTAATGAGTCGGTGCAGGCCCATTAATAACAACTTGTCTAACTTGCCTAGGATTTTGTTTTTCTTTTTTGCGACGAACTTTTTTTTTTTCTGAAGAAACTGGAGGGGCTGCAGCCCCTACAGAAATTTATTAATAAACAAAACAAGCAAACAACGTCTCCAGAATTCAACAAAAGGCAAAAAGGAAAAGAAACAAGATTACAAGAGCAGCACTTGCATTTGCTCTGTCAGTACCTCAGGGTACTTTTGTTGAGACAAAGAAAATAAGAAAAACTAAGAGATCAACTGAAGCAACTGGATCCATTGATCAAAAGCTTGAGAGAGGCTATCCTTTACTCGAAGGGATACAAGCCTGACTTCTTTGAAGAAAAATTCCCTGCAATCATGAATGCTAAGTTGATTGTTGTTGAAAATAGCTTCATTTCTGGCTTTCCAGATTGTCCAACAAATCAAGATGACTGCTACCATGAAGAATACTGAGCTTTCAATGTGTACGTAATATTTTTTGACCGAAAATGTGTACGTAATGTCTGTCTACGATATATCAAAAAATATATATAGCATGAAAATATATTTCAAGCTGTATCTAAGTATATTCATTTTTTTCAATAAAACATTATTCTATTTTCTTTAGAATTCTCTCAAACCTAAAAAAATGCTCGAATCAGAACAACACCATAACTCGATTTTTTTCTTGGATGGAAGGAGTACTTAAAATCTTTTTATAGTGAAATATTGGTGGTTATCTCCTCTACCATTATACGGCCTCCATATAAAATTGTAAGTTGTTTTGACTTAATTAGATACAATAGTTTTTCTATACACTTAGCTGTACGATATCCCACATACATAATGAAAAAAATTAGAATAAAGGCAGTAGTATTTCTGTATCACATTAGTTAGAAACTCTACATGTTTTGTGAACAAGACATAGAATTTTGACTTGGGGTAAATGTAAGATCTCTAGACAGCAAAGTGGCCTAGAGGGTGAATAGGCGTGTAAAATTTCAACTCGATCCGATGTCAGAACCGGAGTACGGCAATGCCGCCCTCCCTGAAACAGATATAATGCAGACCGAATCCAAACTTGCAAGAATCGAAACTATGACTTGTTTTACAACTTTCCAGCTCCCTGCACACGAGAGGATTACAAATCGAGGTTTGAACAAATCAAAACTAAGCTACATAAGTAGATCGATCACAAATCAAACTATATCATCAACAACAATATGAAATGCAAGAATAGCAATCAAGCACGCGAAGACACAATGATTTATCCCGTGATTCAGCTCGTCATGATGACACAAGGATTTTTTTTTATCAATTTTACTATATATATATCTAGAAATTCATAATGACTTACAATTTAGAACTAAAAGAATAGTACTATACTTGCTCCTCTTCTACGAAACACACACTTTGGGTAATTGGATAACTATCCACAAAACAGGGAGCAAATATTTAGGCATAATAACATCCGTCTAGAAAATATACATTTCTCGCTTATCCAGAAGTCAAAGAGTTCAATCTTTGACCGTAGGTGTTATACAAAAATTACTAACAATGTTGATACAAATAAGTACAATTAGATTAGTATACAATATATTTTTCATAATAAATTTATTTGAAGATATAAATGCTAATGTTATTCGTTGCAACATTGGTTAAACTTGAACTTACTTGATGGGTACAGATCCCATAATTGCATGCTTTTGTTGATGGAGAGGGAGTGGAAACCAATGAGCAACGAGATCCAAGATTTGAGGCCAATGTGCGTCGAACGTGACAGAGGGTCAGCGTCGGACGCGTCCGGCGATAGCATCCCACGTTTGAACATGTCCGACGCTGCGTCTAGACGCGTTCGATGTTTGTCAGACGCTACTCAAAGGACACTGTCAACTGGACCGACCGTCGGACGCGTCCGGCGGCTCCAACGGCTAGTAGGCTATTTAAACATGTAACGCGTCGGACGCGTCGAACGCGTCTGACGCCTTGTAAACTCGCTGACGTAGAGGTAACGGTTGGATTTCAGCTTGTGACCTATAAATACAACCTCACCTCCTCCATTTCGAGTCTCTTGCCTATTTGGTTCAGCTAAATCTTATACTTGAGTGAAAGAGAGTGCAAAAGCCCTAAGTTGCTAGAGATTTCAGAATCCATGGTGAAGCCCTCATTAGTGCATAGGGAGTAGTAAGTGTGGATCCACTGTCTCATTAGGTTTTGCGAGGTCAAGTGAGTGTTTGTGCTTGTTAATCTTGATGATCGTCATCACCTAGACGGCTTGGTGGTGATTAGAAGCTTGGTGATCATCCGGCGGAGCTTGTGGATGACCCAACTCATGTTGTGAGCGGTTTTCGGTGATTCACCGCGTCGGAGCGATGAAGAATCAGCCTTAGAGAGCACTTGGTCATTGCGCGGATCAAGGGGGAGCGATACCCTTGCGATGGTGCTCCAACGAGGACTAGTGGGGAGTGACGACTCTCCGATACCTCGGAAAAACATCGCCATGTTTCTTCCCCTTTTACATTCCGTATTTTACTTTCTAGCATTTATATTCGTGCAATTTACATTTCTAGAATTGCCATGCTAGAATAGGATTGGGACTAGGGTGCAAAACTTTGATGATAGAACCATTAGGAACACTTGTAGGCACCGAGAGGTGAATATAGGCTAGCAGGTTTTATTTTCGTAAGAAAATTTAGAATTAGAACAATTCACCCCCTCTCGGATATTTTTATCCTTTCATGTGTTTATGGAAGTGATCAATTATCATGATGTTCAAGTCACTTTCAAATAATCTTCGGTGACACAATTAATAGCCGGCTTGTGAAAGGATAAATCAAAAAGAAAAGGAGAAAATTGATCGAATTATAAGATGTGGAAATAAAAAAAAGAGTTGGAAGAAGGGGTGCCTTCCACGTCGCCATGGTTTCGTGAAGCGAAGCGGGGGATCAGGTGCTCCATCCCGGCGTCACCAGCATCGCCACATCCACGCGGCTATGCCTGGCCCCGACCATGCCCATTAACTAGCATTTTTCCCTTGCGATCTGCCATTCTGTTGAGCACTCATCTTTGACCCCTATTCTCTAGATAGCCTGTTTGACTTCGGACTTCGACACCGTTGATGTCGTACCTGAGGACATGCCGGAGCTGCTGCTAAACGTGGAACGTCACTGCTGCGGTGATGGCTCGGGCACGGCTGTTCCTTGAGGCGCCCCAGCCGGCATCAGTATCAGGTGCGTTGTGTCAAAACCAAACAAGCGCTTAAACTGCGGACACATGATTTTTCATATCATGGTGTAGTATCTTTATTAGTGTGATGAGCGATTGTCAACATGTCCAACACTTGTGGTTAGTGGTTGGTTCGGTGGTTCTACTGATCCCTTGGTACAGGGTTACGTGTCAAAACGTATCTCTTGGCTAGTGATGTGCAAGTGTGGAGTCCGGAGGCGGTGGCAACGGTCGGGAGAAGGTCAAGTACGACGTGCCGTACTGACAGACCGGGTGGGGTGAAGGGCGGACGCTAGGCTTGGACTGACGGACTAGACGGCCGGATGGCTAGCTGCGGTGGCTGACACTTGGGACATCGACAAGCGCAAGTGTACATGGCAGGGGACGTGTACGGGCTAGGCTACTCGCGAGGAGGTTTGGTGGTTTGTCCTCAAAACCATCGACGGGGGACTCGTATGGGCTACGCTACTCGCGGACGGTTTGGTGGTTTTCTCTCAAAACCATCAGCGACGGGTTTCGCGAGTTTGGGCCTCAAAACCCGGGCGGAGGTCCCGATGCGGAAGGACGGCACATGGCGGCATGGGGGAGATTGCGTCGAGACAAGGCTACCGGTGAGAAGACACGGTGGCCGTTGGATCAGAAAATATCGAGTTGGACCATAGTGCCCTTGGCTAGGTGGTTCGCTCTAAAAATATCTAAGGGCAGAAGTGGACTTATGTAATAGGCATATAAATAGGAGTGGACTGCCTCCCACTCAGATTACCTCTGTCATTTTTGTTTTCCCTCTCCAGTGGCTTTCTCCCTCCCTGTTCGCGTTCTTGTTAGAGGTCCAAGAACAGGAATTTTAGCCATGTATTTGTGAGATATTTGATGTGGGAATGGAGGCCTGAATCCTCCTCGTGCCCTCTGGGCTTGGTCACTTTTATCTGTGATTTTCGTTTGTCTCTGTGCTGTGTTGACTTTTGGTGGTATTTTTGGACGAATTTTCATTCGTTGGATTCAGAGTGATTTGTCTCGTTCTTTTTGCACTGATTGATGCTTTGTTGAGTGATGAACTAGATCACCAAGTGATTTGAACCAATTTCACTCGAATTGCAAGATTTGCGTTATTTGGGAAAAACAGAGTTCTTGGCCTAGATCTGCTTTTTTTGGCCATTGAAGTTAAATTGAGTGATGATTTCTTGGGGATAATTTTTTATCTCCCTTGTGCTGGCCTGTGCAAAATCTGGTGTCCATATCTATTGATTTGATCCAATTTTCATTCTTGCGACGCTGCTGTTCAGAGCAGGTGTTCTTCCCTGAGTTTTGTTCATCCCCGCTTTCTGACTGCGTGAGGGATTTTTGTGTTGGATCTAACAGCAGTGCTTTTAGCATCATGCGCTCAGGCGCCGAGTGAGCTCGTTTGAGCAGCACTTGCTGTTGACCCCTACTGTCTGATTCTTTCGTCGGTGGCCGGGTAGCTGTTTTGGTGAAGTTCGTTGGCAAATAAGGGAGAACTAGCAGAAGCACTGCAGCGCTGAAGCGATTCCCATTTTAGGCGGGGTGTTTTGGACCAGTTCCCAACTTATTCCTGATCACTTTTCGACCACCGTAATCAACGTGGTTCTGACCAGTTCCCGACCAGTTTTCAACCACTTGCCGACCACAGTGATCAGCGTGGTCCCGACCAGTTCCTGACTAGTTACCGACCACTTGTCAACCACTTGTCAATCCTCTGGTCGTCGTTTTCGGTCCTTTAATTGGTATCAGAGCCGATTAAGGATCACTTCCACCTTAATTGATCCATGATCCATAGAAGGTGACATGGCTTTGAATCACCGTTCGGGTAAGCCGTCCCAATTCAATAGGGAGAACTACTCGTAATGGAAGATCTAGATGTAAGCGCATCTACAAGGGATTGATTGGCATGTTTGGAAGATCATTGATAATGCTGACTACCAAGTGCTTGATGCATGTGTCAATCAAGAGCAGATCGACCAGCACAATGCTAACAACATTGCCCGTGTAGAGCTTTATGCTGCTTTGTTGATTTCTAAGTTTGATTGTGTTTCTGATTGTGTGACTACTCGTGAGATCTGGAGGAGGCTTCAAAGCTTCCATGAGGTTACAACCCATGTCAAAACCAGACTCTATGAGACATACAAGAGGGAGTACAAGAACTTTACTCAAGTTGATGGAGAGTCTATTGATTCGGGTTTTCTCGCTTTATGACCATTGTGAACAACATGCGGGCTAACAATGCAGTGATGCCCTATGACGATCATCAGAGAGCACTCAAGCTTCTATATGCTCTAGATCGAAGGTTTGGGAGGTCAAGGTGTAGGAGATCATCGAATCAGCCAACTATGAGACTCTCACCTTGGATGAGCTGTTCAGTAAGCTCAAGTCCACCGAGATCGACCTCTAGGCGCAGACGAGGATCAAGAATTCGTCTGCTCCTACCATGGCTTTGGTGTCAAGTAACTTAAGTTCAAGTTCTTCTTTGGCTAACCCATCACAGTTGTCTCTTTCCTTGTCCTCTCTTGTGTCTACAACAGAGGAGCAGACGGAGGCTTTTGGGGATGATGAGCTGGCGCTTGTCATCAGCAAGTTCTTACGGTTTCACAACAACCGCTTGAACTGTCAATGTGGTGGCAACAAGTAAGGTTGCTTTGGATGTGGAGAGCCCGACCACCACGTCGCAAGTTGCCCCAACAAGAACAAGAGTTACCCCAGCAAGCACGACTACTCCAAGCACAAGGACAAGCATGAGTCGCCCCCTCGCAAGTATAAGTCCAAGAAAAACTTCAACCCCGAGCGCATGAAGAAGAAGTACTTTGAGCAGCTGGAAGCAAAGCAGCGTGTCCTCATCGTGTCTTTCAACGATGTTGACTCTGATGGTGACTCTCCTCCGAGTGATGATGAGTCAGAGAAGAAGGTCGAAAACAAGTTTAACAGCTTGAGCTTCTACGCCAACAAGCGACGAGAAGGTTACTGCACCATGGCGTTTGATGACATCACCAACAACAACGATGAGGTCGACACCGAGCCTGAGGTAGAACTCACAATAGAATCTCTTCTCGCTGAGCTTGATTCTGTGAATGACACCATGCTAAAGCAAGACGCTTTGCTTATTCGTGCTGCTAAAGAACACAATGATTTCAAGGCTAAGTTTCTCAAGGCCATAGATGAACTTGAGCATTTCAAAAAGGATAGAGTTGTTCTGTCTAAGGAGACTGAGTGTGATGAATGCACTGTTCACATGTCTAGTCTTATTTCTTTGCAGTCTAAGTACTCTACTTTGGTTGAGAAGTTGGATAGGGTTAGAGCTGAGCCTGTTTTGTCAGGTCCTTGCAAGTCTTGTGCTGAGTTGTGCTCTAAACTTTCTAAGAAGGTTGCTAGGATCGCTTTTCTTGAGAAGTCTAGTGTGGATGGTACTAGTACTCGGTGTCTTTGCTGTGAGGCTTTGGAGTTAGAGCTTGCTAACTGTAGGCATGACAAGAGAAAGACCGAAGAGGAAAACACATTCCTTCGGCACATGTTGAGTTGGCTTTCTTACAATGAGCCACAGTTGGGCATGATGATGAGTCAGTACAAGAGGGGTACTGACACAACAGGTTTAGGCTTTGCTTTAGGTGGGAAGGGCAACAATGTCTTTGGCAAGGTTGGTGAACATAGTGGTTTGAGCATGAGTGAGAAACCCACCAATCCTCCCAAGCTCATGAAGATTAATCCACCAAAGCCCTCTGAGCCTATCAAGCCCATTGTGAAGGATGGAGTGCTTGAAGAGCCTCCCAAACCCCCACCTCAGAAAACAAGTATGGATTCCAAAATCTAACAACCTCAGGAACCCACTTGACACTCTACCAAACATATCTGATAAGTCCCTTCGTAAAGCCAAACCACCTCCAAGAGTGAACCATGCCCACAACAGAGTGAGTCATCCACCACCCAAGAGAGAGGTGTATCACTGTGACTATTGCAAGAGGGATGGTCACTTATTTGAGTTTTGCTTTAGGAGGAAGAGAGATGAGAGGTGTGAGTTTGAGCTTTACCAGCAGGACATGCATCGCCCATCTCATGGCATGCATAATTCACCCGCTCAGAGGCGTAACACTAGACCAAGAGGTGCAAGATCTGAAGGTGCTAGGCCTCCGTTTGTGAGACCACATGATGGTCGTGCCTGGTGTGGACCAAGTCATCCTCAATACGACTCCAGGTCCTATGGCAGTGGCTCTCAGTCCTACACTTCTAGCGGACCAATATTTCTCTCTCGTGGTGATCGCTTCTCTCCCATGGGACACAGCATGTGTGGTGTTTTTCTAACACTTTTCCAGGGCAAATGACCTAGCACTGGTACTCTCCTCAGTTTACTAACCCTAGTGTTGGATCATTTGCTCATCCCATGTCTTTCTATTGATGCAGCATGGAGGCTTGGAGAACATATGGCTTGTTGATTTCGGGTGTTCACGCCACATGACCGGTAATTCAAATTGGTTCTCTAGCCTCAACCCCATGACCTCCAAGGAGTACATCATATTTGGGGACAATGGTAAGGGTAAGTGCTTTCTCGTGGGTCGATAAGGCTCAATGAGAACTTTATGCTCAAGAATGTTGCTTTGGTTTTGAGCTTGTATTTCAATCTTCGTTTGGTTTTGCAACTCCTTAGAGATGGTTTTGAAGTGTGCTTTAAGCCGGTCTTTCATGCATACTTGATTCGTGAGGTGATCTTGTGTGTTCAATTGTACCTTTTGGGCTTGTATTTCATGCAAATTTTTCTCGCTCTTTCAGCACTTCTCTGTGTTTGGTGGCAGGCACTTCTTCTGAGCTTTGGAAGTGGCATAGGAGGCTTGGTCATTTGAGCTTTAACTTGCTTGTAAGGTTGAGCTCTCTCGATTTAATCCGAGGATTGCCTAAGCTAAAGTTCGAGAAGGACTTGGTTTTTCACCCTTGTCGTCACAGGAAGATGGTTGTCGTTTCTCATTCCTCTATAAACCAAGTGATGACCAAACAACCCGGCGAGCTTCTTCACATGGACACTGTAGGTCCAGCTCGGGTTAGGTCAGATGTAGGGAAGTGGTATGTTCTTGTGATCATGGATGACTTTTCTCGCTATTCTTGGGTCTTTTTCTTGGAGTCCAAGGATGAGGCATCTTCCCATGTGCGGGAATTGATTCTTAGGCTACAAAATGAGCTTCCCAAGAATGCCATGAGAGCTATACAAAGTGACATCGGCACCAAAGTCAAGAACTCTCATTTTGAAGCTTTTTGCAAATCTTTGGGTCTTGAGCATCAGTTTTCTTCACCTTATGTGCCTCAGCAGAATGGGGTTGTTGAACGCAAGAATCGGACCTTGTTGAGATGTCCAGGATGATGCTCGATGAGCATAGGACTCCTAGGCGTTACTGGGTCAAAGCGATCAACACAGCTTGTCACATTTGAAACCGATTTTCCTTCGAGCTTTTACAAAGAAGACTTCTTATGAGTTGCAGTTTGGGCGTCTTCCCAAGGTGAGCTACTTTAGAGTTTTCGGGTGTAGGTGTTTCATTCTCGAGCAAGGTAACTTAGACAAGTTCGAGTCTTGTTCTTCTGATGGCATCTTTCTCAGTTATGCTAGTCATTCACGTGCATATAGAGTGCTTAACTTTGAAAGTAATCGCGTCATGGAGACTTGTGAAGTTACCTTCGACGAAACCATGCCTTGTTCTTCTCCTGTCTTTGAGTGTGCAGGTGATCACGAGATGGGTGAAAGCATCTTTATGGAGGAGGAGCAGGACGATGCCGATTGGGATGCTCCCGAGCCGACTCCACCGGCTGCCCCTGTTGACCCCACGATGACTACGTCAGTACATGGCCCCAATCCTTCTTCTTTGACTTCATGGGGGGCAAACAACCAGTTTTCCTCTCTTGCACCTGAGGGAGCTCCAGCTATGGTTGAGGGGGAGGCTACTTCATCAAGAACAACGCCTGTACACATTCAGCATTGTCATCCTCCTGAGAACATGATCGGTAACCTCAACCAGCATGTCACTCGCAACAGGTCATATGAAATCTCTCATTTCACACACTCTGCTTTTGTTGTCAATTTTGAGCCCGAAGATATTGGACATGCTTTATCTAATGCTGATTGGGTCAATGCCATGCATGAGGAGCTTGAGAATTTTGAGAGAAACCAAGTTTGGGTTCTAGTTCCTCCTCCTCCATAGTGTCATCCCATAGGTACCAAGTTGGTGTTTAAGAGCAACCAGAGTGAGGATGGGGTGATAGTTAGGAACAAGGCTAGATTGGTTGCTCAGGGGTTTTGCTAGAAAGAGGGGATAGACTTTGAGGAAACCTTTGCTCCTGTTGCCCGTTTAGAAGCCATTAGGATCCTTTTTGCCTTTGCGCTTTGAAAGGGTCCAATCTATATCAGATGGATGTCAAGAGTGCTTTTCTCAATGGGTACATAGAGGAGGAAGTGTATGTGAGGCAACCCCCTGGTTTTGAAAATCCTAAGCACCCAGAACATGTTTACAAATTTCACAAAGCCTTGTACGGTCTCAAACAAGCCCTAGATCTTGGTATGCTAGGTTGAAGTCCTTTTTGCTTGGGAAGGGTTTTTCCATGGGCTCTATTGATAAAACTTTGTTTCTCCTCAAGCAAGGCAAATACATTCTCATCGTGCAGATATACGTGGATGATATAATCTTTGGTGGCTCTTCACATGCCCTTGTGGCAAGGTTTTATGATTTGATGAGCAGGGAGTTCGAGATGAGTATGATGGGCGAGTTAACATTCTTTCTCGGGTTGCAAATCAAGCAAACTCGGGAAGGGACATTTGTGCACCAAGGCAAGTACACCAAGGACCTGCTGAAGAAGTTCGACATGGGCGAGGCCAAGCCTCTTTCAATGCCCATGGTGACTACCATTGCCTTGGATGAAGACCTTGAGGGAGAAGAAGTGAATCAGAAGGAGTATTGCAGCATGATCGGGTCGTTGTTGTACCTGACGGCGATGAGACCGAACATTCAGTTCGCGGTCTGTCTTTGTGCATGCTTTCAGTATTTACCACGCACATCTCATCGTCAAGCCGTCAAGTGGATCATGAGGTATCTTCATTTCACTCCTGAGTTTAGTCTTTGGTACTCGACCACTTCCACCCTCTCACTTTCTGGCTATTCCGATGCTGATTATGTTGGCTGTTGTGTTGAGGGAAAGTCAACTTCTAGTACTTGTCAGTTTCTTGGTTCGTCTCTTATTTCTTGGTCCTCTCGCAAGCAGTCTTCCATAGCCCAATCCACCTATGAGGCTGAGTATGTTGCTGCTGCCGCTTGTTTGCTCTCAGCTGCTTTGGATAGTTGCTACCTTGAGAGACTTTGGCTTAGATTTCACCCGAGTGCCACTTTACTGTGACAGCACCAGTGCCATAAGTATAGCCAAGAACCCAGTGCTCTATGCTAAAACCAAGCACATTGAGGTGAGGTACCACTTCCTAGGAGACAACCAAGAGAAAGGAGCCATAGATTTTAGACATATCCGCACCGAGCACCAGCTAGCTGACATTTTCACCAAACCTCTCTATCAAACCTAGTTTTCTCACCTGCGAGGGGAGTTGGGTGTTTGCTTCCCATTTTAGTTGTGGGATGCTTTGTATCTTGTATAGTAGTCTTTCTTTGTCTCTCTTTGCTTTTGCTTTTGTATCATATTGCATTGCATCTCATCATGTATCATATATCATGTGCTTAGCTTCACTTGTATAGCCTGTTGATTAAGGTTATGCTCTTGTTGATATGTCTTATGGATACATGATGGTTATAGCAGTTTAGGCTCTTTTTGATCATCTTGATACATGTTATGAGCTAATCTTGTTTTTATAAGTGTGAACTTGCTTAATGAATGATGAAATCTGAAACATGTTCACCTTTGAGATGGCAACTAGCATGTGTAGGATGTGTTGAGATCCATGTTGCTTTCACATGTATGCTTTAGTTGCTATGTCTCATGTTTCTTGAATCATATACTTAGCTCGGATCTCTTGATATCTTTGTGCTAAAACTTGACGTTTAAGCTAAACAATGATGAAAATGCTTTGGATTTGGATCTTTAATGTCCCATGGCAGTGTCACAAGACTGCTTCTCATTCACTTGAGTGAGATGAACTTGGGCATTGTAGTGCTAGTTTACAACCACTCGTGACTAGACGACTTCTCACTTGCACAAAGGGATGAACTCCGCGTGGTTGAAAAACATGATAAAAATAACAAAATCTTTCAGTGCACAGTTTGATACTCTCACATATACATGTCTAAAAGTAACCTTGTAATCCGCTGTAAAACTCCGATCAATGTTAAAGCTACAAGTGTTAAGTGCTTCCTTAAGACATGATGTATGATCGTTATATGGGGTAGTTCATTTTTATATACATGTGCTAGCACTAGTTTGATCTCTTGCTTATATTTGCTATGTGCTATTCTCTTTGGTGAACACCTTTTATAAAATATGCTTAAAACTGGTCAAAATGCTTATGATTTATATTTCATTTCATTTGATCAGTTTGAGCATTGGCTTTGTCTTGCCCCTATTGTATTACGTGTGCCATACCAACTTGAGCATGATTTTATTCAACTTGCTATACTCCTAAAGCTTTGTATATTCGCATTGTACATCTTGTGCATTTCATAGCATGCTTTAAGGGGGAGCTTCTATCTTGTCCACTTGATAAGTGCTTTTGTCAATAAAGGGGAGAATGTTTCCACAAATCTAGAGTGTGCATTCATGTGCATTTGTGAGCTTGATGCACCTGTCAGGGGGAGTTGCACATTTGATTTTGCTAGACGTGTGTTTTGAGCCTATTTTACTTGGTTGCGTTGATCCTTTGCCCATGTCTTTGGGGACCAAGTTGTTGCTCTTTTGCCTTGCTCATGGCAAGTGATCATTTTGAGCTTTTTTTAGCTTTTGGTCATTTGAGTGGGCTTTCTCTGGCTTTGTGTTGGTGTTGACAATGCACTCATCAAGGGGGAGATTGCGGACATGTGATTTTCCATATCATGGAGTAGCATCTTTGTTGGTGTGATGAGCGATTGTCAACATGTCCAACACTTGTGGTTGGTGGATGGTTCGGTGGTTCTACTGATCCCCTGGCACAGGGTTATGTGTCAAAACGTGTATCTTGGCTAGTGATGTGCAGGTGTGGAGTCTGGAGGCGGTGGCAACGGTCAGGAGAAGGTCAAGTAGGGTGTGTCGTGCTGATGGACCAGGTGCGGTGAAGGGCGGACGCTAGGCTTGGACTGATGGATCAGATGACTGGGTGGCCAGCTACAGTGGCTGACACTTGGGACATCGAGAAGCGCAAGTGTACATGGCGGTTGACACATACGGGCTTTGCTACTCGTGAGAAGGTTTGGTGGTTTGTCCTCAAAACAATCGGCAGGGGACGCGTATGGGCTATGCTACTCGTGGACGGTTTGGTGGTTTGCCCTCAAAACCATCGGCGACGGGTTTCGTGGGTTTGGGCTCAAAACCCGGGCGAAGGTCCCGATGCGGACGGACGGCATGTGGCAGCATCGGGGAGGTTGCGTCGAGGCAACGCTACCGGTGAGAAGGCGCGGTGGCCGTCAGATCAGGAAATCTCGAGTTGGACCATAGTGCCCTTGGCTAGGTGGTTCGCTCTAAAAATATCTAGGGGCAGAAGTGGAATTATGTAATAGGCATATAAATAGGAGTGGACTGCCCCCCACTTAGGTGACCTATGTTACCTCTGTCATTTTTGTTTTTCACTCTCTAGTAGCTTTCTCCCTCCCTGTTTGCGTTCTTGTTAGATGTCCAAGAAAAAGAATTTTTGTCATGTATTTGTGAGATATTTGGTGTGGGAATGGAGGCCCAAATCCTCCTCATGCCCTCTGGGCTTGGTCACTTTTATGTGTGATTTTCGTTTGTCTGTGTGCTGTGTTGACTTTTGGTGGTATTTTTGGACGAATTTTTGTTCGTCGGATTTGGAGCGATTTGGCTCATTCTTTTTGCGCTAATTGATTCTTTGTGGAGTGATGAACTAGATCACCAAGTGAATTGAACCAATTCCACTCGTGCATCAAGAAATCATAAGATTTGCATTTTTGGGAAAACTGAGTTCTTGGCCTAGATCTGCTTTCCCCGGCCATTGAGTTTAAATTGAGTAATGATTTCTTGGGGATAGTTTTCCATCTCCCTTATGATGGCCTGTGCAAAATCTGGTGTCGATCTGTATTGATCTGATCTAGTTTTTGTTGATTCTCCTTCTCGCGTCGCTGCTGTCCACAGCAGGTGTTCTCTCGGAAGTATTGTTCGTTCTCCGCTTTCTTACTGAATGAGGGATTCTTGTGTGGGACTTAACAGCAGTGCTACTAGCATTGTGTGCTCAGGCACTGAGAGAGCTCATTTGAGCAGCACTTGCCAACCACCGTAATTGACGTGGTCCTGACCAGTTCCCAGCTAGTTCCCGACCACTTGCCAACCACCGTGATCGACGTGGTCCCAACCAGTTCCTGACCAGTTCCTGACTGGTTTTAATCCTGTTGCCGACCACCGTGATCAACCTGGTCCAGACCAGTTCCCGACCAGTTCCCATCTAGTTGCCAACCAGCTCCCGACCAGCTCCCGACCAGTTGCGCTTGATCTTAGTTTCTATCTTCGTCTCTTGCATTGGCTTTGTGGTGTTCCGCTGCGTTTCTAGGGAACATGCACCCACTAGTTGGGTCGTGGACATCACAGTGTTTGGTTTGCGTGTTTGACGGTGAAGTTGGGACAGTGGCTTAAATATTTCATGAGAAATTTTTAAGGCTCCCATTCACCCCCTCTGGTCGCCTTTTCGGTCCTTCAGTTGCCCAGCCCCAGCCCCATGTCGTCGTCGTCCATAGGCAGCCAATGGAAGTGCAAGCCATTGCTGCTGTCGGCCTCCACGATCGTCGACGACACGGCGCGTGTGTCTCACCTCCTCAAGATCGAGGGCTACAATAGCACGTGCAAGGCGACCCCCAACGGAAAGTGCGTCTACTCCCACCCCTTCAAGGTGGGTGGCTACACCTGGCGCATCCGCTACTACCCCAACGGCCGGGACAAGTACTCGTCCAGCCACGTGTCGCTCCACCTCTTACTCGATCAGGAACTCGACGAGCCCATGCAGGCATAGTACAAGCTCTGGCTTGTCGACGAGGATGAGGATGAGGCATCGCCGCTCGAGTTCAGCGAGGTGACCTGGTTCAAGAGCTATGACGCGTACGGCTAGGCATCTCAGGGATGACGCCTTCACCATCCAGTGCAACCTGCTCGTCATCAAGTTCGTGGCTGGTGGGGTCTCCTGGGCCACCATGCCCGTGCCCCCATCCAACGTGCAGAAGCACCTCAGGGACCTCCTCATGACTGAGCACGGTGCCGACGTGGTGTTCTAGTTCAGCGGTGAGATGCTGGCCGCGCAGCACTGGATGCTGGCCGTTCAGTCCCCCGTCTTCAACGCCGAGCTTGTCGGTGCCATGAAGGAGAGCAGCACCAGCGTCGTCAACATCGATGACATGGAGCCAGACTTGTTCAGGGCCTTGCTATATTTCATCTACACTGACATGCTGCCAGAGATGAACAATGGGCAGGAGGAGTACGTCATGTCGCAGCATCTGCTCATCGCATCCGACAAGTACAACTTGGAGAGATTGAATAGTAGAATCTGTGTAAGCACATTGAGGTGAGCAATGCGACCCTCATGTTGGAGTTAGCTGAGCAGCACCAATGCCATGCGCTCAAGAATGAGTGCTTTGAGTTTCTAAGGACCCCAGCACATCTGGAGGCAGCTCTTGCAACTGACAGCTGTAGGGTTATGAGGGTGCTATGCTAGTTAGAAAATAAAACTTTTCTACCTTATAAACTAGGATCTACTGCTACATATAGGTCACGGGATTACCACTAGATGTGGATCATCATAGATTGGCACGTAGGCCATTACATCAAATTGACAATATCTATAAGGCTCCTGCCCATATTGTCCTCATGACGTGCAAGCCATGAATTAATTATATACATGCATCTCATGCACATAAGGGCTATATCAGTCATGAATTTCTACAAAAAAGAGTTAGCCAATATAGAAGTCTAAAGTTGTAAGGCCTAAACTCTATTTTCCAAGCAGTTTTCGTTTAGAGTTCGTCTCAATCCGAGTGACGGTTCAAAAGTTACAGCTGTTTTACTGAACAACACTTTTCTCGGCAACCCAGTGCCCGGTAATAGATCCCATCTACTACCGCCGCACATCACATGTGCTCGGCACTTGACCTAAGGCTCAATTCGATCAATCTGATTGATCTCAAACTCGTCATGACTGGTTTTACATGTATCACTTAAATCGGATGGTGGAATTCCGACCGGTACTAGTAGATCGTTACAAGACCAACATGGCAAGAGGATGAACCAAGATCAGAGACTCATCTACAACTAGCGCATATCGTCATATGCCCACAGTCGGACCTATAACAAAGCAGTTACTGCTCTGATACCACTGGAGGGCTATGAGGGTGCTACGCTAGCCAGAAAATAAAACTTTTCTACCTCATAAACCAGGATCTACTGCTAGATATAGGTCACGGGATTACCACTAGACGCACAGATGCAGTAGAAGACTCGATGTAGTCGAACGCATCGCAGCAGTGTCATACAGTTGCTTGGTCGTCCGTCAAGTACACCCTTCTCTTGTGGATCATCCGAGCATGTTCCCGACCAGTCCAACTAGTCGCTGACCAGTCCAACTAGTCACCGACCAGTTGCCGGCCACCGTGACGGACCAGGTCCGTCCTTGTACCACAGATGCAGCACCTCCGAAGTATCACACACATGCGGGAAGAAGCAATGTGCAACCGGATTGCTAGGTCCGCGAGGAGCAAAAGCTGAGCGTGAGCGTGGGGTGGGTGACGGCAGCTGAACAGATCAATCGGATCAGATGCTTTTGCCTCGCCCCTACCCTTGCTTATATAGGCGTCCCTATGCGACCCTGACCTGGAGGCCCATCAGGAACCCTAAGCCTTGTGTAATCTGGGTCCAACCCAAACTAGGCTTCCAACCCTTAAGCGTGCGACCCTATGGGTTCACGCACACATAGACATGGACCGAGTACTCCAACTCGCCCAATAGTTGATAGCAGCCTCTAGCAAGGCGTGACAACTCCTATGCAAGCAAAGATCATATCAGATGAACCACTACGACCATGTACAAGTTATTCCCTTTGCCACTGATATATGGTTCAACTCGTAAGTTAACACTTAACCCAAGCACGACCATGTATTTGTTGATCCAATCACTTGAGTGATCCAGTGATTTCTTTCTCATGCAGAGAGGGGCAAATTCCATCTTGACTGTCTATATCTCATAGCATGCTTCCCGACCACCCGAAGACCACCTTTATAACTGCCCAGTTACGGAGCAGCGTTTGATAATCTCTAAGTAGGTCGTTTCACATCTTGAGTACATACCACAATCTCAGGTCTAAAGACATAACATACATAATATAAATAGAGACATAACATACATGACGTGAATAGAGACAATCTCATGTCGGGTCAGTCTGGCCTACATGTCTCACATGTGCCCACATTATTAGTTCGACATCTCCATGTCCATGACTTGTGAAAGATAGCCATCAACTAATATATGTGCTGGTCTAATATTCAAGTGTATTCTCACAAGAACATCGACCAGGGACAACTTTAGAATAACCATTCAAGTAATTGAGTTTCACTGACAATTCACATAATTGTCAATCAACATAAGTTATCTATAATGGATATTCATTGAACACTTAATGCATGTCATAGATACAATCAGAATATCATCATCTCTATGATTACCTCTGGGGCATATTCCCAACAACAGCTTCAAGCATATGAGTAGGAACTACCCCTCTATAATGATGGAATTAGTTGCCAAGCTTGGCAATTCTGGCACCCAACAAGCCAGTAATAGTTCTTTATTCTCGCCGTATTATTAATTTTCAGTTGATTGCTATATTATTCTCTGTATTTCACATACAGCAAATAAGATATATTTAAAGCATAATCCTGTCAATAACATAAACTTGTCTATATATGCCAGAGATACAAAAAAGTGGTTTGATTTTTTGGTGTTTCTGTAGTATATCATCAATAAAAAAACAACATATATAACCGTCTATATAAATGCCAGCATTACAATGCAAAAGTGGTTTGATTTTTCTATCACAATATATTGACCATCTCAGCAAGCTTTGCTGAACAGTTCTGCTCGACTATTTTAATTCAAACTTCGATGTTACTTTGGCCTAGTGGCTAGCAGGCATTCGGTTAACCAAAAACGATTAGGTTAGTTATTCGGTTTTCAATGAAATTCGATTCCTTAAGACTCGGGAACTGATCGGTTCTTTTGAAAACTAGGAAATAAATAATTTTAGTTTTGATTATTTCGGTTTGGTTTTGGTTATAACAAAAAAACTAAGCAATTAGGTCACACAAATAACAAAGGAGACAAAATATAAAGAATGGAGAAAATAGGGAAAAGGTGGGCATAGACTACTTTATCGCCGTCGCTGCCAACCGGAGCCAGTCTAACATCGCTCCAAGGGTGGAGAACCATGGGTGATGTGTCACCGCACGAGGGTGGGCAACAAGGAGCAAGGGCTAGCCATGGCCCTACAGAGCAGAGGCGGACCAACCAATAGGGCGAGGTCGGGCGGCCGCCCTAGGTGCTTGCCGGCGAGCACCACTAGTACCCCGTAGTTCTTCGGCCGGCGATGGCGTCCGTCGTCCGAAGAGCGCCGCCGCTGCTGGCCATGTCCATGAGCACCTGATGAGATAGAAGAAGAATAGAACATGCTGGGCGCTTGGGCCAGTGGGCCGTTTTGCTCTCTTGCCGACAACTTAAAAGGCCCATTTTCTAGCCCATTTTGGCCCTTAGAGCTAGGCGAAGGGGCAAGGCACACCGCATACCTGTGATTCGGCGACGGCGACTCCGCTCCGGCCGCTGTTCGCTGGTTGTGGTGCACCGCGGCACCGGCGCTCCTTGCCTCCTTCAAATCTCGAGTGGCGACGCCGGTGCTCCAACCTCCAGGCGGCCAGGCTAGCAAGCTGGATCCCTCTTCCTCCTTCATTCTTCCGCGCGGGCGCGGCAAACCGGTAGGCGGCAGTGGGCGGCAGCCAGCGAGCAGCACCGAGAGTGCAGCTGCGCAGAGCTAGCAGATGGAAGGGGGAGGAGATGAAGAAGCTGGAGCCGCCGCCGGTGATGTGTCTATCACGACGAAGAGGCCGGCAGCTCCAAATCCAACTCCATTGGGCCAGAAGCGGTATAAGAAATTAGGTACTGCCCAAATTCCTAGAGTTAATTCATTGCAAATTGTTTGTCAATTAAAATAGATAGAGATAAGAGATTAATCTCTGATTGTAATCAATTGAATTGTTAATTGGTTTTGCAGATTTGAAAAGCTTTTATTCTAGTACAAATTGCTTTGCTCATCAATTGCAGCTAGTAATTGTTGCTGTTTCAACTTGCTGTTCACCATTCTCTGATTTCTTCAACTATGTGAGCTTGATTGTGACTAATGCTAGTTCATCTTGTCGAAGAAAAAGATAGTTTGATTGCTGAACATCGTAATACAATTTTAGAGAAATTGGATAGCGGAGAGATTTTTTCTAGGACTAGGGGTTCTTAGGACTGGTATGTACCTTCTTTTGTACCTTTTTTACATATTTAAACTTCTTTTGTATGTTTGTTGAATTATATATTACAACATAGTTATACCGGTATTATTGGTAAAGTTTTATATCTGTACATAGCATGATAGCAATCCGCCCTAGCTCATATTTTCGGCTGTGTCTGCCACCTGCAGGGATGGGGAAGCATGGGCCACGCAACACTGCACCGATCATTAGGCTGGAGAAGAAAGCAGGGGCCATGTGTCACCACTCCGATCACTGGGGTGATTGGCAGAAGAGGTAGGCGTGGCCTGCTGCACCAGCTATCGGCCTTGGAGGAAGGAGTAGGAGCATAGCGGGTTGGGGTTAGGGAATGGGTATAGGAGGCCATTCTTCATGTTGTTCTAGGGGTTGATGGTCACTCATGGAGAGATTAAGCATGTCGACCAACATTTTCCTTGAAGTATTATTATGAATCTGACTCATGGTTGATCAGCGTTGTTGATTCTTGTTGTCTTCGATTGACCTAGGAGAATTGATAAGTTTGAGTTACGAATTTGGAGGCCTTGTCCTAGTGGAGAGTACTAGCTAGGGATCCTTCAAAGAGACTAGAAGGGTGATCAATGTTAGTTCAAGGGACTATGTGAGGGGATCAAGGAGATTTGTGAGGGGTTTGAGGCGGAACGACTTCGGGACATGGCAGACTACCATTGTTTCATTCCACATTTTAGGCATGATTTAGTTCAAAATAGGCATATGGCCAGTTGTACTGACACCGAGCGCTGATCCATTATGCTTGTACATAACAAAAAAAAAACACAACATAATACATATGTTATTTATGGGTAATGACCACAATCTACTATACACCGATAACCTGCTGCCCTCCTAGCTTCTCCCCCATGCTGCCACCATCGTTGGCCTTGCTCAACTGCCATCTCCTATTGCCTGTTGGGCGGCACCCCCACCACTCCGCATTGCCACCATGGTGTCACGACTAGTGCCCTCAAGACCCTTTCCTTCTCAGCCCTCTCGGGTATATGAATCCTATCCTACTAGAGATGGAGACACGAGAAAGAGGAGGAAGGCCCTAACTTGCCTAAGATGGAGACGAGGGAGAGAGAGGACCAGCCGATGGAGACGAGGGAGGGAGAGGAAGCTAATGGGCTCACTCGGGTTCGCACAATTGGGGCTCGTGCGTCTCTGTTGGCCAGCACTGCTCGGCGCGTGACTGGTCCGTACTAAGCCTAAGATCAAATTGTCGCTAGAAAATGAGCACAAAATATTAAAAACAAAAGAGCAAAAAACAACAAAACGTCAGGTTAATATCGATGGGTCAAAGTTCGTGTGCTCGAAGCTGTTAAAACAATCCATTTATTTTAAGCTTGTTGTAGGTTGTTTCTTATTTTGTCAAAATTAAAAAAACACTAGGTTGTTGTGTTTAAAAAACACTATGTTGTTTATGAAAAAAAGAGATGAGGACCTGAGATCACTGTGAATTGGAGTCTGGGAGTGTCACTGTGAATTGGAGTCGAGGAGTGGACCTGTGTTGCTCCAACAATTTTCTTTTTTCTTTTTGAGAAGTTAACATGGATGATAATTGGTAAAATGTGCTAGTTTTCTAAAATGAATCTTTCAATGGCATTTTGCTAAACCAAAAAGATACTTTAATGGTACTATCCAATTTTCCCATGGCCGTATGGCTCGAGGCCTATGGGCACACTTCATGGAAACAGTTTTGGCTCTCGGCCTAGGCACGACATGGAACGAGGGTCGTGATGCCTATGCCCGCTAGACCCATCATGCCTAGGATGCTCACACAATATGGCCCCATCAAGGGTGGGCCGAATGTAGCTATCCCGCTAACTTTCTATATATAAGAGACTCCAAACTCTACCTCCTTCCTCCTGGATGTCTTTGATTCTTCTTTCGGCTGCCTTGTATTTTCCTGATGCCACGTCTCCTCCCTTACCCGATATCCTCCACATATTGAGCAAGGTAGGTTCATAATCGTTCGCGACGGCCGACACATGGCAGTTGCGGCAGAGCAGCAAATACTGTAGAACAGGGCCCAGCGATGAGGGTGAAAGTAGTGCATAGGGCTAGCACCTAGGACTTGGGCTCGATGGGCCGACATGCCAGCTTGGCATGACCCAAGGATTATAGGGTTGTGCCTAGGCCATGCAACTCGTGAGCAGGCACGACATAGCCTAATGAGTCAGGTGTGTTGTGTCCGCTTTACTCCCATCGGATCGTGCCCTTTTTTGTAGGCCCTTGTGCCATACCTTACCGGACGACCCATTGTTGTATGAGCGGATGAAAATATCCAGAAAGTTGTTGGGTTATCTGTACCAAATGCAACTTCTATGAACTGTGATATTGACACATGGACCCCACACGCCATCCCTACATCCACCTAGTGAAGCCCGATTTGAGCATGAGCGGATCCAGGATGGGACAGTGAGAACAGGGATCCAAACAAGCTTCTCGTAGAGAGTATATGGCTGAGCACATGCAGGTACAGTGGGAGTTGGGTAACCAAACATGCCCTATAAAGAAAATCAGTTAGGCTATATCTGGCCAAACTTGTTTCCTCTCTTCAAAGTCCGGGTTGAATAACCCAATGGAACTTGCTTTCTGTCGTGAGAGACACATGTAGATTTCGTTTTAGAGATGTTCGATTGGGATATGACGCATCCTCTCTCTATATATATTAGAGGCTCATGGTCAATTGAAGTATGCGTCTAATCTTCAAAAGACCAATCTATTGTCTTTTCTCCCGCCTCAAGCTTTTCTAACCCTTTATTGTCCAGCATGTCTCTCGATGAGATATTTTTTGTTTTTCTAGTTGGTCTTGCCGGTCTGGAAGCAACCTCGTTACCATGTTTGACTAGTCTTTTGGGGAGATGTTCATGAGCTTTTCATGTGAAAAAATGGGTGTTAGATCTGCTCAACCAACTTGTTGTCAGCCTTAGTGTTCTAGGAATCTAGGGTGTTCTTGTTGTGTGCGAGACCATGTGCGGCCCTGCTCGCGCATGCTAACTCTTGCATGTGATTTCAGGCCACGGTCGTGTATTTGTATTTTTTTATAAAACTAGGTGAACATGAAATAACTATATTTGCATGCTTTAATGCACAAGCGTATATCTAGTAAGATAAAGATAGTAATAAATAATTTAAAAGTGTCGCAGATGGTTGCATTCAAGGGGTTGTGGTGGAAAACACGTCAAAGTATCGCAAGAAACACACTAGAATATTGCACAAACACAACAAAAAAAATAGCTATTTTCAACCTTAGAAATAGCCGGCTATGATTTAGCAATTCTGAAGATTATAAAAAACACGTAAAACATCGCGAGAAACAAGTCAGAACATCGTACAAAACACACCATAAAATCGGCTATTTTCAACCTAGAAAATAGTCGGCTATGCTTTAGCATTTCCGAAATGTGCTTGTCATCATCAGTTAAATATCAAGCATATCAAAGCATGTCTACATAGAGGACGAAGCAAAGTAATCGAACGGTGAAGAATGCGACAAGCAATAGTAGGGGGCTCAGCGTGTTGCTCCAGCGACCCATGAGCCCCAGGGCGAATGGGT
Source organism: Bothriochloa decipiens (assembly GCA_023333625.1). Classification (NCBI taxonomy): domain Eukaryota; kingdom Viridiplantae; phylum Streptophyta; class Magnoliopsida; order Poales; family Poaceae; genus Bothriochloa; species Bothriochloa decipiens. The sequence goes on from CM041628.1 coordinate 47,462,867, forward strand.
AGAGATGCACCACAATGTACGCGTTGAACGCCAAAGCGAACACCGCCATTGGGCCATCCCTCCACGAGGCCCCTTCCATCGCTGCAACCATGGACGTCAGGTTCACCGCGAGCACCACGGCCGTCGGGACCATCAGCACCGTCCACCTCACGGCGTAGAGCTCGGCGAACCTGTCTTTCACACTGGCAACAGTGCTCGTCACACGCTGCTTGGACGTCAGCTTGAACGATATCTCCTTCCCGGCGGCGACCTTGAGCGCCACCTGCACCGCCGCCACCAGGTATGCACTCGTGGCGGACACCATCCAGAACTGCTGGTTCCGCCACCAGTCGACCAAAGGTATGCCAGACCACCTGGCCTCCAGGACGGCCAACACCGCGAGCGTCAGCATCAGAGCCGCCACGAAGGCGATGTACGTGGCAGACGGCGGCCTGATGATTATCGAGAAGAAGGCGCCGCCGGTGGTGGCGCCGGCGCCGTTGCCAGCCACGAGCTGGATCGCCGGGAAGATGCCGCAGTATGCTATGAGAAAGATGGATGTGAACGGGTACACCGTGGTGTTGAGGTACGCCAGGCGCTGCAGCGGGTGGAGCCGGCGGCCGCCGCGGGCGAGGAGGGCATTGTTGCGGGAGAAGAGTATCTCGAGGGAGCCCGTCGCCCAGCGGAGCACTTGGTACAGCCTGTCAGTGAGGTTGATGGGCGCCGTGCCGCGGAACGCGTCCGGCGCGGTGGCGCAGTAGGCGGAGCGCCACCCACGCCGGTGCATGCTGAAGCTCGTGGCCACGTCCTCTGTCACGGTGCCGTACATCCAGCCGATGTCCCGGCCCCACGCCGTCCGGTCCTCGTAGCCGCACGAGACGAGCGCGGTTGTCTCGCCAATGGCGGCCGTGTCGAACGGCGTGGACGCCGGTGGTGAAATACTAACCGTGTCCTGCCATTGCTCTGCCCTGTTCATCAAGATCGCATGAACCGAGCGAAGGAACGGTGTCGACACGCCCAACTTGTCGGCGTCGTCGCCGTGTTCGTGTCTGCAGAGCGGTGGGTCGACGCCGTATAGCGCCGCACGGCGAAACATGCAGCCGGTGCCCACGTAGATGGGTCCCTGAAGGCCGTCGAGGCCGAGTTCGGTGCAGTCAAAGAAGACGCGGTTGTGGTTGGCGTAGCGGTCCGCGGGGTCGACGCCGTCGAAGCGCTGCGGGAACTGGACGAACGCCACGTCTCCGCCCTCGCCGTCGAGCATGTGGCAGGCGCCGGCGCGGAGGGCCTGCGAGTTGTTCACGTAGTGGTCGCAGTCAAGGTTGAGGATGAAGGGCGCGTTGGAGAGCACCGCCGAGGCACGGAGCAGCGCGTTCATGGCGCCGGCCTTGCCGTGGTGCACGCGGCCGCGGCGCTTCTCCCGGCACATGTACACCAGCGCTGGAACCCGAACGTCGACGGAGCCGAAGTCCAGAAGATTATTGCTGACGCCAAGTTGTGGCGTGCCGCCGGGAGTATCGAGTACCAATTCAACAGCACCGGCATGATCTTCCGCGGTGCCACGCCGCCAGCAGCTTCCATCATCAGCAAGCGACTTCGTCGAACGCTACCGGCGCCGCACGTCTCCGGCTTGCAGAGCGTCGATCCGCAGCCGCAGCTCTTCGTACTCCCGGCGCACGCGCCTCCGGTCCTTTGCCAGCTCCGGCCACGCCCTTCCCTTATAGTCACCCCTCCTCGCCTTGACGCCGCCGCCATTACTGCCGCCAGCGGGGCTGAAGTAGGCCTCTGGGTTCCTCGGCTCCACCGCGTGCTTCCGGCAGAACGGCACCCACAGTCCGGCGAACCGGGCAGCCTCGGCGACGGCGTCGCGCGTGAGCAGAGAGCCGCCGTCGTCCGAGACGTAGCACGAGAGCTTTTCTGCGGGGTAGTCCGCCGCGAGGATGGAGAGGATGGTGTTCACGGTCACCAGTGGTGGCTCCTTCTCGGTGTCGACGGTGGTCACGAATACATCCATGGCCGGAAGCATCGACTCATCGAGTGCACTGACGTAGACGGTGCGCCGGACAGGCTGCATCTTGGGCAGCTGGTCCAGCATCCACATCAGGGCGAACCAGAGCTCCCCGGCGATGGACACCATCCACATGCCAAGAACTGTACTTTTGTCGCCGGTGACGGTGGAGCTAGTCATCACAAGAGCAGCGCTAATTCGCCACTTGAAGAACAGCACGAAGATGCCCATCCGAACGATTATCATGAGCCTACAAACACCATGGTTTTCGCCACTTAGTTGCCAAGGTTTGTCACGTGATCGATTTTTAGTAACTTTTTACACATAATTTCCATTGTTCCAAATTAGATTCAAAGTTTTAGTGTATATTTGTATACATAACCAGATTCTATTCATGATTCTTTTTGTCCAACCTTGTATGTTTCATCTACGTGTTTTGAGATAGACGAATGTGATGCATAGATATGCACAAGCACGTTAGCTAGCTACTAGCTAGGTTTTGCTTTCTTTAATTTTTTACATGTATTACGTGTTAATTGTCTGATTTTTTTTAGAATTACACAGTATAACACAGACGTTCACATGTTGGTCAATCAACATATAATTTTACCAATGTTTAATAACTATAAAAAAATTAAATTGTCTTTTGTGAGTCGTCCTTTAAATTGTATAATAGTTGGATGTATAAGATTGTTGTCTAAAATTATCTTCAAATTCAGGGACAAATATAGCAGTTCCCTTATATTTTTCTCTCTCCTTCGTAGTATAGAAGGAGCATATGCAAGATCATGCATAAACATGTCGTTTCTTTCCTTTTTCTAATTCCATGTGCTTCTTGAATAGCCCCTATACCTATGGTTTCGTATGAAGAATCTTGTATAAACTTTTATGAGACACATAGTTTTGTAGAAAATGGCATCCATGTTACTATTGAAAAACCTAATAAGGTTCATGTAATATAATGTTAGAAAGTAAAAAGATTTATACAATTTCGCTGCCAATTTTGAGATGAAATTGACAGAATTTGATAACTAATTGAGCATGTCAAAAAATGCTAAATAATCATGGTAGCATAAATTTTTAGTCTAATTTGGAATTAAATAATTCATCAAGTATGGAGCTTATTAGTGTGAATGCTAGCAAAATGGAACGTACAAAGAATATCTATATATCTGCCTAGATTCAGCAAATTTTCGAATCGCGTACTAATTTAATTTAATTTGAAGGCAACGAAGGCCAACTGGAATGCATTTTTGTATGTGTTATCTACATAGCATGTACGTGTACTACTAAAGTTAAAAAGATTTGACAGAAATAGGTTTCAAAGCCGCTAGAGTTCATTATTTCTGCAATTATTAAAACTTCTAGGGCTCCAGATGTGAAATAGGTTTTAAAAATAGGCTAGAAAGCAAACAAAAAAAAGACACTAAATTATAAGTCATTTTATTTTATTTTTTGATAAACATCTCTATTTTTATCAAGTTTATAAAAACATAATATAGAAACGTCTACAACATCAAAGCTAAATTAATTATATAATAAAAGATGTTTTTATGTTTTTTGACCAAAGTCAGCAAGGAAATCCCTGGCCTATTTTTTTAATTTTTTAATAATACAGATCTGTTTAAATTCGCTCCCACGGGAGTCGAATTCAGGTCTGCTGGATGCTACTCAGGTGCTCTAACCACTAGGCTAGATACCCTTTCGCAAAAGTTTTTTTTATGTCATATCCTTGTTTGATATTATAGATGTTAATGTATTTTAAAATAAGCTTAACCAAAGTTAAAAAGATTTGACATAAAGCATAAGTCCAAGACTACGTACAATTTGAAACGGAGACGGTGCATGTTTTAGCTTTAACCAAATGTGCCCCCACCTCCCCAAGAGACTTTTTCCGATCAATAAATATAATTTTCTTCGAGAATATCTAAGAGATTTTCACAAGTACATTTTCTGTCCTTATAAATAAAATTTTAATCGAACAATTATTCTGGTCCTCTTTAATAAAGAAATATGAAAAATCATGTCCCCTCTAGTTCAAATTACTGAAAATATAGCTTGTAGCTGTTGATGCAAACACCAATATATATGTTTGAATAAATGTATGCTTATTATTTGTTACCTGTATAGCTTGATGGTAACTGTAGAAAGTTTTGTGGTCCGGACAAGCAGCAGCCTCTCGACTGACTGCTTCGCATCTTTTAGAGATTCCTTGTCATCGGAGGTGCCAGTTTGGTGTGTCGTCGACATACTGGCATTACTGGTGAAGCCCTCTATTGCATTGTTTCTTGACAAGAAGGATCCTGTATGGAATCAACCGTATATATGGAGGACTGCTGGACAGGTCATTCGCCCACAGTCGCCGATTTCTGATTCTTCTTTAACTTTGTTTATACTTGGTTTTGATACTTATCCTAGCTATTATTACATTTTCTTTTTGGAACTGGTGGCAAATATTTTATTCCCCTATATATCCCACCAAATTATGCATGAATTTTATATGCATGCTTAGTTGTCCACCATAAAATGAGCTCATCAGTTACGTTTCATGATGCGCCTCACGGCTAGTAAGTAGGCCTAATACACTCTCGAGCACTAAATTCCATCACTTAGTCTCTGGCCACTAGTGCACGAAGCTTATTCGTAAGTCCCCGTCACCATGCATGAGTGTGTCACAAAGTTTGGCAGCCATGCACTACGTACTATAAACATAAACATAATTTCGCGAGATATGGCCGTTCTTTTTCTGTCACACCTCACACGTGGTATGGACGAAAGTCCAGCGAACGGAACTTCGAAATCGAAAATGAATTTCTACGGTGTGGTTTGCAATATCAACCGACCATTAATAAATAGATAATTTCTAGAGACAGATCGACCACCTTAACAACCAAGTATAAAAACAGTTTTTGAAGGCGATCAGAAAAATTGACCTATATATAGAAATAGTGTTCTACAAACAAATTCATAACATTTTTGAAATTAGTTGGGACCTTGTTTTTGGCTTTCGAAATTCAGCTTTTCCAAATAGGTGGAAATAGAGATATTTCACATCTCACATCCTTTTTATAGCGATAATTGAACCAAAATAGACCCTTTATTTTCCTTACACTTGCACAGCTCTAGATAAGCACATAGTCCCTCCGTGTAAGAAAGACATAGTGATGTTTATTGGATACGTGTCGATCAATCTTTCTTAACTGTAACTAGATTTATAAAAAATAAGTGCAACATTTATATCTCCAAATAAATTTATTATAAAAATATATTCAATAATATATCTAATGATATTAATTGCATATTATAAAAATTAATATTCTTTTAAATATAATTGGTTAAAGTTAAAAGAAGTTGACTTGTTGGTAAGCGAAAATGACTTTTATTTTGGGACACGAAGGAGTACTCCTAATACATTTCTTTTTGCTCCGATCCATATTACCAACTGTCAAATATAAAAAAAAAAATCGGTGAAATAATCCCTATAGATAAATTGTATCTCATGCTTGGGTACCAACCAGGAAAGAAAATATATCTTCCGTAGGTGATCACTAAGACGAGCATTTCTGCTGTAGTGGTCTTAGTTGCTCTTATGGAATCCATGTTGTCACATTTGAAGTTTTGTACTGAGTTCGTCTTCACCAAATACTCATCTCATTTGTTCTTGAGAATAATTTTGTGCTTATGAAGCTGGTAGTGCTAGCACACTAGCTGATATGGATCGTATGATGCAGATCGAGTACAAGAAGCATATCTTGCTGCTTGCTTGGAACCCACTGTTCACGACGATGATGATCTTGATCGGCATTATTGATATGATGATGCATGCATGCCATTAGCAGTCCTCCGTCCATTCAGATATATACCTAGAAAAGTGCACCACTGCTACACAAATCTTTCTTGAGGCCGTGGTTTTTGATTAACCAAGAGCAATCTAGTTGTGACGCACGCTTCACTTCAACTTAATTTACTGTTTTTGAGAGTGCAGTGTGACGTGTGTGCTTTGTAGTACTTTGTACTGAGTTCCTCTTTACCAACCAAACAAATATCTCAGCTGATTTGGTCATGAGAATAATCTCAAAACTTGATATCTATCGATGACGATACGTGAGGACAGGGACAGGCGCACCTGCTACCACAAGCAGGCATACTGCACACCGTACCAAGTGATGACAGTAACGGCTCTGATTCGGGTCGGTGGGCGAGAGCAAGACAATGCCATTTAGGTTCTGTCGGCTCTGCGCGGTCGCGAAACAAAATGCTGCTTGCCGGGTAATCAAATAATTGTATATGAGTCGTCCATTTAATGAGATCGGATAGCTATGATCATCTATTACTACATTAATTATGTGTATAAGTTTAATTTGCTAAATATATATAGGATAGATAAGAAAACAAAAGACTTAGGCATATGCATACCAAAAACATATACCGATTGGGACGCTATGGTATATGGTTTGAGCAGTGAAGTAAAGGAGCTATATGCATTATATATATGAAGCTCTGCAGTCTGATTATTGGCCACGTGCAACGGATACAGAGTTTCGTGCTCTCAAAAGCAATAATACTTGGCATCTTGCTTTAGCTCCGGACAAAATAATATTTTTTTCTCGAATACGTAAAATATTTGTATATCATAGTACTACGAAGAAGAGTATAAATGTACAAACAATGCACTTATGACATGCACCCTCGGAGGCCTCATAGCCGTAGGCAGGACGGTCTTAGCAAACAAATCTTACATAAAGAACCACAACTACGCGAGGAGCAGCGTTGCAACCTACAAAGCGGCGCCCCTCAGCTACTCGCCACGCGAGCCCACTACATCGTCCAAGAAGAGTTTTCGACCAGCTCAGTGCCTGGTCGCCGGAAAACACTTATACAAAGCTTCAATCTGTCTTGCCATATCAAGTTCCCACTGAGAATAGGGTCGCTTAATCCCTTGAGGGCTAGAGAAATTGGTGCCGCCGGTGGCGCGATGCCCATCCTCATGTTGAGCAATACCTCGCCTCGTCTGAAAGTCGATGTGCGACGATGGCTGAGCAGCAATTCGAGTACTCCTTTTCTACACGGTATGCTGCTGGATCGGCACTACCAGTTTTGGGGATTGCAAATTGGTACATAAGGAAACAAAGAAGGAAAATGGTACAATTGATTGCGACAAAGCTAGATTTGTTGCTAAAGGGTTTAAGCAGAGGTATGGTTTGGATTACCAAGATGGTAGCATTTTGCGCCCCTGCATGCGATCGATATACTGTACTGTACGTACTACCATATAGTACACTTTACACAGCCACGACACTGGGTTGACATTATTATTTCAAACTATTGATGATCACTTCAACATGCTCATGTAGGTGATAGCATACATCACAACAACAGGATAATGTTCATTTAATTATTTCAACATATGGAGCAGCATGTCATTCCAAGTATCAATGGCCCCGGGCAGGCACCAGTGCACGCAGTCATTGTGCAGGGTGAAGTGCTTCTCCGGCGTCCACCCGCGGTATTTGCTCGGGTGCGCGTCAGCACGCAGTATCATGGCGTCCGTCGTGTCCATCAGCAGCATCCTTACCTCGCTGCCACTGTCCGCCGCCGCCTTCGCCGCCGACGAGAGCTCCTCCACCTGCAGCGCGCGGAAATCACGCTCGACGCCCTCGACCCTCTTCTGACCACGCCGGTACGGCGCCGTCCGGATGCAGTTGCCGTCCCCGTTCCACTCCCCGCCCTCGTACTGCGACGGGTCCACGGTGCGCAGCAGCACCGTGCCGCGGAACCGGCTGCCGGCGGCGCCGGACAGCGCCCGCAGCGCGGCCCGCGTGGCCATGCGCAGCGCGTAGCGCAGCGTGAGGTCCGTCACGTTGGGCAGCTTGCAGTAGTGGCAGCCGACGAGCGTCCCGGCCTCGTATAGCATGGACGAGCGGTAGAACCAGCTCGACGCCGACACGACGACGTAGTCGAGCCCCGAGACGTGCGCCGCCCACACGTCGTCCGGCTCGTCGAGGTAGAGGTTGAAGACGCCCGTGTGCGCTGGCCCGTCGTCGTCGATCTGCTCGTGCCGGACGAGGTACGGCGCCCAGAAGTGGGACACGGTGAAGTTGTAGTCGCCGTAGTAGTACACGGTGTGCTTGCTGCTAAGCCAGGTCGTTGTCGTAGGCTCCGCGGCCTGGGTCAAGAGGCAGATGAGGGAGTCCTTTTGGTTCCTGCCGAGGGAGTCGCCGACGAAGGCAAGGTTCTTGCCCCTCATCATGTGGAGGAAGCGCCATGGGTTGAAGCGGGGAAGGTCGCAGCCGTCAGGCCGCCACCGCCAGTTGACGGAGCCCAGGTCCGGCTTGCCGTACTTCATGCAGTCGTAGTGCTCGTGGATCACCTTGCAGGTGTCGTTGGTGTAGTAGGGCGCGTCGGGGTCCGGCACCCACTCGCCCCTGAAGATGTCACAGACGCCGTCCTCACCGCTTCGGTGTCTGCGAGACAACCGCGGCTGGGAGAGTAATGGAAGCAGAACCCGTCGGTTTGGTAGGCTGAGATACAGATCAGAAGCTACAAGAGCTGCCAGGACCAGGAGAAGGGACACGACGAAGCATCTGCTACTGCAGAAGTGCTGCTGCTTCCTGCCAGCAACGGCAAGGGGATTTTTGCCATTGGTGGTGTGGAGAAGAGACTTCATGGCTACACTACACAATTGCTTGAGTTAAGTCTCCCGGGTGCGCACGCATGTTTATATGTAGCAACGCATCTTGGGCAGGCATGCATGAGCACAATGGAGAACAGCCGACTAGGCCAAACACCACGCACCGGTGCTGTTGTGATGTATGCTATCACCTGCATATGAGTCATCTCGTCAGCTGCGTTCGGTACGTTACAACAAATCCTCAACCATCCATGATAGAGAGGATGATTGCATTGGCTCGTTAAAATGTGTAATGTCTTAAGTTTATTCGTATGTATGTGCAGTGCAGAAGTGGGCTGCACACTAAGCACGCTAGCTAATTGTAGGCGCATGTTGCGCTATCTGCCTATCTCTACCACTACTGCAGAAGTAAACAAACATGACGCTGTATCCGAGACGGTCATTAGAATACGTCATAGGGAGGATGATTAGCTCCTCAAATATTAACTACTTTCTCTGTTCCAAACTATAAAAAGTTTTATCAGTTCTAATTATATTACTTTTATTATATATATCTAGACAAAGTGTATATTAAATGTATAGCAAAAACTAGAAAACCCAAAACGTTAATAGAGACGGTTGGTAAGCCTCTCTCTATATGAAAGGCGGTTAAACTATATCCGCAGTCTGCGGCGCCTCTACAAATTTTGGTTTTTAGAGCTAGCTGATAAAGTCAATTGGCTCAACAAATGTATTTGTAGAAGTGGCTGCAACTATAGAGCCACCTCTACAAATACCTTTTACAGAGGTGGTTGTGATTTTTGGCATGCCACTAATATAATCTTCTCATTCTAGACGCTTGATCCACTAAAAAACATACACACAAACACACACATAAACATGCACATAACTACTATAGTTAATAAATGGGAACTTCTATGAAAGAGGGAAACTTAAATTCAGTTTGTAGCCCCTAAATGCCTTGCATGTGTTAGACTATAGCAGGATCACATCCTAATGGATGTGGTTGGTGTGTCTGGTCTCGCAAGACTACAAGCCCCAAGTACAAACACGATATGCGCAAGCACATAATGGAATGAGGTATTCAAACCTAACAAATCACTAGGACTAAACCTATAGCAAACCCATAAGAAGTGGTCTAATTAACCTAAGCACTTCGCAAAGCCCATACGCTAATCACCTAATAAATCACTAAGCGTAGGCAATTGGAGAGCACTATGGTGTAGCAACACACAATATATTCCCTTGCTCTTCCTTACCTTTCTTTGCTGATTTGGGGGCATTTTATAGTGTCCCGACACCCCTCTCACACACACACACAAACACACAACAAGGCATAGCCATTGGAGGCAGCACACACAACAATTTGTTGTGGTCGACCATTGCACTGCTAACACTTGGGCCCCATTAAGTGTATAGTCTGAAATGCTTTGTTGGTCCAGTCTAACACTTCAAAAAACTATCTAGAGTTGTACTGGAGTCGGCTAGACTCTAAGAATAGTGCTAGAGTTTGGTATGATGTCCTACTCCACTCTGGTTCGACACACCCTTTGAACAGTCCGATGTTGTAGTCGCGGATAGTCGAACACTTGTGATGAACTGTGTTGGGGTTTGCTCTGCGCTGAACCTAGCTATTCTCTAGCATCGGATAGTTCAATGCATGGACGCAGATAGTGTCGGACAATCTGACGCCCTGCAAACACTACAAGGAGTGCAAGAATGGCTGACAGTTATTATACCGTCGGGCATTTACTTTGCACTGTTGGGAAGTGTAATGCCCAAGCGTATACCATCGGGAACCTCCCGTCGGGCATCCATTGTCGGGCATTCCCACTTTTACCGATAGGTACTTGATCATTGTGTGGCCGACCGTATGTTTTCGACGGTTAATGCTCGGCAATTAGTTTGTAAACATGCTAGAATGGCTTTGGTCGGACATGAATTGCCGAGGGTACCCCGGTCGGGGACTTGTTGCTTGACAGTGTTTTAAAACCCATCGGGAAATATATCCAATCAGGTATTTATTGCATGATGGTTTTTTAAAACCTATCAGGAAATATATCCAGTTGGGAATGCATTGCATGACGGTTTTTTAAAACCCATCGGAAATATATCCAGTTGGAGATTTGTTGCATGACGGTTTTTTAAAACCCATCGGGAAATATAATCGGTTGGGGATTTGTTGTATGACGGTTTTTTAACCCATCGGGAAACATGTTAGCAACGGTGTTTATTAACCGTCAGGAAATATAATCGGTTGGGGATTTGTTGCATGACGGTTTTTTAACCCATGACGGTTTTTAACCCATCGAGAAACATATTAGCAACGGTGCTTGGGATATTTTTATAGCCATAAATAATTAATTTGTAACCATGAAGATCAATTCCACATGTACATTCACACTATAACTCACGACATTTCATAACCAGCTCTTCAATATTGCATAGTACAATGAATATTTGAATCCCAATGATAACTAAACAAAGGTACGACAAAGAGATTCTGAAAGTTTCTAAGAACATTCTTCAACATAACATAAATTAATGTTTAGATTAAAATACTTGACTAAGATGTTGCTGTTCACATGGCATAAGAAATACTACTTAAAAGTGCCACACACTTCATATATTGCATAGAATCTCTTCTCATCAATAGGTGCCATCATCATCATCATAACCATGGTTCACATAATATTTGCCATCATCTTGGGAACGATAGACTTCATCTTCATAATCATAGGTATCATCCTCGTTGTCATCCTACAGAAGTCATAAAATTATTTATATAAGCATATGAACTAACTTGAATACATATAATATAGATTTTACAATACTTTGGCATGAATATATTTGGAACGCACATAATACTTACATGTTCAGATGCATTAGGAACAGTTTTCTTATGCTCTCTAGAGAATGCAACCTCGGATTCAGAAGTAGGCTGCATGTCATGCATATATTAGTTTATATTTTGAAGGTCAGTTCATTTTAATAATTTGTGCTATGTGAGGTAGCAGTTAAACTTACCAAGTTACTTGCAATTTCCTGAGCTAACGCATCAATGTCCATTCCTCGTTTAGCAGTATGTGCCTGTTAAAACATCATGGTTAGCAATAGGTATTTATTTGTACGTATATATTTATTCTAATGATATTTACCCGCACAACATGTTCAAGATTGCTACATTTTTTTCGCAGCCGTAGATTTTCCCTTTCAAGTTGTTTCTCTTCAGTAGAAACAAATGGTTGTGTACTTCTTTTCATTGTCTTGATTGCTTTCTTCTTGGCAAAACTAATTGCTCCATCACCAATTCCTAGCTTACCATGCGGCATTCTATCTGCACACTCATAAATGACACTTGCATCTAATTCTGGATGCTCACATTTCCAATTCATGCCATACTTTTTTTTCCATTCCTTCTTCATATTGTGCCTTTTCCAAAAAAACCATAAAAAGCTGGATCAGTTACAAGACAACAACAAGAGCTATTTGTTAGATAATCCAAGCTTACCCATTTATCAGTGGCATTCTGGTTGCAGAACTTGCCATCATTTGTCCCTGGATTCAATTCATGATTATGTAGCCAAGCACCACCAATTCCAGGGTCAACGCCATGTTTTAGTGCCTACAATTAAAGGGTAAGTATGTTTTGAAGTAGGCAGCACAACGGATGGGTTTGGTTAGTGACATCCTTTCCCGGTATATGTCAAGTTTAATAAGTGAATACTACTACTACTTGCATAGTTGAAATGAAAACGGTGATAGGTAAAAAGTATCTTTTCCTACGGATAAGAAATAACACAGGCTGAAGCTCTCCAAATTATCTTCCCCCTATTACAGTTGTTGTTTGATATTCACAAATTGAAAAATACATCACAAGATTTTATTTGGATGTATTACAAGATTTTTAGTAAAAGACAGACATAGTCAAATAACTTCCAGCTTATGCAACCAAAATTCAAGCTCTAAAATGATTTATTTGGACCAACTAAAATTAGGTAAAAATAAACATAGCTGCTTATAGTGTTCTGGATTGAAATTCTCATTCACTTATTACAGAACCTGGTACTGGATCCATCATCGCTTCAATTTCATGTTGATGTTGAGGAGCAGAAACCCAACAAACCATAGCACATGAACGAACAGCTACTCATGTTTTCATGCTATTTAGGCCAGTGATATTTTAAAGAGGCTTTCATCTTTTCAAAATAATGATATTTTAAAGCATAGCATGTATACCATCAATATATGAAGTCAGAACTTTCTGGTTTGGGTTCTTACCAGCCATTGGCATGTTGCGGTAAGCTTCTTGAGCCACTGCGATGGTATACTTTATTCTCTCTAGCTAGGCAATTTTGCTGTGCCTTTACTGATGACTTTCTAAATTTTGATGTACTGCAGTGCTCACATAACAAAGCCCAACCTTCATTGGTTGTAAAGTCTTTTGGTTTAGCAGATATAAGTGCTTCTTTTGTTGGCCAACGATTTCCATATTCGTCCACATCTTCTGGGGGCACATTGCCATCCTTATATAGCTTCTTTGTGACAACACCCTTCTCTTCACTTAACATCTTAGGTACCATTTCCTTAAATTTTAACTCCAAAATAGCATCTGCCTCGCTCTATCTTCTGGAGGACACTTGAAATGCCACTGGACAATCATATTATTTATAGTAAGTTGCATTTGAGATAAATTTTACACAATAGCAATGCTAGTAAGCTGTAGTAATTGAGCACATGTCACACATACCCAGAACTCTTCCACTACTTTCTTATCCGTTGATACCCCAGTGATCGTAGTCTTCTTGAAATCTTCCCATGTTAGCACTGGCTTCATCCCATTTCGTGTCTCAATAAAATCAGGATACATCTCGCGAACTAGAGCGCCAATTACTGTTGGAGGTTTGCGAGAACCTTGATAAGGATGCACTTCCTAGTGCCTGATCATTTTACATTAAAACAAACCACATCATCAATGAATTGTTAAAGAATCAAAACATCATGGATCCGGCCGTTACTAAAAAGTCATGCCTTACAGAAGATGTGGAAAGTTAAAAATACAACATTCTTTATTTAGTCGTTGCAAACTCTTTAAGTAAATATGCTGGTGCATCCAACTGCACTTGCTAAAATTTGATCTAAATAATGAGCACTTGATTAAATTGCCATTACTCCAGCACTTCAAAAAAAATAGGACATATATCTTTTACTGAACATCAGTGCTTGCTAAAATTTACTCTAAACAATGAACACTTGATTAAATTTCCATTACTGAACATGAAAAATTTCTGGAAGTCTTTTACTTACTCTCCAACATGCTTGATTGTGGGTCTTTCACTTTCTGGAAGTCTTTTACCACTATCGGTCCTAGATCGAGTTTTCTTTTTCTCAATTGCTTGCTGACTTGCTGGAGCCAATCCATTATTTTCTCTTGCAGCAGTTGATGTGGAACCCACTGACCTTGATGATGACAAAGGTCTGTGCTTCAAGCGGCCACTCATCCTGCTTCATACATGGAAATTAGTATGTTGCATAAAATGTTTATTAAATAGGATGAGATGGCACCAAAAAATTAGGGGATACACAAGTAAAATAAATGAAGTAAATCATCAATCAATCAAGGATGCACCATATTTCAGATTGGAAACACATATTTCTAGTTCGACAATGAAACTTTGTATTTGACAAGTTTTTTATTTGAATTCATTTAGTGCCTCAAAAAGACAATTTGCGCTAGCAATACACATGACCAACGGTGTCACTCTGACAGTTGGGAATTAATTTGCCCTCTCGGCCATTTAGTGTAGTGCCCGACGGGCCGACATGTAACACTCGGGAATTGGGTGTACAGTTGGCTACCCAATTCCAAGACCAACGGTGTCTCTAAGACCGATGGCAATTAGTTTGCCCTCTCGGCCATTTTGTGTAGTGCCCGACGGGCCGACATGTAACGGTCGGGAATAGGGTGTACCATCGGCTATTCAATGCAAAGACCGATGGTGTCACCAAGACCGTTGGTAGTTAATTTACCCTCTTGGCCATTTAGTGTAGTGCCCGACGGGCGGACATCTAATGCTCGGGAATACGGTGTACCGTCGGCTATTCAATACAATGATCGACGGCGTCACTAAAACCATTGGCAATTAATTTGCCCTCTCGGCCTTCTAGTGTAGTGCCCGACAACATCTAACGCTCGGGAATAGTGTGTACCGTCGGCAATTTGATACAAAGCCCAACAGTGTCACTAAGACCGTCGGCTATTATACTTCCCTCTCGGCCTTCTAGTGTAGTGCCCGACTGGTCGACATCTAACGCTCGAGAAAAGTGTGTATCATAGGCTATTGGACACAAAGGCCGACGGTGTTGCTAAGACCATCAGCTATTATACTTCCCTCTCGGCATTCTAGTGTAGTTCCCGACGGGTCGATATCTAACCCTCGGGAATAGGTTATATCGTTGGCTATTCAATACATGTTCACTGTCGGTCATTCACGATTTTCCCAACTACCCATCGGCTATTATACTTCCCTGTCGGCAAAGGTTGTGTTTCTAGTAGTGAGATCCTTCTATTCATTCCATTGTGATTTGCGATCTTAGCATCCATCTTGGTTCCATCTTGCATCTTCAACTTTTGTATGATCTTGTAGTCTTTAATTCAATAATGCTTCTAATGTCTTGCTTGAGTGTTGATCATTTGGATCACCAACTTTGCCCGAGTCCAAGCCACTTTGCATCCTTTGAACTATATCCATAAACACTATCAAAAATTATTAGTCCAAATGGTCATGTTGATCATCAAACACCAAAATCCTAACTAAACGGGCCAACTTCCATTTTTGGTACACTGCAACTTATGTGTAGCAAGCTTCCTGCCAATGAATCTATATAAGATGGAGCTTAACAGCTATCGCGCATGCTTGTATGTTCTAGCATAGTGGCCAATGCTTCTTAATTGGGAAGTGATAGTTAGTTGTGATGTGTTCGTTTGACAAACAATTGAGCAAAGGCCAACCAATTGTGATGGAATAGGTCACGACTGCTATGTCTGCCCACGTGTCCTCTTGCACCAACGACGCCGACTCTCGATGACTTAGAAGCCATTGGCATCCACCAGGGAGTCCATGCATGCTGAGTGAGCATAATGTGGTCCATGTACCCATGGAGGTGGCAATGGTATATAGACACGAACATGGTAAAGGACAAGGCGACCAACACCCCCTCTCGTGTGGGGATGGTGGTGTGCGATGAGGACCCCTTGCCACAAGAAGAGGCGCTTTGCACTTGTGAGGGGTTTTCCCATGCTTGGCTGACCAACTTGGGTCGTCCTCTCGACCAACCTGATGACCTAGTGCCAATTGACACAGGCTCTCATGAGAGTGTCATTCGCACTTCCTCTTCAGAATCTTAATTACAAAACAAAATATCAAGCAAATCATGCAACACAATCACAATACATGAATGAATTATGTTTTGTTGTTGAAACATTATTGACCATAAAGGAAATTACAACGTAACAAACTCAAAGGTTATCTTCAAGTTTCTTTAGTAACCACTACAAAATACCCTTGTTCGCCCATTTCTAATATTAGGGTAACATGTAGCTTATCTTAGGGATGTCTGTCCCAAAGTCTATTAAGCTTTGACTCTATCAAGCTTGGCTTGACAGTGATCAAGCCAAACTACCTACAAAACAACTTAATGGTAGAACCATGAGGACATGGCGTACGCACGGGGCTTAATTCCAATGTATTAATTTTTGGTGGATGCAAAGGGCATTATTAGGCATTTGTACATTTTTAGAAAGCAATGATGTTTGTTATGCATAGATCATGCTCATGGTTCAAGATTAATAATTGTAGATAATTGAATACATATTATTGGAATTGTAACCAATTAAGTGATCAATTTATTAATTAATCTCATTATCAATTATCATCATCACTAAATTGGACTATCTATAAGAACAACCAAAAAGGTTCCGTCCAGCATGACTTCAAGCTTTCAGAAGAGACGCTGCAAAGGTCTACAATTGTACCCACACGGATGCCCAGGATGAACCTCCATACCTGAGGTCCGGCAATAAGGGTTGCCTTGTGGTTCTGATCTTTCCTTGATGTGGCTCTCAAATCGATGAACGGTTTTGTCTGGGTAGGTGTAACTTGGAATAAATATTTATTAGTGCTTAGTGTTATATTGAATACCATCTGGATAGGTGTGATTGGATCTTGGGTTAATGATCCAAACATGCCAGCATTCTATAGCACTCGATAGACACTCCGCCATTAATGGATAGGGACTCCATAGTGTTGTTTCCAGAGGCTCTCAAGCTCTATTCTAGCTCCGGGTGCTTTGATGGACACTCCATCACAGGTGATGGATACTCCGTACCTTCATGGATGGTTCCACAAAACACTCTATGGTGTTGGGATGACTTAGGTGTTTTCTTGTGTCCGTGACTAATGTACACTTCATTCTATTTGACAGATTCTCTGTCGGAAATGGGGTGCTCTTGGTCTCTTTGGAAATCATATATACAATAAGTCGGCGGGCACTCTGATACTATTCACGGACACTCTGCAAGTTGAGTTAAAAGTGAGGGTTAAGTGCTTGGCTATGAGTTTTTGCTATGTATATGGGTTGATGGTCTCTCTATCACTGGGACGGGTCCTCCGTCATCAGGTGGATAGACACTACGCCATAAATTTTAACTGCAGCGGACACTTTGCCTTTTGCGCAATGGGCAATGGCGTCCGCTGCGAATGGAAGGTCATGGTTAATCGTGACCTCCACCGATGGTTAATGGTATTAACCGTGGCGGTCGGTTTATGTTGCCCGCCACGGTAAACAATTTCAGAAAATTAAAAAAAGCACACCGAGCCCCGTAGCCCACCGAGCCCGGTAGCCCACGCCGTTGGTGGTCCCCTGGTTCCGCCACCACGCCGCCCTGGATCTGCCGCCACGCTTGCTCCACCGTGGTGGCCCCTGGATCCGCCGACACCAATGGAGCTCGCGAGTGTCCTCCTTGTGCCGGATCCACGACGGCCAGGGGGGAAGGGCCGTGCCGTCCCGGATCTCGCCGCCCCCCACGCGCCTGGCCGGAGGGGGAGGAGCTGGCCATGTATCCGGACGTCGGGAGGAGGGGAGGGAGGAGGCCGCCGTGGAACACTGGATCCGTCGCCGCCGCGCTCGGTTTGTTTCCCCCGCGTACAGATCCGCCACTGAGGGACCCTCGTGACCCCATCCATCCTCAGTGGCGGGGAAGAAGGTGGAGGGGCGCTGGATCCGCCTTCAGCCCGCCGCTTGGAGGAGAAGAGGGTGGTGCGTGAGGACGACGGTCGCGCGCGGGGAAGGAAGAGGATGAGGCCGAGGACGAGGTCGCATGATGGGGCGCCAGGACGACGGTTGCGCATAGACGACGACGCAGGATGGGGGCACGACGACGACGACTTTTAACATTCCCGCTGCGGTAAATCGATTTACCGCAGCGGGCACGTTAAGATGCTCGCCACAAAAAATAGGTATTTACAGTGGCGGGTATCTTAATGTGCCCGCTGCGGTAAATCGATTTACCACAGCGGGCACATTAAGATACCCGCCATGGTAAATACCTATTTTCCGTGGCGGGCATCTTAGCGTGCCCGCTGCGGTAAATCGGTTTACCGCAGCAAGCAAAAGAGCCCGCTATGGTAAATGAAAAAGTGTCTGCTACAGTAAATCATGGGATTTACCACAGCGGGCAAAAAAAACGCCCGTCACGAAGTGGCTTTGGGCAACGCCACGGAAGTTCGTTTCGGTAGTAGTGAGAACCTATATGTTCAATTCATGATGCTAAGTTTGATTCCAACCTAGTATGGGAGTGATGTAGGTATATCATGCATGTGGGGGATGCTTCCAAGGTTTTGTTGGTGACATGCTAGGCTAGTGATAGCTAGGTTTTGGGTCCTAGCTATCAAGTGCAACAATGGATTTTATGAATCATTTTATTCATGAGAAATAAAAATATAGATCTTGGAATTATGCAATGAGAACTTAGCTGTGAGATTTTGTGACCTCTAGGTCACCAAGAATAAAGTTGGTCTTGAGCAACCTTGACTCCAAGCTATAGAGGTTGATTTGGCCATTCTTGATGTTTCTTGCAAAAATCCATAGAAATCATAGAGAGACATTAAGAGGCTCATGGGAAGATTGAGCAAATGGCTTGGTCTTGATCTTACCTTGGTCATGATAAGAAATCACCACACTTCATGTTTCATTTATGCAAAGAAAGCACAAAAAAGAAACAAAAAAAGAAAAATAGAAAAGAAAAAGGAAAGGAAAACAAAACACACGCGCGGCGGCGGCCGCGGGAAAAGCGTGCAGGAGGCGCCCGCTTGGCGGGAAAAAGCGCGGGCCAAGCATATGCGCATAGGGCGGAGCAGTGCTCGGACGACGGTTGGGGTCCGAACGCTTGAACCCCAAAATTTTCTTTCTAGGGTTCCAGCGAGCTCCTCCTCATTTTCTTTGACTCCGGCGAGTTATAGAATATCTGATCGAGGGAGGACAGGCGGTGGGGATGATCGATGGGTGGTTTAGATGAGCTAGCGGATGGTAGGGGCGGTCAGGCCAAGTCAGGGCGGGGAGCTCCGGCAATTGTGGCGTCGTCAGAGCTCTAGGGAACCCCTAGCTCGTCGTGGCCAAGGCGGTGTGCGGCGGCGGGGGCGAGGAGCATGCTGGTGTGGACCCATTGAGAGATGAGGAAGATTAACAGTGATTTGCTCGGGGAATATATCACCTGCCATTGGATAGGCATCGGAAGGCTATGGTCATCGCCTGATGGCTAAGAGTATCCAACAGGAAACTGCTTTGGAGATAGGCCCAATATTATTCGGTGCTTTTCAGCTCGGTAATGCTGCAGTTCAAGCGTCCATCCACTCGACGCTTGCTTCATGGGCCTGCTTGACGGGCCCATGCAACCTGCTCGCCTGTACTAACTCAATCAGACCGGGGCATGTGCTGTACAGCATCGCGCCGATCCACACCCGTGGCAGAAGGGGAAGTAGGGGAGGCCTGCGCCCTCGTCCATGTCGCAGCGAGTGCGACGACGGCCGCCTCGTCGAGGTTACAGCAAGTCGCTTTGCTCTAAGTGGGTACCGTCCAACGCTGGAGTCCAGGATCGGACGTCCGAGCGCAAGACGTACCGTTTTCAGCTGGTAATTTTTTTAGCTGATACAATAATGTTCTGTTGGTTTATCAAAACTTCTAGATCCAAGTCTAATATGAATAATATGCACCAAACTGGGGCAGGCGGGCTGCCGAGGTCACAGCATCGCCGTCAGGCGTGCCGAGCACCTGCGGTTTGCATGTCACTGTCTCGCACACACGCCGTGGAGCACCAGCCGGCAGGAAACGCGAGCAGCCGCGTGGCACGCCGACTGCCGGCGCCGGCAGGTGAAGCCGTGTAGGCACCACGATTCGGCCACATGCGCTAGGCGCCTTCATTATACAATTATAAATGATTAATAGTTCCAAATTCATATTTGCTACTTGTTGCAATTCCTCGTGGTTTAGTGCGATAGCTACTTGGCTTTGACTTTCAGTATTAACAAACATCTTATATGCGATATACTACCAATACAACTAGTAAAAACTGCAAGTACTACTTGCTAGCCGAATCAATATTCTAAGGATGTTGTAAAAAAGGTGTAGAACTTAGGTTTATCAAAGGATGCATTACTCTTAATTCGACCATGCACAAAATTCAATTTGTATATTGATATTTAGAACACCAAACTCAAAGATTTAATATTTTAGGTAACAACACAACACATGTCTAGATACATATTAAAATAAATGCACAAAAAAGTCAAAGCGACTTATAATTTGAAACAGAGGAAGTATAACAAGAAGTGGCCCCCATCTTCTTCCTTAAGGAAGGTGGCACAGCTAGCTCATTACAGGACATTTACTGACAAGTAAACACAATTATACAAAAAACATTACAACAAATTCTTTCAGGAGAAGTGGCCCCATCTTCTTGCCTAAGGAAGGTGGCGTAGCTAGCTCATTACAGGACATTTACTGACAAGTAAACACAATTATACAAAAAACATTACAACACATTCTTTCAGGAGAAGTGGCCAAAAAGAAAACTTACGCTGCAAAAATGTGAGTTTTGCTAACAGGATGAAGCAATCTTCTTGCTTAAGGAAGGTGGCACAGCTAGCTCATTACAGGACATTTACTGACAAGTAAACTCAATTATACAAAAAACATTACAAACACATTCTTTCAGGAGAAGTGGCCAAAAAGAAAATCTACGCTGCAAAAATGTGCGTTTTGCTAACAGGATGAAGCAGAAAATTGTTTTTTATCACTGTTTAGTGCGGTGAATGGCTCATATCAGACTGCTTCATCAACATACTCCATCTATCATGCAAATAACGAAGTAACAGATTCATGGTCTAACGAACCATGGACCTAAAGAAACACCCCCATATATATGTTATGATTTGTGCTTGAGAAAAATGATAATGTGAATAGGTGTCAGTTCACCCAAATTTTTCACAGAAAGTCCATCACTCGTGACTGAAATGAAATCTTCGTCATCAGAAATTTACCAACATCAAAATTATACACTAATATCTGAAACTGCATGAGCCTTTGTACTGAACAGAAGATGCATTCAAGCAGATAAAAGTAAAACTAATATCACTCACATAAATATGTATGATTATTTTGCTTAACAGGTGTCAGTTGCTAGGATTAGCAATTCAACTGTGTATAACTCCAAATTTTTTCATAGAAGGTCCACCACTCGTGACTGAATGAAATCTTTGTCATTAGATATTACCAAAGAGGCAAAGACATATGTTATACACTAGTACCTGAAACTGTCTGAACCTTTGCACTGAACAGAAGATGCATTCAAGTAGATAAAAGTAAAACTAGTTTCAATGTAACCTGAAATATAATTGGTTTCTAGAATTCATCGTAGGAAGCAGGTGAATATCAAGAAGTTCCATGCTACTCAGCATGCTCAGAACTCAACTGGATATGACAAATAATTGTTTCTTGCATTATTGTTAGAAGTGCACAAGACTAACGAACAAAATCCAAGCATAGGCACATCCCAATCCCATTCTTTCGAGGATAAGACTAATAAACATATTATAAAACTATAACTAGCATTATCAGGCGGAAACTGCATGAACCTTTGTACTGAACAGAAGATAGTAGATAAAAGTAAAACTAATATCAGTGCAACCTCAAATTAAATTGCTTCCTAGAATCCAACATAGGAAACAAGTGAATACCAAGAACTTCCATGCTACTGTACATGCTCATAACCGAACTGCATATAGCAAATAATTGTTTCTTGCATCATAGTTAGAAGTGCCTAAGACTAACGAACACAAACTAAGCATAGGCACATTACAATCCTCCCATACTTTCGAGGACAAGACTACACATATAAATATAATATAACCATAACGAGTACTAACAGGCTTAACCACTAATTTCTTCTAGGATAGTCAGAGTCCACATTACCAAATGATGATCGATGAGATCTTCTTAGGCTCCTTTATTCAATTTCCTTCGCTTGCATCGCTTGAACAGGTAAAGCTCGGACATCAACTCCTTCATAAGAGCAGGGCAGCTTTTAGTCAGATGCTCAAAGCCATTGGTTCCCATGACTGCTTCCAGTGCCTCGGGAGATTTCAGAAACTCAATGCAAGCCTGCTTGAGACCACGGCTGCAGTGCTGCTCGGCCAACAACAACGTGGTTGCAGCTGTGCTCACATCTAGGTGTCGGTATAGCTTCTCCTCACAAATGATCTTGAGCTTCTCCATGTCATACCTGTCCGCCGCTTCCAGCAGATGCTGGGCCATCACAGCCTCCTCCTGTTTCTCAATCTGTGGCAGGGTGTCAGTGTAGATGAAATGGAGCAAGGCCTTGAACACCTGGGGTAACATGTCTTCAATCTGGACGCAGTCCCCAGTGGCTGTGCTCTCCTTCATGGAGCCACATAGCTCTGCCTTGAAGACTCGGGACCGGGCCGCAAGCAGAAACCTGTGAGCACTGAATGACTCGCCGGCAACATGGAAAGTGACGTCGGCGCCCTCTTTGGACACGAGGAGATCGCCAAGATGCTGGTTCAGGTCAGGTGGTGCTACTGCGTCTAGGAGCGAGACAGTCCTGTCCTCCGTGCGGAGCTCCTTGGTGATAATGATCTCGCAGTTGATCTTCAAGCAGTCGTTGGAGAGGAGCTCCGACTTCTCCAAGAAGTCCCTCCTAATGAAGTTACCGAAGCCGTAGCCTGAGCCACCAGGAGAGAACAACTTGCATAGACTTGTGCTCCCTGATTTCGCTGGCACCAGGTTCCCCGCCCGATCGAGCAAATCGAACGTAGCCCGCGCCGTCACGGGCCCGCCCGCACTCTGGGCGAGGCGGAGACCGACGGATATGAAGTCAGCGAAGTCAGACGTCTGGCCGTTGGGGAAATAGCGGATGTACCAGATGCGACTCCCCGCACTGAAGGGGCGAGACCTGATTGATTTGCCGGTAGGGAGCTTATCTTTGATGCGCGAGTAGCCGTCGATGTGGAGAACGTGGTGCCCTATCAACTCGCCTCCGACGATGGCCGAGGCGGAGCGGGGCTCATCAACGACAAGCGCGGCGGATTCCGGGACCGGCATGGCGGCGGGATGCGGGACGGCGGCCGACGAGGGTTTTGCCGCTACCCAGTTGGGGCTGGTTCGATTGGTTGGTCGGCGGATCGACGGCGAAGGGTATGGCACTCGTAACAGCATATGGGCCGAGCTGCCCCAATACATGGCCCACGATTGTTTTTTCTTTTTTATATTTGATTTGATTTGGCTTTTGCAAAAAGGAAAAGTTCTCCCGAGTACTACTCTTATCGCAAATTGAAACGTCCAGATTTAAAACCCGCCACCTCAATTTGTGGTATTTTGCTTCTCTCCATTTAAGCTAGATTCTAACAAGTTGTGCGCACAAATGAGAATCTCGTCAGTCCCAGTCACATGAAAAATAAAAAAGTTTTTATAAAATTTGCTGTAGGATAGGCAAATTCGCTTGCTGTGGGATAGGGAATTAGCCAATAATGACATTGAGCTTGCTGTGGGAGTAAAAAGAATACCATTGGTCTAGACACTTTCGACTCGAAATTTGGTGCCTAGTGAAATTCTAAAATGAAGTTTTAGAGGAGGAATCTTCCGCGCCGACCAGGGTGGCGCCTAGCCGGCTGCCGACCACCCCCTCATGCACTGTTCTTCTTCTTACTTACGACGTGATTTTGGCCCAACGCGGCCCATTGCGGCCCACCACCGAGCTCCTCTTCCTCCCACGCCCAGCGTCTTCCCTTCCCCCAGCGCCTCCATCGCGCCGGCAAGTTCCGGCGAGCTCATCCCTCGCCGGCAACCTCACCCCACCTCCATCTCCATCTCCTCCCCGGGTATAAAAATGTCCGTCCGGCCGGGGGAAGTAGCGAAGACAGGCGGTGGGGATGCCGGCGGACGACTTAGGGTGCCTGGGTGGCAGGGGACGGCGGCCGGGCCAGGCTAGGGCGGCGGCGAGCATGGCCATGGCGGCGGCGGCGGGCACGGGGACGGGAATGATGAGAGGGCGGTCGTTGCGGGGGCTAGGGTCCGCTGGAGCTCGGACGAGCTAGGGCGGTGGACGGCGGAGAGGTGCTGGCGCGAGGAAGAAGCAGCTGCTGCGCGGCGTCAGGGAAGAGTCGAGGAAGAAGAAGTCGGTGGGGTTGATGCTTGATGTGCCGCGGAGAGATAAGGCCCATTTCGAGGGCGGTCGGTGGGGTTGCGGTTACTAGGTGGTCGGCGCCTAGCACGACCCGTTTTAAACAGGTGTCAAAAAGACAACAAAATGAAGCAGAGCAGGTGAAGCTTGAAGACGGCCATGTTCCGCAACAAGGTGCTCATCCGCGCCGCCGCCGCCTCCTCCTCTTCCTCGCCCTCCCCGCTGCCCCCATTTCTCCTCCGCCAGCTCTCGCTCTCCGCCGCGGTCCCCATACCCGCGGTCGACCTCGAAATCCTCTGCTGCAGGCTCTCCCGCCGCCACCGCCTCGCGTGCCTCCCCCAGCCCCCCGCCGACGCCCTCCTCGTCTTCCAGGTATCACTCTCTCACAATACCACTCCGCACCCCTCGCACGACAGTTCCGTTCCTGGTGACGGTTTTCAACCTTCGTCTTCCCGATCGTTGCAGAGATGCCAGTCCCTGGAGGCGGCCGAGGCGGTCTCCGAGATCGTGGCCGCGTTCCCTGGCGCCTCGGTGAGTCCGTGTCCTCCCGTCCCGTGCCCCACATCTGTTCTACGTTTTTCTGCAATACAATGGGAATGGGCACTCTTCTGCGCTGTCTGTAACTATTTACCGGTCCATGTGTATGATGTTGTTTGCCACATTGTAGGTGGAGGTGAGTGAAGAGGAGGCTCTGGTATGCTCAGGTTCACTGGTTGCGGAAGCCGTTCGTTGTGAGCTGCGATCCATGATGCTTGACCATGGATGGAGGTGTCTGGGGGAGAATATTTACGTGGACACAAAGTTTGATCAGAATGAGGAGAGGACTGATCTGTGCGCGGTGAACGTGGTACAATGTTTTTGTCATTTTTCCCCTATTTACGTTGCATGTTACTTTTTGTGCAAACAAATGTCATGTGGCTGCTCCTGAATTGGGAATGAACATTCAAATCTGGTGAAGTAAAATGGGTTAGAAAATTATGCAGGGTGCATGATCTTAACACTGAACCACGTGCAACAGTTCACAATCACAGTTTATTTTGTGCACCAACCCATTTGGTTAGCTCAGTATGTCCAAAGCTTGAGCTAATGAATTTACAGTAAAGTAACGTAGGTTGTTCAGAAATATCAATAGTCACCAAACTTTAAAATTTGAGTGGCTGTATTGTTCGTCTTTGATTATTAGAGTAATCCCCAGAAACCGGTAGTTCTCTTCATAACTATGTCTATGTGTACGCTCTGGTGCCTAGTCATGATCTTGATCTTGAAGTTGTCATCCAATTTTAGTTGAGCATTGGCATGAGAATCCTTTAATCTCCTCTTACGAATCAAGTGCAATGCTGTTATGCTCGATAGTTAAAGGCATTTTTGGTTCAGCTACAAAGGTTTCATAATGTTTTTCTAATGGAAAATACAGTTTTAGAATATGAATCTAGAAGGAAAAAAGTGGAGGTCACATTGCCTTCACTTGTTTGCTGGGATTCATCTGTTAAATGGTTCGGATAGACTACTTCTAGCTTCTGTTATTTTCTACTTTAATGTATATGCTTTTGATATCATGGCTCTGGATGTTATATTGTTAATTATATTTGTGGTGGAACTCTTGCAGGAAGTTCGATTAGGGAGAAATGATGATTTTGAATTTGTTGTCTCTCCTGATGCGTTTCGGTACACTACGCATAAGGTATCCTTGTGAATTCTCACTTCTTTCCACTGCAGAAAAGAAAATAGTTTCTATTAATAAGTTCTGCACCTCTGTTGTTGTTAGATCTCTGATGTTGCTAGTTCCAGTATGTTGGAAACATTTCATCACAGCAGTGAAGTAGTTTTGGATACATCTAACTTTGTCACAGCCTGTACAACTCTTCCTGCGCTTCAGGAAGGCCATGTGATTGGTAATTTAGAATTTTCATATTACATTACATTAATTCATTTTTCAATGATTTTTTCCTCTTTTGCAGGATATAGCAAGATGCTCCCCTCAGAACAGTGCTTGGACAAGTTTATGGAGCTTTGCTTATTAAAGGTGACATATGATGTTCCTTGCTTTCTCTTTGTTTTTATTCCATATCATGCTTCTTTTTAAGAGTAGATTCTCCATATGACCTTTTCTCTTACAGATTCTCCATGTGACTTGTTTTTTTTCCCACTTTTACATAATCTGTGTTCTCAGCATGGGTTAGATACAAACTGCAATTATCATGTAGCAGTGAAACTTACTTATGGAGCTTCACTGGAAACAAAATGGTTATTGCCTCCTTATTATCCTTTCCATATATTATATTGCACAGATGACATTGGTATACGAAACATATTCACTTCTCACATTTATCTCAACATGCATTTGATTTGCTTTCTTTTATTGAATTAGGTGGCCTTCTTCATTAGTTCTCCAAGGTCCAGGGCTTCAACCAGCCTTAAAATCTGTAAGAGTATCTAAGGCAATGTCTGCCTTGCAATCCTTTGTAGAATTATTGAAAGGTATGGATTTGCTGTTGCTACCTTCTTATGAAAATTGTCTGTCTGAACTCTTATCTGTCCTTGTGATCTGGTTATTTAGATTTGTGTACACTGACACATTGACATACAAACTTCTGCTGAGTATATATCTTTATATATTAATGGTTCTGGAAAATATTGTTATACATATTGAATACTAATTAACCTTACTCCTTATTTCAGCTTGGAATTTCTTTGGCCATAATAATCTAACCATTAAGGTATGTTTGGAGCAATCAGCCTTTTTGTAACTCAATATACTATTAGTGGGAATTGAACATACTTACATGTAATTGTGGTACTATGAATGGCTATCCTTTCTTCATGGTCTTAAAAATTAGTGCTCCTGTTGAAATAACATAGCCTTTATTTCTCTCTGTTTTATTATGTGTAGTGAGTATATCAGATATATGTTGTCTCAGTGTGGTTTAAATTATTCTGTTACAGGAACAGGTTCTACTGAACTGCTCATCAACTCTGCCTGCTTGGGATAAGGCTGGAAGTGACCTGACAACACACAATTCAAGAACTGATAATATTGAAAATCTTGATTTAGGTCATACTGATGTTATGTCCAAACACGAATCATTTATTCTAGGTACGTTTTGCCAGAACTGACATGTTTGCATGGCTGATTTTTTTTATTAATATCGACAACTAAATGCATATATATTCTTTTACAAGACTTTCGGACCCCAAAACCTGCAGCCGTTTGTTCGTTTGGTGCAAAACTGTGGAACACCAAAGTTCACAAGATAGCTCATTCTTTGGATGACAATGAAAATCCCAGTGAAACAAGTCCTATAAGCTTCAGTTGTCAATCACAACAGCTTGCTACAAACAGTTCATATAAATGTAAGATCAGATTTTGCTTACTTCTGATTTTTGTAGCATCAAGGTATATGAAAAATTTTGGTTTGGTTATTGAAGATGTTTCTCATTGCATATATTTCAGTATGCAAGTTCTATCTAAAAAAAAGGATTGATTTGTCTATCTTATCCCTGTGAATAGTAGGGGAGGGCGCACTTGAATATATGTTACTAGAGTATTTCTACAAGAGGTCCTACAAGGCCAAACTTTTCAAGGATAAACAATACCAGTGGGACTTGGGTGCTCCACTGCTAAATCTGAAATAATACAACATTTAAGGCTACTCTTTAACCAATGTGATTCAACTATATCAAGCTTTTTCCACATGTGGTACAAACTTCTTAGAAACCTTTGTTTTATGAGTAGTCGAGCACCATATCTGAATCCTATATACTCTTACAAAGATGTTTGTTAGAGCATCTCCTCTAGTTCCCCAATATCTCATCCCCATTAAAATAGTATTTGGGTCACCCCAATACTATTTCTAGGATTATTGGGGGAGATAGTTTTGCAGTGCCCAATAGTCGGTTCCAATTATTCTTTCTGGCAGATGGACACCATCTGTATGTGGTTATTTTATTTTCCTTTCTCTCCATCCTCATTGAGCACATCTCTCCCTTCGCATCCCAGCTCGTCACTGATGCCCCTCATCAGCTTCGCCCCTCTTTCCCTGCTAGCTGCACCTCTCCCTCGAGCCCTCCATGAAAGACCTCGACATCGATTGCCATTGATGCAGCTACAAGCAGAGACACAATCCCCCCTCCACCAATTTTCGTCAACAACAGAGATCACGACATTGATTATGGTGGTGCAGGATCTCATTGGATGAGGACAGCTTACCGGGCTCAGGATGTCATGGCCACCATTACTTTGGGTTGCAGTCACACGGCTAAGGTCGGACTGACGATGGTCATCTCTTTCTTATCTATCCCCGCTACGGGTCCATATCGCTGGTCCTTGGTTCAGCACAAGCATAGATTGTCGGAGTTCGGTGGGAGGCTGAGGCTTAGGGACAATAGCTCAGGGCTGGGCTCATAGGCACAGGCACCAGCAGCTTTGGACTGGGCTCGCATGAAGTGGGTGTGCACTAGCGTTACTCACCTGAGAGGTGCCAGCTTGGGGTCAATGGCTTGGGGCTTGGGCTCATTGGCATATGCGTGGATTGGCTGTGCTCAGACAGAGTTTGTGGGCATGGCACATGGTGAATGGGGAAGAAGTGGTAGTTATTGTGGGGCTCGTGCTATTTTGGGAGATGCAACTCCCACTTTATTTGAGAGATGAGGAGTTTTTTTTTAGTGTCCACCAAAAAAAGGGAGAGCTATTGGGGGGCACTAGAGCAAGAAAATAGTTCTATCTCCCCCAATATGACAGTTTTATGGGGATAAGAAGTCATATTGGGAGACTGCTGGAGATGCTCTTAGGAGGCACCTTGTCATAGTATAGTATTCTATTTCTCTGCAGCAGAATCTCCCAGCATGCCATTCCATGCCAAGGTAATATGCTCATTGAAGATCAGTTTTCATATTAAAAGTTGTCCCATCTTTGCTTAAATCCTTCAATAATCTGAAGAGGGCGATAGGTGCTGACTCCTATTAAATTAGCATTTTATTTATGCAGTAGTATTTGCTTTTGGGACTTAAAAGTTAAAACACCTGTTCTTTCTGTACTAAAATGCAGCACAAGTTACTCTGATGAAACCTTCATTCAGCAGAAGTAAATCAACAGATAAAAGGAAATTGAGATGTTCATCAGGTTGGTATTATCGGTTTTATTACAATTATAAAGATCTATGGGCCTTTGATCGCATTGTTTATTACAATATTAGTTTGCTCCATTAGTAAAAGGAAATTCTCCTTATACTACCTCTAATTATTATTGCATCAGAACAATCTTATACTGATAATTCAAAAAAATCAAGTCATCCTGATGCTGGGGCAAATCATGCTAATCATTTTAGTTCATCAAGTGCAATTCTTCACATGCCAGTCATTCAGGTATGGACTTAGCTCTTTGCCAGAGGAATAACCACAACAATTCTAGTATGCATGACCAACTATTATTTATGAAATGGAGTATAGTTATATGCAGGCCAAGAGTGTTATATGACAGTAGCAGAATCTTTTTGTGTGGAAGCAGCAGCATTCAGGGTTTAAAATGTGTCTTTTTTGTGCTAAGTTTTTGGTATGCTATATATATGATTTTTATTTTCTTTCAGATTAGGGTTTGCCTGTATTTTGGGAGGTAATCCGTTCCTGTAGTTTGTCCAGTTTGTATACCAAACTTGCTGTCCATCTGAATGTTTCCCTTGTGTTCTCTCATAAATCATAATGTGTATACAGTAGTCCACTAGTGCTAGACTGTATTATTGAAACAAAAAAGAAACATTTTGAAGTTGATTTCAGCTATAAACCAGCTTGTGCAGTTTTATGTCAAAAGTAACCTTATTTAGATTTCAGTATATTCCCAGTGTGCTTAGGAAACATGAAGGTTTAGCTGTATGTCTTGATCAACACAACAGGTTTCTAAAAATCATGGAAGGAAGCATGCAGAGTTACTGAAGACCAGTAGTCAAGGAGGTGAAGGAATCGCAGAAGGGTTATTCAGAAACTATTCTGTCTTCACATACAATTACAAGACAATATCTAATCTTCCTCATTTACCGTGCAGTCCAACAGGGTTATTCAGAAACAAAGAATTTGGACACAGGAAGGAAGATAAGTCATTTTTATCTTTTCTATATGTCATCAGCCATGCTGTTAATTGCAATGAGTAATATATAGTTTGCAGATAAAGAAAATGAAGCCTTGATCTATAAAAAGGTTTAAAACACTTTTAGTTACATTTCTTCTCTTAAAACAAATTGAGGTAGAGGGTAGTATCTTAGACTCAAGATATCTTGCAATTTAGACAAACCATGGAACTCAATGTACTCCATAAGGGGAAGTGGTGCAGGCCAAACGAGACTTTGTTGCTTTGACTTTATTCTTTCATTCGAGTTCATTTTTTTTTTGTCACTCATGATCATCCAGTTGGAATATTTAACAAATTTAGAATATTATGCCTTAAATTTTTGGAACCAGCTTAAAATAGGGAGGGTAGACATAGGGTTGTCCTGTAGGACCCACATTGTTCTTGAAGATAGGAAAGAGCTCATTTGTTGTAATGAATATTAGAGAAAGAAAGCATTTGATTCCATTCTGTTCACATTTGTGATGTGAGTCTATTCTATTTTGCCAGCTTTTTCATTCAAACGAACCACCTCACCTTTTGAGTTGCTTATCAGTTATCAGGCAGTTGCTGCCATACTGGTTATTCACTTGTATGACTGAGCGTTCTGGAATGACGTTTACACTTAGTTAGAGTGGCAGCTTGCACTTGTTTCTTAGTTTACATATAGATGACATGACAAGGGAATTCTGGACATACACAGTAGGTTGTTCCTCGCATTTCACAAATGTGACAAAATCCAACCATTCTGCCCTTATTGAAATGAACCCCCAACAATGTATCATTCTATGTAGTCTGGTATCCTTTTTTTCTTCTTGAGTAGCCCGCATTCAGGTCCTCTCATGATTGCTGTAGGGCTAAATGCCATGTTACCTTTCTGCACAGTAAATCTTACACACCAGATATCCAAGTGACAAAACCAACACCAGACATTGAAAAAGTTGTGCTTACCAAGAAGGTGATAAACCCAACACTGAAGTCTGTTGTTCCAAAGGATGACTTAATTGGAGATGTGAAGCGAAAGGCCAAGCGAGATCTTGACAAGAATGTGATGACTACTGCAACTAAACACAAAACAATGCCAGAAGTTGTCAACAATGAGTTTGCTATAAAGGTAATTAATTAAAATTCCAGTTGTAAATGGTAATCTTCTGTAACTATATGTAATCAATATCTTGTGAATTGATCAATTAACAAAAGCATGGATTGAATTCCTTAGGTGAAAGATAATCAGAATGATGAACATAACAAAAAGGTAACAAAGGTGAAAGCAAAGGCAGTTGACAAGGATCTGTTGAATTCAACGACGAGGACTAAAGCAAAGCCAGATGTTGCCAGTGACGAGTTGATAGCAAAGGTAACAGCCATTTCACATTTTTCCTCATACATTACGTGAAGATAGATAATCTGCTGCTTGTAGTTAATAACTTGATTAGATAGATAATCTGCTGCTTGTAGTTAATAGCTTGATTTTAAATACATTCAGGTGATAGATCATCATAGGAGAAGTGAGCTGCGTTTACTGACAGTCAATGATCTGAAGTGCTTCCTTGGTGCAAAGAAAGCAAAAGTTGGAGGAACGAAGGAAGTGCTAATACAAAGAGTGACTGAGCTGCTTGCTTGACAAATGCATTGCTATTAAGAACAAGCTTCAACCTAACATGCATGTGAAAGTGCCAATACAAGGGAACACTGCTAGAACAAAATAACGAGAAAAAACTGGAGCTGTTTTTTTTTTTTTTGAGGAAACACAACTAGAATTATTAACATGGATTTTGATACATCAATACCAGAGATTTTTTTAGGTAATGTGCAGGATAGGACTGAGACTACTCCTGCATTATTATGCTATTTTGTCGCTGCCTTGAGCACCCCATGGTTTTTTTGAGTTCTTTGGTTTTCGGCTCGCTCCTTTATAGAAACTTTTTTTTTTTTCTGAGGCCTTGTTCAGATCTTTGTTAATACAACAGGTAGCTCTCCTATTGTGATATTTTAAAACACAAAAAAGAAGCTAATTTAACCATAACTTAGCTCCTGCCACTAGTGTTTCTATTAATCAGGAAACTAATTGTGCCGTAACCTCCGGGGCTGAAGACATGTAGTGATGTAGTGCACCAGGAACCGTATCAGCTGCCACACGCAACTGGCAACGACTCCTTTCCCCAAGGCTTCAGCCCAACCACCAGCCACCACGAAATCGAGAACCCAGGCAATCGGTATACTTCTGATTTGGACCTAATTAATAGCCGCATTTTTGTTATATATATATGCTCACTGCGGCTGCATTATTGAACGGCGATTGCATTTCCAGCTGCAATGGCCACGTCGTCCAAGACGCAGGAAACTCTGGCCTTGATGGCGCTCGCCGTGCTCGCCAACGCCGCCGTCGTCGCTGCAGACGATGCGTCGTCCTGCCCCAGCAATCTCACCCTCCACAACCTCTGTCCTTACCCGGTCTGGCCGCTCGTCACCGCCAACGCCGGGTACCCCTCCGTCGCTGGCACCGACGCCAACACCCGCCTCGACGGGAACGGCGAGGGCCTGGTGACCATGGCGCTGCCGCAGGGCGCGTGGTCTGGCCGCGTGGTGGCGCGCACGGGGTGCGCTGACGACGGCATGGCGTGCGAGGCCGGCGACGCGCCGCCGGCGACGGTGGCGCAGGTGAGCGTGGGCGGGTACGGCGGGCTGGCGGTGTACAGCGTGAGCCTGGTGAACGGGTTCAACGTGCCCATGGAGGTGACGCCGCACGACTTCGCGGCGGGGTCTCAGTGCCCGACGCTGGGGTGCGCTGTGGACCTCACCCAGGACCAGGAGTGCTGCCCCGCCGGCGCCAGCGCACCCCAGGGCGGAGGCTGCGGAGCCGGGGGCACGCAGGCCGCGCTGTTCAAGGCCAGGTGTCCCGACACGAGGACAACCTCCACGGACGTCGAGGCAACGCCACAGGACTGCATCGCGCCCGGTGAGCTCAAGGTCGTATTCTGCCCGTCACGGGACTGCACGGCAAGTTGTAACTAGCTAGGCGTGTACGTCCTGGTCGCTCGCTCACCTTGCGCATGGACGAAGTGTCTTGCATATGGATCGGACGTGTTCACATCATCCTGCACTGCTATATGTATGCGTACCATACCAAGTGGACTTTTTTTTTTTTTGATCGGGGTCTCAGAAAGTCGATGGTATTTATTATATGTTGTCATCAAAAATAAGTTGTTTGTTGTGGTGTCTTTTCTGACGAGTGGCTCAGCTGCTAGGGATGGAAATGGTACCGGTATTTTCCAATCATATTCGTGACCATAAATTCGTTTGGAGGTGTTAGATCCATCAATGGGTTCTCCATTCATATTGAGTCCGAATATTCGACATCTGATCTCTATCGTATCTAAATACTCAAATTGTATATTTGTGATGTGATATCCAGTTATATCATATCCGTTGACACGTCTGTATTTCGAATTCGAACCTGGACAAAAATATAAAAGCAAATGCGTATCCTCGTATCTAATCCGTTTTTATCAAGAGAGCATCTGGCAAAAAAAAAGTTGGCTGTTTGTGTTGTAGTGGGCCTATGCCGTCACACGCTGCGTGGGCGGTTCCTTCTGCTTTTGGCCTCTACCTAGAGATACACGTGAAAAACTCAACAACCTTCTCCTTACGCCGCCAGGGACGTCCGTTTTTCTCTCCATAAAATAAAAAACCATCAAATCAGAACCCTTGAAACGGGAAACCTATCGATCCAGCCGGCGCCATGCCGACTCTGCCATCGCCATGCACCACCTCCGGCGTGCGATCTGCCATCATCGGCGGTGAAGTGACCGGGCACCACATACTGGACATCGAGGGATACTCGCACATCAAGGAGCAGTTGGGCCGTGGAGACTCGACCAGCTCTCTCCCTTTCACCGTCGGAGGTTGCTCCTGGTACATCTCCTATTACCCTAACGGTTGCCCCCACAGCGCCGACGGCTTCGTAGGCATCTTCCTCTGCCTCCTGGATCACAGCAGCGGCGGCGCCGCCGACCGCGTGAAGGCGCGCGTCAGGTTTAGCTTGCTGGATCGAGCTGGGAAGCCGGTGCCGTCGCACTCCCATACCACGCTGCTGGTCTTCAACAAGATCCTCGTTTCTGCAGACTACCCTTGCTGCTTCGGCTTTCCTGAGTTCATGCGGAAGGCCGATCTGGAGAAATCGGAGCATCTCAAGGACGACCGCCTCACAATCCGGTGCGACATCACGCTTGCCAGCAAGATCTGCAAGGAGCGGCGGAGAGCTGCGCACGGGTTGGTCAAGGTGCCGCCATCCGATCTGCACCAGCATCTCGGCGAGCTCCTCGCGTCTAAGCAAGGCGCGGATGTCACGTTCCATGTCGCCGGCGAGACGTTCAGAGCGCACAGGTATGTTCTGGCGTCCCGGTCCTCGGTCTTCCACGCAGAGCTCCTCGGCCCGATGAGGGAAAGCCATGCCGCGGCTGTCGTCGAGATAGAGGACATGGATGCGCAGGTGTTTCAAGCCCTGCTCGAGTTCGTGTACACCGATGCCTTGCCGCAGGACATGACGCGGGAGGAGGAGGCTGTCATCTGTCAGCATCTGCTTGTTGCGGCGGACAGGTACAGCATGGAGAAGCTGAAGCTGGTGTGCGAGGACAGGCTCTGCAGGCATATCAACGTGGACTCCGTGGCTATCATATTGGCTTTGGCCGAGAAGCACCGGTGCCATGGACTCAAGAAGGCGTGCCTCCAGTTTCTCGAGTCCCCGGCTGTTCTCAATGCCGTCGCAGCAGGCGAAGGCTTTGATCATTTGGCTAATACCTGCCCTTCTGTTTTGAAAGATTTAATCTTAAAGCTCACTGACTGTCATCTCGATATCTGGGGAAAACATTATAGTTAGATTAGAAAGGCAAACTCGCTAGAAGCAAACTGTAAAGTCAAGGCAATGTCTTTTTTTGTTCTGCGAGTTAGTAATTGTAGAGTGCGTAAAACTGCTGTGGTTGCCTCCAGAAGTTCTGCCTGTATTATGATTTCGTCTTTGAAAATCTCTCAAAGATATCAAGTCTCAGCTACTGTTGTTGCTAATGCTTTTTCCTCTCACATCATTTGTGTAATGGTCCCATGCCATCTAAAAACCAGTTTGGTTTCTTTAATTGAGCGACAACAACTAGTGTGCTTCATGTGACATAAATATATAAGTTATTAGTCCACAAGCTAGTTGGGCAACAAGATGGCCATGGAGCGAAGGGATGACACATGCATGTAAGGTGAAGTGCACAACTGGTAAAGAGCTGATGAAGATGATGATCCAAAGTGATGGATTCACCCGATATGAGATATGAAGTTTCGTATGGAAAGATGCTGAAGACTAAGGCAAGGCTTGGCTACGATGGACTATGCAAATGGGCTGGTGAAGGGCAAGCTAGAGGCCTGGGACAATAAACTGTTGTGCCAATGAAGTGTTATTAGAGGGCTTGGCACTATGGACAAATGCAACGACGAAGAGTGGGTGGCTAAGGTCCATGGACTTATGGAGGCCATATGAATCTCTGCATCACATGTAAAGAGCAAGCCAAGGATTGGAATTGATGTCAAGGCTGATATCAAGTGGCTTATTGAAGGAGTGAAGATGGAAGGATCATCATGACAATGGTCAAGTTGAGATGCCAAAGGATGTTGGGTTCGGTTGGTTACCCCAACCAACCTGACACTCCGGCAGCGCCCCCAGGTCCAGAGTTCGAGCCCTGGTGGGAGCAAATTTTACCCTATAGGTAATAAAAATCCCTTACTGGCTCTGTGAGCCAAAGCACTGAAGGAACGACCGTTTTCGGCCCATGGCATAGGCAGACCAAGTTACGGTTCCCCACGGGGTCCTGTTCATAGTGTCTGGACTGGCCTAGGGTTTGGGGTTTTTTCCATGTCCAAGGGACCTTGTCTTCTGCTTAATGAAATATAGGAGGGGGTGTGACCCCCACCTGGTCTCGTTTTTCTTTATGGTCAAGTTGAGATGAAATGGTGAATTTCATATGCTGATGACCGTGGAGACAAAGAGGATGGTATGGAGTGAGTTTGCCCGTGGGAATTGCTTTGGATCTAAGTGGATATGGGCAAGAAAATGGTATGAAGTGTAGGACATTTTTCTTCCTCTCAATGAGGCATAATGCCCGATCGAGAAAAAAATATAGGGCATTTCATTTTCCCATCCATTATGTGTCATAGAGAAGTTTGAGATGACCTAGTTGAAGTTTGATAGATGTTGGTATTTGTTAACGCATACAGAGAAATCCGCAAGCGTACGTATTTATCCTCAGGAAAGCAAAGGGTAAAGAAGTTGAATTAACCATCATGCTTTTGCTAACCAAAATATTGACTAGACTAATGCGAGGGTAAAAGATATGACCGGGGTTATTAGATAGATGACACACACATGAGATCTCTAAATAAGGTAGAACATATAAGCTAAGTTAGGAGGTCAACGGAAGAGGTCAAGATTCTTATTTTCTTCTCCATTATTGTGGTTCTATTCTAATGCACACCAAAGGGATAACTAAGTGATGGTCAAACATAGCAGTCACACCAAAGCACTTCGAAGCAGTTGTTCCTTTCTAATTCTTGAAAAGACTGGGAAGGGGTAACCGGATGAAGGCAACCAAAAGCTCTACAAAAACACCAACCCGAACATGGCGGAATACAAAGGATTGGTTGGACCTGTCACCTTCGAGGCTACCACAACTATCCATAGGGTTGGGTGCAAACTCAGGTAACACTCTAGGCCAGACACCACATCTATGCTAGCGGTTACAACTATAGCCATGTATGATAACTAGAGCATTCGGTCAAACGGAGATCCCATGCCAAAGCGTGAACCACTATTCCGACCAAAATTACCTAAAGAACTTAAGCATGAATAGATAACCATAAGGACGGTTTAGTAATGTAGATAAGATAAATATATTAAAAAGTATAAGTCTTACAGAAGACCGATATAAGAAGTGCCAGACTTCTAAGGACTACTCTGGAACTTGAGCTTTCCACTCCCTCTCTCCCAACTATGCTAGTGCTACTCTACATCTTGGAAATTGGGGTCCGGAGCTTTGCCTTATGGTGTGTGTGGAATGAGGAGGAGGAGGCCTCTTTTTATAGGGGGAAAGAGGGGGATTATGCCATGGAATATTCCACCATGAATGCCCAAACTGACCTCACTATGTTGGTTCCAGGTACAATGAACCTAGATCCCCCACGAAACTAACTTCTCCATGCAGTAATGGAACTGCCAGAGGAAGCTAGGCCCAATTGGCAGCAGAGCTGGTGCGTGCGCTCTAGGGTTGGTGTCTCTGGCCACTACCTTTAGCCAGTGGGCCTCTGGCTGGACTTGAACCTTCGCTATAGTGGGGAATGGTCCGTTTGAGGTAAGTTGGTTTGGCTTTTGCTATTTTCCTCTTGTTTTTCCATGGGCCAAAATTTATTTCTTTATTCTTTTCTCTACTTTTGACCCATTTTATATGTATTTTCATATAATGCCCTGTAAAACAAGTAAAACACCAAAACATATGGAGATGATTAGTTAAAAACCCTATTACTAGGTCTTGGCGATTGTTTTCATGTCAAGTTGACAGTTAAAATTATGCAATAAGGACCGCCAACAATAGCTATATTGAGGGGCAAATGTGCTTTGCTTGAGAAGCTAAGTCTAACTTTGCATCCCAAACAGAGAAGAGTGTCGATTTAAAAACTTTAGACCTATTTTTGTAATGCTAATTCAATGTTAGAGGCGTTGGTATTTAAAAAAAAGGTTTGAGAGATTGACCAGGTGAAGTACGTGCATCATATCACTCTTTGGAATAGCTTAGATCCTAGTAGAATAGAAGCACTAGCTAGCTGAGATCACGTCAACCAACTTGGTTTGATAAACGCATATGCTAACTTTTCACAAGAACTGTTATGAACTAGGGTTCCCGATCTTCCACAAAGTTGGTGGAATTGTGACACAATTTGATCCGGCTTTCGAACAACTTGGCTCTGCACCCTGCAATCACAACACCACATCTCCTCTGGTAATCGACCGTCGATGCACGGTTGACCTCACTAAGAAGCCTAAGTCCTTTGCCTGCTAATCGAAGAACACAAGCAAGAACAAGAAAGAATGCAACCAAATTGCAAATGAATGATTAATCTCACGAGTTGGGGTCTCACAAACTAATGACGTAGCGAAACTATTATAAACAGAATAATCTAAGAAAAACCCAAACCCTAACTTGGGCGGAGGCTACTAATTTATGGAGTCTAGGGTCATGCAAGACCCCCTGGATGTTCCCCTAGTGGGTTCCAACTTGGTATAAGGCCCAAAGACCAGAATACGACGTCGTAGGGCCAGAACAGATTTTGAACATCAATGACTCAGGATGAATTTGGGCCTCCAACAAAACTCATTGGAAATGTATTCTCATTATCTTTCTTTATAGACCAAGAACACCCAATTCTGAGTCCTTATGTGGCCTTGGTGACTGTTTTAGTGCTGACTGCTCTTGAACTCCGAACCAGACTCGAAGTCGACTTGTGTTGGGCCTCCATCTTTATTACGGCACCCTTGCTAGCCCCTCCACGCATGTCTCCTGATCCTCTCCTTGGCTCCTAAGAAAAATATAATCATTAGTATAAAGAGTTACATAGGAATGAGCCCACCTCTAAATTAATTATCGTGCGCGAGCTCTTGTGATTGGACCTTGAATATCCAATAGCGGATCATCGTGTGTCACCGAAGGAGTGATGTTCTCATCAAGAGCACCAGAAATATCTGGTATTCTCTATAGTAGACCACCGAAAGTTAAGTTTTGGCAGTCATGCAGAGTGTGTTCTAATAGTTTTGACCTATTGTTCAAATGGTTGCCATAGAGGATAGCACCAGAGAATAATTCATGTACATGTGGCAACAATTGGATAATGAAGCAGTGCATGCTAAGTCTAAAATATGAAGTTTTTTGTGGGGTCATTGGAGCTTTCTAGTTAGTCTAGGAGCTTCACGCATTGCCCTCTACGTGGCACTGGATTCCTCAAGTGACGGCCATTGGAGAAGCGGTAGAATTTATCCCATAGAGGGGCTTTACAGGGCAGCACATGGTTTGGAGGAGGATCCAAATTTCTCTAATGTTGTCAGAGATAGATCACCAGATTTTGCGGCTTGTAATGACAAGTTTAAGTGATTGCTCATATAACCATTGGGGAAACTCTAGCGGGAGTCTTTGGTGCTCACTAAAGCTTTCACTGATTATGTGAAAGTCCCTGGTTTGGTTTTGATTAATTGATGAAACTCTAAGACTAACCTTTGATCTAAGTGGATGATTTAGATAAGGTGGTCTTTACCAAGTGTAGAGCTCATTGTGAATGAGTCATGACATAGAGTCATGTAATAGCTAGATGGTGAAGATCAAGATGAGGTTTGGCTCAATGGACCGGTTGGGTGTGTGAAGGGCAACTCAAGGCTTTGAAGCGAAGGACCATGCGATGGTGAAGCTTGAGCAAGACTTGGCGCCAATAGACCAACTCAATGGTGAAGAGCAAGTAATGTCGAGATCGACAAACCAAGAGGTTTACATGATGATGTGAAGTGAATCATGTCATGTGGAGACTTGGCAGTTGATGAAAAAGCAAAATGGGCTCAAGGCAAAGGTATAACCTATAGAGCCATCTTGTTTTGCACTCAAGACACCATAGAGGGTGTGAGTGGTTTAGGATTGATAGCTGAACTATGAAGAGGAGAAGTCTTCGGTAATTCGGTTCATGAGTGCCACTAGGTCAATCATACATGTTGATGCATTAGGATCTAGTGTGCTAATTGGAAAACCTTTGAAAATGATTGTGAAACTACTAACACGTGAGCACATGGTGATGTACACTTGGTGGTGCTGGTATATTTTGCAAAGGTGGTGGAGTTTGCAGGGTTGAGATGGGTTTGGGTACCACTCATCCTCCCGCTGAGCTTGCGAGGTGAGATTCAGAGCTTTCGGGAAAATGATATGGCTATTTTCTATTGCGCCAGATGCAAATTATTATTGAAATCATGCTAACTCTTGGTTACAAGGTGTTATACTTGTTGGTTAGCATGGTGGAGAATATGGCATCATCGACGGCTTGAATTAACTAAATTTGCAAGTGTCAGATGCACCAGGTCAGAGCGTTGAACTCTGGGGCGGCATCCAACAAGTTGTCGTCTGAGCTACTAGTTTGGAGCTGGCGTCGGACACGTCCGGACGCTTTGCATCGAACACTTAATGTCAGCATCCGGAGGTGATAGGCATTGTGGTGTGTGCGAGCAATTGCATGAGTCGGACGCCGGCGCGTGTCCGACGGTAGCGTCCGGAGCCAGCGTCCGGACTTTGGGTTGTTTGACACCCCTCTCTGAGTAGCGTCTGGAGCTGCTGTGTAGCATTTGATAGGGTGCTTCGGATGCGTCCGAAGGTCCAGTAATGTCTAGTTTCAAATCTTGGTTTTGGAGCACGAAATGTTGAATGCGTCGGATACATCCAACGCTGATCGTCAGGTGCGTCCAATGGTCCTAATAATGGTTTAATTGAGGGTAACGACTCTTTTTGGATGTGGGGTGCTATAAATAGAAGATGGCTGGGTGTGTGCCATCTCTCTTGACTTTCTAACTCTCTTGACATCCTATTGAGCTAAAGCAAAGCCCTCCTACTTATCTCTTGCTTGATTGCGAATATTAAGTGAGATTGAGTGATTCGAAGTGCATTTGCATATGTGGTTGCATCTAGTGGGACTTGTGGATCATTTGGTCAGTGGATTTCTTGTTACTCTTGGTGAGTACCACTCCTAGCCGACTTGGAGCATGTTGGAGGCGTTGGGAGGAGTTGGTGATTGTTCCTGTCCACCTTCGGTGTGATTTGTGAGAGGTTCTTGAGCTTTCCTCAGTGGAGTGCCAAAAGCTACTCTAGTACATTGTGCGTGTCATTGAGTACCTCACTTGATAGTGGTGTACGTCTTGTGGTGCCTTTGTGGAGGCATGCCTTGAGGGGCCTTGGCTTGCGGGAAGAACCGGGAAACCATCTAGGTGTTGGTCGACAAAACCGGAGACATAGCATATCAGTGCACAAGTGAACTCTGAGTGAACAAATCATTGTGTCATCATTTTTATCTCGGTAATTGGTCTTCATCTCTATATTGTTGCCTATTGATTGATTGATTATCATCTTGGTGATTGGCAACATGATCTCTTCATTGTTGATATAAAAAATCACTAAAATGATCTTGATTTCCGCGAAGGGAAATTCACAGTGTCGAAGTGTAATATGACCATTTAAATCACATTACCTGATAACAGTTGGATATCAAAATCCATACATCGAACAAAAGAGTGCAATAGAGAGGTTTACAATAACTTATTACATCACCACTTGACAGAATCAGAGTTCATACAACATAAAATTAAAAGCTTGAGGTTGCGGAAGCTATCATCTTTGATCCAACTTGAGCGTAGACATGAAACCCTCAATCGTTGTACTCCCCAGAAGAGTACTCACTCCTTGAACCTGAAACCAAATTTTTAGTACGATTTGTACAGGCTACTCCCACCCTATGCATTGCTTTGTGGAAATTGGATGCAAAACATGGATATAACAAGAGGAACCTATAAAAGGCTGGGGTTTCCTATGCAGTGGTCTTGTATATAAATAATATAGTAGTCAAGTTTTAAACACATTCCCACACCCACACCATCCATCACCTTCCATCTCGGAAACACCATCCCATATCCTCCAACACCCTCTCAGACTCAAGTCGACAAGCCAACTCCCTCTCGGCTTGCCTCAGCAGCCCGCAGCCCTCAACCTGGCTCACGGCCGGAAGTCACACTTAGGGGGAAGGTAGAACACTCCACTCACTAGTCCAGTGCATGCGGAACACAGGAAAGGTCCATAGCCAAACAAGTTGGCATATGTATCGATCGATCAACCATGCACTCTGCATAAGTTTCACTAATCCACCAGATAACTATCATCGGTGTTGATCACCACCTACGCAGATTCCGGGCGCCTACTACCATAGAACGATGCCATCCTACTCTCAGCCCTGGAACACCCTTAGATTAGCTGATACTGTGAAGAGTCTATCTCATGATCCCATTCCCGCATAGCATCATGATCATCTCGAAAGGGTGTGAGACATCCTCATGCTCCTACCTTCCTGACACACACTCGCTTGATAGTAATGGCATCGATCTATCCAGCGGTTCGGCCGTCTCCCCCATGGGAAGTGAGTGGAAAGCAAGAGATTCCTAAGGCTCGGATACTAGTGCAGCAGTTCCTAAGTGTGACCAAGCCAAGATGTCTTCTCTAGGGTTGATCTTTAACGTGCTACCATGGCACCTTTGTCTCGGGCTCCACCCCTCAGAGGCTCACACCCAAAGACCACCATCGCATTCCAGTTAGTCCACCATAGACTACTATTCATGGAAATGTCCAGATACATTCCCCGGTAAGACTCGCCCAAAAGCTCATCGTAGATCCTGGCTTGATCGACTCAACCCTCACCCTACTCCCTACCGTAAATTCCACCCCAAACCTAGATACATCATCATCAGCTCACAATCCCATCTGTCCCATCAACTCACACACCTCCAGCCTGGCACCCTCCAGACCTTCCCAGGGTTCATCACATCGCATCAAAATATAAGCGAGTGAAGTATATATATAATATAGCAGATAAGAAAGTGGCTAACATAACAGCGGGTAAGCAGGTGAAAGGTTACAACAAGGTAGAGCTCATTAAGTAATAATCTACCATGCAATCCTAGCACAGGCGATCCATTATATAGCAACA
The DNA here is from genome assembly GCA_023333625.1 of Bothriochloa decipiens. Taxonomy (NCBI): domain Eukaryota; kingdom Viridiplantae; phylum Streptophyta; class Magnoliopsida; order Poales; family Poaceae; genus Bothriochloa; species Bothriochloa decipiens. The sequence continues at coordinate 47,506,137 of CM041628.1, forward strand.
GAAAATAAAGCACTAGCCATACTACATTTGCCATGTGTAATGGGATCTACGAGGTTGGGTGAGATGTGGCACCTTCACTGATGTAGCTGTCGGACTTCTCCTAGTAGACACTGTCATCAGACTTGTCCTCGCTCGAGCCTGTAACCGAGAATTAATGGTCACAAAGAACGAATGCCAAATAGAAGATCTAAATGCACTCAAACATAGTAAAAATTGGTAGAGCTCGATTTATAGAAAATTTAGATATATGGATCATAATTTTCTGAGGTCGTATGAATTAGTTATGATTTTTTAAAGGTTTAACCATTTTCTAAAAAAAGAAAAAGGACTAGATTATCCTGGTGCTGACATGTGGCAACCTGTGATTGGTCCACATGTCACGGGCGGTTTAAACAGCGACAGATCAGATGCTGACATGGTAGGTGACGTCAGCATTGACTGGGTCAACGGTCGCCTGACGTGTGGGTCTGGGGTGACATCACTGCTGACGTCACTAGTCAAAGGTCAACGGTCAACGGTCAATGGTCAACTGACAAGTGGGCCCCATTAGGCCGTTAACGGGCCGTTATTGGGCCGACTGGGCCGGACATGGGCTGGATATGGGCCGGGCTCGGCCCGCCATGTGGCGCGCTCTGGTGCTGCCATGTCATCATTTGGATCCAAAATGGCTTCGGTCCACTGTATCGGTCAACGGTTCTCTGATGCGCGCTGGGTCCACTAGCAGCGGCTCCAGTCCATATGAACCGGGTGCACAGACATGTTCTCAGGTCCACACGGTCCACACCTTGGTTCCACGGTGCACCGGCGCTTGTGGATCCACTTGCAGTGTCACGGTTCAGGTGGACCACGTTCATTCTCCTCTTTACAAGCCATCCCCTTCCTCTGTTTCCTTCACCTGACGGCGGGGCTCAACGGCGGCGAGGAATCCTTGATTCCTGGCGCTACGGTGGTCCTCCGGCTTCATCTTCTTACCCATCGGCTCCAGGACGCCATGGCGAACATGGAGGTGGCCTTCAAGGTGGAAGCTTGGTTCCCAACGACGTGCTCTATGGTAGACGGTGGCTCGATGGCGACGGTGCATGGCTGCAGCTCGTGGGTGACTCAATCCAGGACCAAGCGGTGCACAGGGGTGCGATTGAGGTTACGCAGCACCTCCCTGATGCGTCGGCGGTGACCTAAATCCACGGCAGAGTCCGCATAGGTAGCAACTCCCACGGCGGAGCTCCGACGAGGCCTTGGTGCGTGACACAGCACTCAAAGAGGCTTCCCGGCCTCCATCTTCTCCTCCAGCTGATGTAGCTCATCATGGCGGTCCTCGGCATCGGCTCCTTGTCCTCCACGGCGGCCGGTGGTGACGGGGAATGGCGGTGCAAGGCGGCACTCCAGAGCAGCGGTGCACTGGCATGGCCTCGTGCTCGTGGCTTCCCGCTGTGGCTTCCAAGGGGCTAGCAGGCGCAACGGGTGCACCTTGCCGAGGCGATTGCAGATCCGACATCGAAGTGGCTCGGGGCTTGGAGATAAGGCAGCAAGGTGGCCTCACCGCGGCGGCGTGCAGTGTGGCGACAAGCATGGCGGCGTTCTGGTCCGGCATCCTCCCGATGCCATGGTCCTTGGGGCTTTGGCTGGTCCATGGGTACATGTGCGTGTGTCTGAGTAGGCCAGGTCAGGCCTTGGCCTACGCGCTCCAAGGCAGAGCGCCATGGCCGTAGCAAGGTCAAGGTTGGGGGAGGGGGTACTCGGCGGCGCTCACCGGTGTTGACGAGGATGGAGGTGCGGTACACGTCCAAGTGGCTTCAGCTCATGGTTCAGCTCTGGTCCCTCATCCCCGATGGCTCTGCAGCAGCAGCAGCAGCCCCGCAGTGGCGCTCCTCCTTCTTCCCTAGTGGTGGCGGAGCTCCTCCTTCTTCTTCTTCCTCTTCCCCGCCCCTTTCTTCTCCTTCCTCTCCTTCTCCCCCAAATTAGGCAGTCTGGTGGCGAAATTGGAAACCACCAGAGTGGTGGCGGCGGCTGGAAGCCCTAGGGCGCCAGGACGCCGCTTATATAGAGGAGTCAGGGTGGTAGGTGGCCGGCAGACGGCGATCGGGCGAGGGAGCTCGATCAGGCAGCTAGGGAGCGGTCCAGGTCACCGGTGGGGAGCTTGGCTGGGTCCAGGGGTCAGCGAGAGGGGGCTAGCAGGGGCTGGGTGTCAAAACGCTTTACAGCGGCAGAGTTCACCACGACGGTAGCACATGTGCACGCGCACGCGTGAGGAAGATGCCCATGCCATGGGCATTTTTCTGCTGGCTGGTCGGGCCAGGTGGCATGCTCGCGTGCGTTGATGAGGCGGAGGGCTGGATCTAGCAGACGGGGTGGCTTGCTTAGTGGTGACACGGGGAGCAGTGCCTGACACTGGTGACGTCGGGCGCGAGCGGCCGGTGGGGGACCGTGGGAAAGGTATGACAGGAGGTCCCCACCTGTCAGCGGCTCGGACTGCGATGGCGTGGCGTGGGGCAGCAGGTTCTTGCTGGGCTGTCGGCCTTGCTGGGCCGGCCTGCGTGGGAGAGGGAAAGAGAGGGAACATGCGAGCGGCTGGGCCATCTTGCTGGGCCGATCGGGCGCGAAGGCAGGGCGAGCAGCTGGGCCGGCAATGCTTGCTGGGCTGATCGGGCCAGATTGGCCTTTCTTTTTATCTTTTTACTTCTTTCTTTTTTCCATTTTTCAAATACATGTATATATACTTGTATAGCATGTTGTAAAATACTTCATGGTATACTTAGAGGTCATAGGCCATGTTGGGTATATTTCTCATAGAATATATTTATTTATTACATAAATAAATATTGTGGGTCCATTTTATTTAACATCACATAAATCAAATAAAAACCAAATCACATATTAATGCAACATGACATGTTAGCTAAAGAAACATGGAAGGTATAGCTATTGCAACATTTGGAAACAACATGTGAAACATTGATCAAGCATATTATTATGAAACACTGATCATGCTATGATTGCATAGGATATTATGCATGGCATGTTTAGGTTGTGAGCATGATTAGGGGTAGATGAGGACATGTTACACTCATCACTCATAGGTTTTTGGAGAAAAAAATTTTGTAGCTCAGATTTTTGGGTTGTTACAATCACCATCCTATCTTGTATTTACTTTCTAGCTTATCTTGTGTAGATTGTTAGTTTTCTTGGTAGCTCACTAGAGTAGAAAGTAGTGATTTAGTCTATATGTGACATAGAGATCATAGTATACTAGAATTGTCATTAGGAGGCTTGCTCACCATCTAGGCTAGGCAAAACCCGCAATTACGCCTTTTGTTTTACTAATCAAGTTTGCCTAGTGTTTTGTAGAAAGTTTTATAGGCTATTCACCCTCCTCTGGCCATCTAGGACCTTACAGTATGTAAAGCACATTAAGTCCATAACAGATTGGTGGCTCAGACACTCAAAACACTGAAGAACAATCAATTTATTTTGTTTTGAGTCTAGCGGTATGACCCTTAAACCCTAAACCTAATAATATGTTGTTCTTAACAAAGGTGGGAATGAAGAGAGATTGATAGAAGAGCTATGTGCATCCTATATTTCTTTGGTCCCTTCTCCTTGTACTAAATTGGACAGTACTATGGGGGTATAGACCCCATATACCCTTACGGCTAGAGTTTGGGTTGCTCGGTCCAGACGGCCCAGACCAGAAGACGAAGGCTAGTCCATCATCATCCTGATTGGTGGACCGGATGACAAGACAGAGCCCGTGGTCCGCTACCGACCAGGTTGGTGGGCCGCACGGGTGCTGAAGGCTACTTGGCATGCAAGGAGTCATAGTTAGTTAGATCTAGTCGTGTACTCCAAGGATACGGCGCAATGTAACCGACCATAGGGGAAACCCTAGATATGTAACCTTGCCCCCCACTATATAAGGCTAGCAAGAACCCCCTAGAACAGACCTAAACTTATTGCATTGTACTCCGGTACTCATCAATACAGCAGCAGAGACGCAGGACGTAGGGTATTAGGCCTTCGAGCGGCCTGAACCTGGATAAACCCCAGTGTTCGTCTTGTCTCTCACATCCAGATTGTAGGTCTTAGCGTGCCCTTCACCGCAATCTACTACCTCGGGGTATCCCATGGTAGACTGCCGACGAGGTTTCATCGACAGTGGCACGCCAGGTAGGGGGTGTGCGATCTGATCAGCAGGCTATCCAGATGGTTTCATTCCTGGCTTCCATGGACTTCATGGCGGGCGTCTCCCTCACCATCAGTTCACTCATGTGGACCATCGGTGTGACGACGTCCCTCATGTTAGCGGAAGTAGCACGACCGGTCCCAACTCCGGCTGTGATGCAGTTGGCCCCAGCATCGACCGCGCCGGCCACTTCTCTGACAACTCAAATCTTGGGGCCGCCCCTAGGGTCGTTCAAGCTGCCCATGACGAGGGCAGAGATGGTGGCCACGCCAGCGGTGAACTGGCGACTTCCTCGCTACCAGAGGAGGCACATCGATAACTCTGATCTGATCAACACGATCGACCGGCACGGGGCAGGTCTGGCTGAGCTCCTCGAATATGTGGAGTCCACTCCTATGTGGCTCCGTGAAGAGTACTTGGACTTCACCCCTGTCTAACCACGCTAGCGCAATCGCACCGACCAGCCATGTCGCGCAGATCCAAATCTGCCCGTGGTCTGTGGGCCGCCACCTGTTCGTCAGGATGGCAATGCTCGGCACCATCAAGGATGTACGGGCCAAGCTGGTGGCCCACGCAGACCAGATCCAAATCTGGCTCTGGCCCGAGCACAACCTGCCAACCACAGAGAGGGACCACCGGCCGCTCACCGAGACAGGCCCCCTACTATGGTAGAACACCGTTAACGACAGCCCACACCCGACAAGGGGCGCCGTTAGCAGCGCCCTGCGCACAATCAGTCTCGTCATCCACACCGACCAGATCCAACTCTGGCCGTCGCTCGGGCTCCGCCTCTAGTCAGGCTGAACGAGTTCATCAACGTGCATCAGCACCAGCAAGCGCTTAGCCACGCCACTTGACAGGCCCAAGCAGAGTGAAGGCAGCATCACCGGGCGCAGCAGGCGCAACAAGCCCTAAGGCAAACAGATCCCATCATCCCCGACCAGAGCCATGCACCTGTCTTCTCGCATGGGTTGAGCAACACAGCCACGTCCTACGCGAGGAACCTGCGGGACGCTCCGTGGTGATGTGATGATCACCTGCTGGACCTAAATCCTAGTCTGGTTCTGGTCCCAAAAGATCAAAGGCCCATGATCGGCATGGTATCTTTGCAGCAGAATCCTTCCGGATCGGGCATGACGGTCCCCAAAGACAGCGTCATGTCCGACTTGCTCTCTTGGCTCAACAGGACGCCCTCCATTTCCTTAAATCTTACCGAGTACCTTCTCTCTGACGAATAGTGTCCTGATGTCCAGAGTCAGGAAAACGTCGAGGAGACAAACTCGACCATGCTGGCCCACCAAGCCCGTTCTGCCGACGCGACGCCAGGCACCCCGAAGACGCCGCCTGGTTTCAATGGTGTGATATTCACCGTCAGCATGGATGAACCTCCTATTTTGAACAAAGCTGACCAAGAGAAGCAAGCATGGGAAGGCCGTGACAATGATCAAGAGCGTCGACGCCTCCAAGAGGCAAAAGATGTGAACGCTGCCAATGAAGAAGACAACGAGGGCAACGGTGCAGGCCCTCCACCGCGCCGCCTTCAACGCAGCCTCGATGGCGAGTTCAACATGGTCGGAAACCAAATTGTCCACGAGACTCCCACTGCCAACATCACCGTGGCCATGGATCAGCTCAACAACCTTTCCTCGAACACACCCAGGGTCGAAGCAATTCGGGACTTTCTAATCGCCGCTGAAGCGCAGGTGGTTCAGCTCCACTCTGCTGGGTCGCTGACCACATCACATCGGTTGCGACGGTCTCGGCGCAGCCATCACTGCCAACCGACAGAAAGTGGCGCCAACAACGAGTCCAATCATGGAGGCCTTTCGCTCGAGCAGCCCCGGTAGGCCAATGCTGACAACGCTCCACGTGAGATGCCGCGCAACAACGAGCGCCAATGTGGCAATCACCAGTATGCCAACGGGCAGCAGGCCAACCAACGTGGTGTATGGAGATTCTACTCTCGTCATCCAGCAAGTCAATAAAGACTGGGATGTGGTCAACGAAAAGATGGATGCATACATTGCTGAAATTCGCAAGCTGGAGAATAAGTTCTATGGACTGGAGTTCACGCACATTCCACGTGCTGAGAACACAGGTGCTGATGAGCTATCTAAACCCGGATTGTCTCGAGCTAAGATTCCACCTGGTGTTTTTGTCAAAGACTTGCTTAAGCCTTCAATCCCCGATCAGACTTATGAAACACCTGCGCCTAGTACTACTATCGATCAGCTCATAGCAGTGCTCAGAGGCAAGACAAGAGAGGTGGAAGATAGCTACCTCGGCCAGTAGGGATCTGACGATGGTAATGAGCAGCCGCCTGTTAACGAACCAATCGAGCAGGTAGCGCCTCCCCAGACTGACTGGAGAGAGCCCTTTGTCAGATACCTGAATGACCACCTTATTCCGGAGGACAAGATCGAAGCCCAACAATGGTCTGCAGAGCCCGTGCCTATCTTATGGTTAACGATGAGCTGATGCGCAAGGCCCCAAGGTCTGTGATTTACCAGAAATGCATCACCCAAACAGAGGGTTTGAAGCTTCTAAAGGATATTCACGCAGGCACTTGTGGAAACCATGCGGCATCCCGGACACTGGTCGGCAAAGCCTACCGAGCAGGGTTCTACTGGCTGATAGCCATCTCTGACACAGAAGACTATGTGCGCCAGTGCAAAAATTGCCAAATGTTCGCCAAGCAGATTCATGTCCCCGCACATGAACTTCAGACCATCCCAGTCACTTGGCCATCTCATGCTAGGGACTTGACATGATCGGTCCCTTCAAGAAGGCTCCTGGTGGACACACGTGTGTCTTCGTACTCATCAACAAGTTTTCCAAATGGATCGAGTACAAAGCCATGAAGAAAGCCTCATCCGAGAAGGCGGTACAGTTCCTTGATGATGTTATCCACCAGTTTGGCATACCCAACACCATCATCACTGATTTAGGCTCTCAATTCACCAGCGACAAGTGTTTTGACTTTTGTGATGATAATGGCATCAAAGTCAAATAAGTGTCCATCACTCATCCTCAAGCAAATGGACTGGTGGAGCGAGCTAACGGTATGATCCTTGACGCCCTGCGCTAACGGGTATACCGGGACGACCAGGGTCTTAAACCTTGTCAGTGGCTTAAGGAATTACCTGCCATGGTCTGGGGACTCTGTACCCAGTCCAATCATAACACTGGAGTTTCCCTGTACTTCATGGTGTTTGGATCCGAGGCTATCCTACCAGCTGAGGTTGCTCTCCTTTCACCACGTGTCTAGCATTACAACGAAGAAGCCTCCAACGACACTAGGGAAATCGACATCATTGCCAAAGAAGAGATAGCGCTCGAGTCCTGTGCTCGGACGGCTAAGTACCTTGCTTCAGTGCGTCGTTACTATAACCGCAACGTCAAAGGAAGGCTATTCGTGGTCGGTGACATGGTGTTACGATGAATCCAGAAAACAGATGGTCTGCACAAGCTGTCATCCAGATGGGAAGGGCTGTTTAGGATCAAGGCTGTCACACGCCCGACGTCCTATCGGTTGGAGAGAATGGAAGGTGCCGAGGAATCCAATTCCTGGCACATTGACAACCTCATACGCTTCTATCCATAAAAAAATATATGTACTCAGATCTTTGTTATTCAATTATTTAATAAAGTTTCTTTTGTTGTTCTCTTTTCCATCATAATTCTATATTCATGCACACATCTGTCATACATGCGCCCTGCATAAGTCCCAGTTAAACTTTGTTCTTTGCCCGACAAGAACGGCTTGATAAGGCACTATCTCGAAGGCTCTTACAATGTGTTACAACTTCGTGCTACATGGCACTAGGAGATTCAACAGTCGCTCTCTAACGGTACTAGGTACCTAGTGAACCCAGCGGTCCTACGTGGCTCACTAGCGCATCCCGAGTCTCCCGACAGAGTTAGCTCGCTTCGAGGGTGGGGGCAAAACTTAACTGGTGACATTTTTCGCCATCTCCTACAGGAGCAAAGATCAGCGTCATGTATTCAATGATGGCAGCGACAGTTGGGCCAGACGAAGCTCAGAGCTCTTTAGCTTCTTCATCAGGCACCTCAGGCGGAATACCACGCTCGATGGTCGCCAACTCCACATTTTGGTAGTTGGCACGGACCACGGTGAGCACGGTGGCGGCCACATAGCGCCCGACGCCCGCGATGAACTCCTGCAGCGTTGGCCAAAGCCTCCGGCACTGATCGGTGACAGTAGTATCCTCGCCCATAGGGTTAGTAGGATGCTCCTCTCCAGGAAAGATGGCCCTCAATATGGGCTTGATGTGGTCGGTCATGACTCGTATCTTCCCTTGGAGGCCCACGATGGAGTCCTCGAGCAGCCGAAATTGGGCCAGGTGGCATTCCCTCTGGTCTATAATAGCAAAGCAATAGTGGTTAGCATACCCTGGTCCGTCCAGTATGTTGCAGACTTCACACAACAATTCTACATCGATTGACTTACCAGTTAGCTCGACAATCTGTGCCTGGTCTGCCTTGGCATGCTTCTCAGCAGCTTCCTTTTGGCTCAGCAGATGAGCCAACTCCTGAGCCATGGCCTCATTTTGGCCACCCAGTCCTACAAGATGCACTCATAAACGTATAGCAAAGATCAACTTGGAAGGGGCAAGAGAGGTTTACTCACTATCGTTGGCCTGCTCTAGGGTTTCCACTTTGCAGCGCAGAGTTTCCTCCTCCTCCTTGGCCCGCTCCAGAGCCTCCACCTTGTGGTGCAGGGCGGCAACCTCCTTCTCCCACCGGACCTCGCGCTCACAAAAGACCTTGGCCTACGCCTCCAGCTCGGCTGCTCAGAGGATTTTACACTCCTCCCAGGTCACCGCAAACCGGTTGATGGTCCTGCCTCGCTGGCTGTTGTTTTTTTGCAGTGAATGTATACACCACGGATTGATTAACAAGTTTGTGGTCAAACACCGAGCTCAAAATAGACAAGCTGATCTTGGTCAGGTATTACCTTTATCCGGTCGAGCAGCACATCCACCGCGTCCTGGACGCTCATGTCAATGTCGTCGTCTGATATCTCTTCATGTGACACGACATTCCCCTCTCCCAGCTTGCATGATATGAAGACACACTGTGTGGACAGGTCGGTGCATGGCATTCTTGGCATCCTGGGCACCTCCTCAACCTCCTTAGTTGGTGCCGATGTGCTCGGCCCCACCTAGCCTGGTGTGTGCCTCGGCGGCTGATCCGTCTCAGTGATGGTTGGCCGAAACGGCACCACCTGCCTCTCTGGCTAGGGAGTCGGTGTTGGGGTCAGCCGGGCGGATGCTGCGGCGCTACTTGTCACCTCTCCTTGCTCCACAGACCACGCTGCGCTGCCGCCCGGTGACTGCTCGGTGGATGGCGCTGAGCTTTGACTAGGGGGGTGGTGTTGGTGTTGTCGACGATGGCGCGCGGCTGTAATTCACCTTTTGGCCACAACAAGCAAAGAATCAAAATCGGGAACAGGAAAGATATGCGAACTCATTGACACTCACCTGGCTGACCACCGAAAGCCGCCTCTAAACTGTGGCGCTACTCCCCTGCTTGGAGGGCCTGGGGCCCTGCTTATCGCCCCACTGCCGTGCCCGGGGACTTGGTCCGATGTCCCACCCGACCGACTTGTTCCAACAGGGTGCACCAGAGAAGTTGGCTTCCTTGCCTCCTCTCGGTGCCCGGCGGACGAAGCCGCTCCGGTCGGTGATGCAGGCGGCGACGATGGTGGCGGTGGTGCTGTTGCCCCGGCCGGCTCCGGCTGAATGGTTGATGTTGCAGTTTCCCCCTGAGGTGGAGGAGTTGGCATCGGTGCGGCCTACGCGGGCCCCCTAGGTGTTGTTTCAGGTGCAGGCCTTGGGGTCCTCCCTGTCTGTGGCGTCGTGGCTTGATGTTTCCTCTGGCACTGATTTAGCATCAGTAGGTCATCATCTGACGACTCTGGGGTGGCCAGGGCACCCCCTTCTTGCTTTCCCCTCCTCTGCCATCAAGGTTTAACTTACCCCCGGACAGCAGAGTAGAGGGCCTCTTCTTCTTGGCGGCCTTTGCCATGGGCCGCTTGCTCGCTGCTCGGCTCCATGCCTGAGTAGCAGGGAAGTCATCCTCATCTGAGCTGGAGACGTCGGCCGTCCCCTGCTCAGCTTGGGTCTTGTCCCAGGGGGTCACCTCAGCCCTACGCTAGTAGGCCTGGGCCTCATCCTGAGGCCATGGTTCCACCGGCACATAAGAGAAGAAAACCCTCCGGTCCTATCCAAGCAATGTCTGACAGTCAGATAATCCATGTTATACGAATATCATCACATACCAGTGCATACAAATTAAATCAAAGTGTAGAGCTGGTCGGCTTACCTCTGGTGGTGGACGGTTGATGTCGTAAGGCCGAGCATGCTGCTCCGAAAAGCTGCTGCTCGGGTCAAACCTTTCGAACAGAGAAGACATCCGTCGGTTCAACACCTCTGACGGCAGCTTCTCCTGGCTCTCCCGGGAGGGGTCGGTCCATCTAGAATATTTGAACAGGGCTTCACCCATTCCTTGCACGGCTGGATCCGGCAGACCGACCAGATCTCGGCAACAAGCACACCATTGACCGATTTGTTGTTAATCAACGACAGCAGCTCATTCACCTGGAACATCTCCTCCGAGGTTGGCAGCTCCGACCACCTTGGGTTGCACTCTGGCACCTGCTTGACATCGCAGGTCACCTATCTCCCCTCCACATTTTGGCTCATATAGAACCAACAGGTATTCCATCCCTTAGCGACAGATTAGGGTTTGGACCCTAGCCAGTGTGTCCTCATCCCATCCTTAAGCCACACATAGCAATCGCCTGCTACCTGGGACCCCCCAGATTCAACTCCTTTCTTCCTCAATAGGAAGAAGTAGCGGAAGAGATTGAAGTGGGGGGGCGATGCCCAGATACAACTCACAGAAGGCAATAAAGATGGAAAATGCCAGGATGGAGTTGGGGTCGAGATTACAAATGGAAATCGCCCAATAAATACAAAGGTCTCGGAGAAACCCGTTCATAGGCGCTCCGAGTCCTCGAGGCATCATGTCCTCAAAAACTATGAATTCCCCATCTTGGGGATTAGGGGAGTCCTCACCTCGCGGTTCACGCCACGCCTCCATCTCGTACGGCGGCAGCAGACCCTCGTCGGTAAGCGCCTGCAGAGACTCCCGGGTGGAAGTCGATTGTCGCCATTACGTCCCCGACGCCTCGAATCCGGTTGCCTTCCCCGCTTTCTTGCTTCCCTTCCTCGCCATTCCTTTCGAGAGTGGTGGGTCGATTGGTTGAGCAGAGGGTGGCGGTGGTGCTAATGCACGGATTGGCTGGCTTGCCTCGAGCGGTGGCTGGATTCGCTATGGCAGATTGGGGAATGGTAGCGGTTGCTCGGGCATAGGAAAACAAAGGGCTCGAGAAGCTGGAGAAAGTGGGCAGTGGGGAACGATTGTGCTTCGAGTATCGTTTCCCCTGGCGGCGCCCGCTATTTATACCATTCAGGTGTGCCCTTTTGACTTCTAGGGTTGGGCCGTTTGACTCATGTGGATACAGGCTTATTGGGTCGTCCATAGTCCTGATTCCGGGCGTGGGCCGGAGTATTTTCTCCTCCGCGTGTGTGATTGCGTGTCTAATTCTTGTTACTAAGCATGTGGCCAGAAATCTCGAGATCTAATCCTAGATTTATTTTTATTCCTTAAAATCTGGGGACTGATTTTTTGGGTCAAATATTTTACTTTCCAACCTGGGGGCTGCGTGGCAGTTTACCGTCAATCGGTGCTTACGGACTACAAGTTCTTGGCATCGTCGACCGCTACAACAATACATCTTCAAAAACGAGCTAAGTTTTTACTTCAGTTTTTTGTTATTCTTTTTTTCTACACAGCTTTGTATCTTTTTCACTAATTGTCATATATGCGCCATGCATAAGTCACAATTAAACTTTGTCTCTTGCCCACCGAGAACGGCTCGACAAGGCACTTCTTCGATCCTCTTACGATGTGTTACAGCTCCACGCTACATGGCACTAGGAGATTCAACAGTCGCTCTCTAACGTTACTAGGTACCTAGTGTTCCCAGCGGTCCTACGTGGTTCGCTGGCGCATCCCTAGTCACCCGACAGTGTTAGCTTGCTTCGAGGGTGGGAGGCAAAACTTGATTGTTGACGTCACTCATGTTTTATACATATCAAACATCTAAAATGACATAAATGTTATCACCCAGATCAATTATTTGTACATCATATACTACCAATTTTCATGTTTATTTTTCAGGACAAGGTTCGGTTGCTGAGCACACTTCGTACGCTCGGGGACTGGATCAAGGATCATCGTTTAGGTTTTCACACAACCTGGCACATGGACTTTACCTCTGACCAGTTGGGCTACTCGGTGCTTACCACCCATTTGGTCTGGCTCGGTGCTATGCACCGCATACCTAGTTCCCGACTCGGTACCCCACGCCGCACAGCCTCGTTCTAGCCTTGCGCTGCTCGGGGACTTGCCATCACTACTCGGCTTGGTGTTACACACCGTACAACCTCTTTTTCAACTTCATGCTGCTCGAGAACTCGTCATTGCCACCCAGAGGTGTCTATGCATCAGCGGTTCTCGGTGTCCCTTGACTCGATCGAGCCTGCTTCGTCTATGACTTGCCTAGGGACTGCGCATTCAACTTGCCACCTAGTGGTTCTTACAAACCAAAGGTTCTCAGCGTCCTCGGCCCAATTGAGCCTGTGACTTGTCCTTGGTACACTTGGGGACTGCGAGTCGGTTGGAACACGTCTAGTCCTTTAATTCCGGCCTCGACTAGTTGGTGCTGATTTTGATTTTTTTCTTAAAAAGCTCAATACAACATATCCTATCTTTTATCGAGCTTGGGGACTATGTGGGCCCATGTCACCCCATGGTGACTTGGGCTTATTTTTCTGTTCCTGGTTCGGTACCCCTACCTCTAAGGTTCATTCATGTTAGCATTTCAGTGATACTTCGTGTCACGTGTTAACATGGGCCCACGTTCCAGGGCGTGGAAATATTTTTCTTTTTCTTGGAACACCATGCATCTTTCGACAGATCACCTTCCTTGACGGGAGCTGTGGTCGAGAGCAGACTTACGAACTGCTCGGGAAAAGCCTAGATGGTGCTGACTGATCAGTGTCAGCGCTGGTCGGAGTCACGTGGTTGGCAGTGTCACTGCTTGGTACTATGTGGTCGGCAGCATCATTGCTCGGCACTGCGTGGTTGGCGACGTCACTGCTCGGCACAACGTGGTCGGTGTCTTCACTGCTTGGCACTACGTGGTCTGCATCTTCACTGCTTGGTACAGGTCAAGACGGCGACTCCTTCAAGATACATGGTGCTCGGGGACTAGCTGTGGGGGTATAGACCCCATATACCCTTACGGCTAGACTTTGGGCTGCTCGGTCCAGACGGCCCAGACCAGAAGACGAAGGCTGGTCCATCATCATCCTGATCGGTGGGCCAGACGACAAGACAGAGCCCGTGGTCCGCTACCGACCAGGTCGGTAGGCCGCACGGGTGCTAAAGGCTACTTGGCATGCAAGGAGTCTTAGTCGGTTAGATCTAATCGTGTACTCTAAGAATACGACACAATGTAACCGACCATAGGGGAAACCCTAGATATGTAACCTTGCCCCCCACTATATAAGGCAGGCAAGGACCCCCTAGAACAGACCTGAACTTATCACATTGTACTCCGGTACTCATCAATACAGCAGCAGAGACGCAGGATATAGGGTATTACGCCTCCGAGCGGCCTGAACCTAGATAAACCCCGGTATTCGTCTTGTGTCTCACATCCGGATCGTAGGTCTTAGCGTGCCCTTCACCGCAATCTACTACCTCGAGGTATCCCATGATAGACTACCGACGAGGTTTCATCGATAAGTATCCCGTCCTCTCTAGGGAACCGTGCCTCTCCTTATATTTCGAAGAGTGCACAGCGTGTGCAAGTCAATTTTGGTTCTAGCCTAAGACCTATGCTTCCTCTATGACGGTAGTTGCGGCATTATCGGTCCCCTTCTACACTACAATATGGTGTATATTTGAAGGGACCGATAATGCCGCAATTGCTTCCTAACACCATTGCTACATTATAGCGCTTGACCATGCCTGCCATTATGTATCCTATCCTGGTGATTAAGTATTCTCGATGCTTACTTGCAAGGAACCTGGACTGATGAGCGGTCTCAAAGCTTTTGGAGCTTGGGGAATGGTCGATAGTGTATCTCAGCCCTTCGAACACGAAGATGTATGAGTTTGTCGTGTGAGTATAATCAGATTATGAGTCATTACTAAAAAATAATATGATTGAAAAGGTTATGTTAGAGCTAATAACTAGCAAAATACAAAATTTATAACGATACATATAGACCTAAATTTAGCATAAGTAGTCTATTAAGGTAGCGTGTTAGAGATATTTCTAATAAAAGGAAAACAATAAGATTTTCGGTGTCCATGGATGGCCGGAGGCCACTCTGAGATGGTCGATCCAGTTACATACAGTCAACGCAAAGTATCTGAAAGCGCCAATGGACATACAGTCAACGCAATTGCCTCTAGTCTAGTCCCGTTCCCCAGTTCCCCACTGGCTCCCGTGACCAAATCCGCAGATGGAAGGAGACAAAATGCCTAGGGTGAGGCTCGGCAGGCAGGGCCTTGAGGTAAACGATCGCAGCTCCTTCCTCCGCTCGTCGCCATCCTGATGCTAATGGTTCTTGAGATGCTCGAATTTTGTATCAATGTCCCCGTAGAGCGGGGAAGGATCTGGTTTGGCGAAGAAAATGAAGAGCGCAATCTTGCGTATGCGCTATGGAATCCAGAATGATTTCTTGCAATTGGACCTGTTTTGATTGTGAATTTGATCGATTTGGGCTCGTGGGATGTGAAATGCAGGTGTCCAAGGTTGGCTTGGGGTGCATGGGCCTCACTGGAGTGTACAACGCCCCTGTTCCTGAGGAAGCTGGGATCGCCATAATCAAGCACGCGTTTGAGGCCGGCATCACCTTCTTCGACACCGCTGACGCCTATGGACCACACACCAACGAGTTCCTGCTTGGAAAGGTAAAAACATTCTGAATCCAGCCCAAGTGATGCTTGCATGTCTCATTGGTCTGAAGCCCGGAGGCCGGTGGAATTCAAGAGGGTAGATGAGAATGTTGATGTAGGACTTGTGTTTCTTGGCCACTATATAGGTGGCATCATCTTATACTATCTATGCTGGTGTAATAATATTGTTCTTAATTGGTTAACACTGTTTTTTTAAAATGCATTCATCACTCACAAGTAACTCCACCTCCCAAGCTACTGTAGGGCAGATTTACAAACTCCATGCCACCATGCTTTTGTCAAACTCTGCAGTTGTCACTGTCATCATATCGATGAAGGAAGGGGAGAAAATCCCTCTGTAAAATTTATAGATGATGTAAAAAATCGAATTACTCATTTGTCCAGGCAGCTAATGGTAGTTAAATTACAATCTTTTGTTTGCATATACTATTTTGGAATATAAATTAATTTGGCTTGATGTACAGGCCCTTTAGGCACATTTGCTTAGATGAGCCAAGCAGAAGGTGAGATCCTATTATTATCTTGAAAACAAGAGATTATATTACAAAACCATGGAGACCTTGCATAAACCAAACCTTCCTACCCTTTTATAACAGTGGGCACGCTAACCATTGAGCAAACACATGCTTAGCCATCATCTAAATTGTAGGAGTTGCGTTTCTTGGTGACTATATAGGTGGCATCATCTTATGCTATCTATGTTGGCGTAATATTATTGTTCTTAGTCAGTTAACATTTCTTTTTACAAAAAATGCATTCATCACTCACTAGTGACTCCACCTCCAAAGCCCTTGTGGGGCAGATTTACAAACTCCACGCCCACCATGCTTTGTCTGCTGTCAAACTCTACAGTTGTCACTGTCATCATATACTTGTTTTGTCGTGCAGTGGTGGAATCGCAGGGAGGAGAGGAAGCCCCTCCCTTGTAAAGTTTATAGATGATGTAAAAAATCTAATCACTCATTTGTCCAGGCAGGTCATGGTAGTTAAATTACAATATTTTTGTTGCATATACTATTTTGGAATAAAATTAATATGGCTTGATGTACAGGCCCTTTAGGAACATTTGTAGATGAGCCAAGCCAGCAGGTGAGATTCTATTATTATCTTGAAGGAAAGAGATTAAGTTACAAAACCATGGAGACCTTGCATAAACCAAACCTGTTATAACATTGGGAACCCTAACCATTGAGCAGGCACATGCTTAGCCATCATTTAAATTGTCAAAACTCAAAACTAGGTTGTGCTTGAAGTAATCTTTGAATCACGAGTGCACATCTGTGCAAGCCTCTGAGCCCTTCTTCCCACTATAATGGGAGCTCTGAAAGCTCCATCCCTTTCACCCATGATTTATTCTTAAGTGATCTTACATACAGATCATAATTGTATAAGAGATACGAAGCCAGCAGCTTTCTTTCTTTGATGACCCTTTTTAAAACCAATGGATTTATATTCCAAGGTTGTAACTTACTACCATGGCCTTTGATGACCATTTGGACACTCATGTACCTAAGCCATACAATATGGTTTTCAGCTGCATATAAGTAGCATGTTGTGCATTGTATCAGTGGTTATATTTGTAACGTCCCGCCTCCTCGAGGCCGGGTCCGCTTACATCCGACGCTTATCTAGGACATAGACTGCCCTCACAGACTAACACTAGTCTTTTCCGCGTACTTTGTCCTCACTCATGCGCACCCGGGATGTACTTGCCGGTCGGTCACCCATCCTTAAATTGCTCCAGGCCAAGCACGCTTAACCTTGGAGTTCTTTAGTGATGGGCTTCCGGAAAAGAAGTTGCAACTTGTTTTTATGAGTATCCTATTAATCCTATTAAGCCCTGGGCCGGGTGTTACAATATTCCTCCTTGATTGTATACCTAAAGCACATTGTGATACACATTGTATATTTGTCGTGAGTATTGTATGAATTTATTTTTGTTGTGCAGACATCGAAAAAAAACTAGACCAACCTAGGAGAATAGGCACCCGTGACCAAGCATTTGCCCATTTGGATACACAAACTGTATATTTGTCATTTGTATCATATGGAGATATTTTGATTGTGCAGGCATTGAAGCATTTGCCCCGTGAGAAGGTGCAAGTTGCCACCAAATGTGGCATAGCAGGATTTGATGCAAGTGGCATGCGTGTAAAGGGCACTCCAGATTATGTTCGAGCTTGTTGTGAAGCAAGCCTTCAGCGCCTTGCTGTTGACTACATTGATATATACTACCAACATCGCATTGATCAGTCAGTTCCTATAGAGGAAACTGTGTGTATCTATTGATCGTGACCCATGCTTTGTAGTTTGCATTTCATCCATTCTGTCTGATATCATCAATGGTTGTGTAGATGGGGGAACTCAAGAAGTTGGTTGAAGAAGGGAAAGTGAAGTATGTTGGCTTGTCAGAGGCTAGTGCTGATACCATCCGACGGGCACATGCTGTCCATCCAATTACTGCGGTGCAGTTGGAGTGGTCACTATGGACCAGAGATATAGAGGAAGATATAATACCAGTCTGCAGGTTCATTCCCTCAACCTATATACTTGAATGATGTTGTCTACCTTAACTTCCAGAAACTTTGGCAAGTTATAGACCATAGCCTTCGCTGCAATCCCTTTATTCCATTGGAACTTAAGTTTGCAGCCTTGATTAGCAGTATTGGTTCTTATTAACAATTTTATTCATAGTATGTTCTGTTGGAAAATTCCTTATCTATACCTAATAATAAATCATCAAAATTTCCTTCTGCCCTGTTTTTCATCCGCCATCTTAGCCCAGCTCGGTCTCGCAAAAAAAAAAAAAAAAAATCTCCGAAACAGCAGAACCAAGCTCTACGTGTCTGAGTCACACTCCGATCTGTTTTTTTTTACCTTGACTAGGAACGACATGAAGCATGCAATGCGTGAATATATATAGAAAAGAAGTAAGAAAAGCTAGACGATTCATGCAAACATGATGACAAGAGTTCAGAGAGAATCATGCATGATACAGTGTCTCATTTCAATCTGTATTGGATCCTGTCGCAACGCACGGGCACCTTTGCTAGTAACTGATTAAAAATGATAATCTTTGAAATATAAGAGAAAAATTATCTGTCTTTTGTTTATGTTATTAATGTATACTACTACTATGCCTACACGGGCACCTTTGCTAGTAACTGATTAAAAATGATAATCTTTGAAATATAAGAGAAAAATTATCTGTCTTTTGTTTATGTTATGAATGTATACTACTACTATGCCTATCAGGTTTCGGTTGACTATTTTGAGTAAACTACTTATGTATCAAGTGTATAGATATGATATCTCTAATCTGTCTTGTTAGTTTCACAATCAGCAGACCCCAGTTTACTTATTATATGATGCTGAATATTGAATTTACACTGATGAGTACACAATATGGACTTTTTCAAGTTATGTGTTTTAGGGACTTGCTTTCGGTGTAGACACTATTGGCAAAATGTTTAGATGGTGTTCAATATTTGTCTTTCTTATATATTGCAAGTCCTAGTTAACTTGTGCTTCATTTTTCTGAACTTTGGTTTGTTGAACGTCAATATCATGTGTTTATCTGTTTGTCATAAAAAAGTTTTACTTGCATTCAGGGAGCTTGGTATTGGAATAGTTCCATATAGCCCACTTGCCCGTGGCTTCTTTGCTGGCAGGGCAGCTGTAGAGAGTGTACCATCAGAAAGTCTGTTGGTAAATGAAATTTACACTACCATAGTCTTTTTCTACACATAAAGTTGTTGATGTTATTTGTTGTGACTTAGTGTATATCTGTCCCTCCTCAGTCTAAACATCCAAGGTATACTGGGGAAAACTTGGAGAAGAATAAAGTTCTGTACACACGACTTGAAATGTTGTCCAAGAAGTATGGGTGCACCCCTGCTCAACTTGCTCTCTCCTGGGTTCTTCATCGAGGAGAAGATGTGGTCCCCGTCCCTGGTAATGTCCTGACACTATATGTTAATATTATCATCATCATGACCTAGTCTTCCTGTAAGCAGGGTCAAAGCTTTCTCATCACAAAACTGAAAATGAAAAAGAAATTTATGTCTGTCCAGTTAGGAAGAAATATATCCCCTTTTTAAAAATTTTAAGGAATTTTAAGAAGTTCTGATGCTCGGATCCTCCAGCAATAAGATGTAATATTACATCCATGTGCAAATAAGTAAGCATCATATGGTGCTTTAAGCTATGATGAAGCAGAACAATTTCAGAAAAAACAAACAGGGCCTATTTACAGTGAAAACCCAACACCTGGTCTTTTCACTGCCCTTCAGAAGTCTGAATCCTGCCTGTAAACACTGAATTATAACCTTTCAAGCACATAGAAGTTTGGACTGTATATATGTTGAACAGAAGTGGTAACTGTTGGATTTGAGAGGTTTCGCTGTGACAGGTGCATTATATTACTGGTTGGGAACTCAGGACTTTGAACTAACTTGAGTGATCTGAACTTGCACAGATTTTTATCTGAGTAGCCTTCATAGATTGGATTAGATTGGTATATGTGTATGTACTATATGCATCTAATTCATAAATTAGAACTTGTACTGTACTCTATAAAATTAAGTAATATAATTTAGATGCATAATGAAGATATTTCTACTCCATAAAGGTAGATATGTGCGCACTTTGCGTAACAATTTCAGAAATTGATGCTAATCTGTCCCTGAACAAAGCAATATATCGTAGTAGGTGAATACCAAGCCTCAGAAAAGCAGTAATGTGCCATCCTTTTAAACAATGCACCTATTTAGTAGAATTATCTGAATCTAGCAAAGATCTTCTATCAGATATTGGAAGGAGCATGTCAATTTGACAATGTCTTGTGCAGTTAGGCAGTTAGACCGGCCTGTCAGCCTTGACAATTACATTTTTCCTTGTCAATTTGAACAATCTACTGCTCAAGTTTTACTTGTCAATTTTACCATCTTAACCCCCAAAGTGCAGTATGGCCTAATTTTCAATAAATAAATTATTTGAGTGATATGAAGTGCTTTTCTACATTGTTGTGTTCTTTTACATACCAAAATATAAATATAAAATTATATCACCCCTGTCATTTTACTAGAAAAGCAGTTTCCTCGATAACATTGCGACTGAGAGCATCACCTTGGCTATTTCAAACTTAGCAGCTATTCTCCACTTCAGCAAGTGTTGTGACTTGACTCCAGAATCAGATTCTGTGGAGCATGCTTTTCTTTTAAGAAAATGTTCTTCTAGATTATATAAAAAAGAATACGTTCTTCTCATCCACCTTGTTCCCTTAGGGAACTATGTTTTGCTGCTAAAATAACTTTAAAAAATCATAATTTTCTCCAGCTACAGTTGCCAGATGTTTTACAGATATAGCTGTTAGCAATTTAGCACACAGTGTAGTTTGTTTCATGTTTAGTTAGTTTAAATGCCCCTACGCTTCATATAGAGAAGGAAAGGCTTCTGTTGTTTATGTGAGATCCATATAAGCTATTTCTTGTTCTGAAATGCCATCCAAGTTATTATATCTGATTGTGCACACAAGTTTTATAATTGTTCTCTGAATCTAGGAACAACAAAAGTGAAGAACCTTGATGATAACATCGGTGCTGTAAAGGTAAAGCTGAGCAAGGAAGACCTTGAAGAAATCTCGGGTGCAGTCCCTGCTGGTGAGGTGGCTGGGTCCAGACTTCTTGGAGTCCTGGAGCCTTATTCTTGGAGGCTTGCAAATACCCCACTTCCAAAATAGCGAGTTTAGATTCAAATTCTTGACCGTCATACCATTTAGATTGTGTTAGATCATATCTACATGAAGCAATTGTTTTATGTGCTTGTGAAAATGCATGTACCTGAAACAAGAGATGTAACTTTGTTCTCTGTGTGGAATGTACCAATGGCTATAGTTGATCAAATAAATATGTTGGAATTGAGCTGATGTCCTTTATGGTGCAATTTAGTTCCTATATGATTTCTACTGATACTACACTGCTTATAGAAATTAGAAGGCAGATCTTGAACACTTGCCTAGCTGGTTCTGCTTGACTAGATCAATGGCGCTTTATTTGGTTGTGCACAACTATTTTGAACTTTTTCTCCAGATTCCTCACAAAAAATAATTTTTGAATTTTGGAAACATGTAACATGTCACTTTGTCCCCATTTCGATTTAACTGCATTTTGTTAAAGCTTGCTCATGAGTGTAACTAGGATGCTAGCACATCAAGATAAATATGTTCAATCCACTCGTGCTTCCTCGACAAAATTTACTGTCTGTGTGCTACATCTTCCTCGTGCAGGACTTTGCAGATGTTCCAAGCTACAGGAGGATACAATTTGCAATGCCCAAGTTGGGCTACCTAGCTGCTGCTGCTGCTGCCACACTAGTGTCGCCCATGGACCATGGGCATTGGTGTCCCTTTCAGGAGGAACCTTGGTTGGAGCTGACCAGATTTCGACTGGATCTCGAGGCACAGCGACACCCATCACGCCCTTCGAGCATCCATCGTCCATTGGAGATTGCGTTGCGGCTGCTGATGATGATAGGGAGGGAGGGACAAGGATCGCGTGCCCACCATGCAAGAACATGCGTGGAGCTGTCTTTGGCCTCTTGGACCACTTCCCCAAAATTCTAGTGCCCGCCGGGCCACAGTACCTTGATGAGGTTGAAAGCATGAAGTGAATGAGTCCTTGCATGCAGCCAGCGGCAGGCGATGCAGTGCAGCTGCCAGTCTATGATTGTTGGATGATTGTTTCATGTGTTCTGCTCGATCTTCTAATGCAGCTGGAAAATATAATCTGCAACTGCAAGGTACGATGTGATTGGTGCAGCTTTCTGAAACTTCCTCGCTGCTGAGCAGAGCTTTCTGAAAAATCATCTTTGCTGAGCCCTCTGAAACTATGTACCTATATATCCATTTGTGTCTTCATTCTCTTTCCAGCCCAACTCTTTTATGAACTCTAGTGATGCATTTGTGTTATATAAGAAACAATTAACCAAATACTGCCGATATTATTGCATTATGTACATGTGAATGCAGCAGGGTAGCTCAGGTATTTAAAATCTGATATGTGCTTGTTATTTCAGGCCTGCTAGCTGCATATATATCAGCCTGGTGAGGATCCAAAAGAGGGGCTTGCTTTTTGTTAATGCCTGGACTTGATTGCAAAGGGCAAAGAGGCCGGCCGGGAATAAAGAAGGCAACAAAGCAAAGGAAGACGAAAGCAAAGGAGGGGGGCAATTGGGATATTGAGTGTACTAATTCCCTGCTGCATCTCTCTCACATGCCTGCAAATGCATGGCTTTTCCTCAAAAGCCTGGGGTTCAGTATATGCAGTTGCAGCATGCCTGTCCTTGAGATGGATATAATCCCAATCCCTAGGTTTATTCCGTCCAAACTTTATACCCTTTATATATCCACATCACTCATCAAGAATATTCTAGCGTATTAGGCTTTTCATCTTTTGCGTTCTATCTTTCGCAAAGCCATTTAGGTCCATCCATACAAAATGCTGCTGCCAGTAGTAACCAGCCATTGATCAAACCTATACATTATATAGATATATGGGTCAATGTGACTCGGTACGTATGGTGATGAGTTTGTACATTTGGTATTTACAAAGGTGTCGGGTATCTGGACAAGGGGTACTCTAAACTCTCGATCTCCAGGAGAAACAATCCAAAGTCAATTGATACAAATCCCTCAAAAGACCAACCGCCATTTCTAAGCAAAAGACAAAAGCCAAACACTGGGCCGTCGAATGGTACTGGGCCGGCCCATCAACGGGACGAACTGGCCCGTATTCATATCACTCGACGGGGGCCCTCGAGTGACGGAAGTCCGCCCGAGCGGACGATCCCCCTCGAGCGACGGAAGTCCGCCCGGGCGGACGACCCCTCGTCGAGTGCCGTGTCCCCTCGATCCACCTACTCTCTGTACGGGAATCAGAGCATTCAATGCAGTCTACCAACTCCTGCCAACCCCCATGGCTACAGCGGTGGTCATGATGGACGAGTACAGGGGTCAGACCTACCTTTTACCGCCCATCCTCGGAGAAGCGTCGTTTCGTACAGACCACTGTTTCATCGTACGAGACACTGTGCCCCGTCAGGCGCCCCCTCGAAACGCAGAAGTCAACATCCTTACCATATTTCCCAAAATTCGTCCTTATCCACTCGGCCTCGGCTCGCTTGACCACCCCTCGACTCAGGCTCCCGGCGGTGTCAGTCAGCGATCCGACCACTCCCACACGCCATCTGCAGCAAGCCGTACGTCCACCACAGAAGCACATGTCTTTCACCGCATCCCTGAGGCGTGCCAACGCCATCATCAGGACCGATCAATCACCGACATCGCCGTGACCACTCAAGAGGGAGAATCTCATCATGAAGCTCATCACTACAGGGCTCGGCGTCGCCCCGTCACATACCTCTACAGTGGCTACGACATGATCGGCATCACTCCTCGACGTCATTGCTTATGATCGCCCTACCAAGGGCAGCGCCATTAGGGTTTCCTGTACGCCCATGCCCCTCCTTGGCCTATAAAAGGGGGGCGCTGGCCTAGCTATAGAGGGAGAAAAAGGAGAAGAGAACTCATTCGAACTCGCTCAGTCAGACTGCGCACATAGCAAGGCATAGGGCTAGCGCTCCTAGACTCAGGCCTTGTTCCCCACCTCTTCTCTTGCATCTCCCCTGTACAAGCTCTTCGGTGCGAGATAATTCAACGTCTCCTCCCCCGCTGGACGTCGGGCCTTCTTTGCCTGAACCAGGATAAACCCTTGTGTTCTTCTTGCATCACCATCCGGAGTAGGGAGCACACAACACGTAGTTACCAGCGTTTCCCGCCATTTTTTGGATGGCAGACTCCGTACCATCGCTTTCGTTCGCTATGGTGATCTGGCTCGGGAGCTTGGAGTTCATGTCACTAGGCCGCCGCCAAGACATGGTCCTGCTCTCGATCGAAGATCCAAGCAGAGGTAGTCCCGGGTCCCTACATCGGGCCCCTCACTGGTCTCGTCACCATGCTTTCGCGCCCAGGAGGAGGCGTGGTCGGCGCAACCACCATCACCGCTTCGAGTCGACATCCACCTCGGCTTCCTCGCTCCCGGCTGAGGATGCAGGGTCCCTGGTTGGGAACCTGGCAGACCTACGCCTAGGATCGGAGGAGATGGGAGGTCTCGGTGGCAACCTCGACATCATCTTCGTGATGCGCTCGCCGAGGGGACCGGGTGCGGTCTCCCAGGTAGGCGCGGGTCCGGCACCACCCGACCTACTACCTCATGGGTTGTTCGTGGCTCAGCGGCCATTCCCGTTCAGCCTGGACAATGCTGCCAGATCATACTCCACTGCCGTGGGTGCCGGCATGAGCGCGCACACAACCCTTCATGGGCATCTCCTCTGCGCTACCATGGACCTGGTGAGGGTCATGCCAGCCTCTGAGTACTCCGGCTTCTCTCAAGCGCCTGGCCCAGGGCGCCGCACCGTCAGCACGATGCGATGCCAGCTGGAGGAGGAGCGGCGCAGGCAGTTCCCCATCTTCTGCAATGGCAGCCCTGACTCCGAACCCAGGCGCGAGTGCTTCCACATCGACGGAGCCGTCGCGTCGAGCAGCGACACCATCGATCCCCACGGCCACGGCCACAACTGCAGCTGTAGCGGGAGGCGCCCTCGTCACGGTGGATCGGGAGGAGCAGCCACCAGCTATGCCAAACAACGCGCGGTTGCCTCAGGATGCCCAGCTCGTGTAAGTCCGGGAGATGCGAGCCAATCTCGACGAGGACCGGGAGCATCTGTGCCAGCTCGAGCGGACCCTCGAGCAGGAGCGTGGACATCCGCTTGGCTGAAGGGCTCGAGCCAGAGCCCGAGAAGTCCATCGGCAGATCATCGGGGGGGGGTGCAGTCAAGCGCCCCATCTTCAACCGCGCCAGCCAGAACATCATCGCGGCAACCATGCTTCTCCGTAACATTCCGGCCCCTATGAACCCCGAAGCCTGTCGCATCCAGCAGGAGGTTCAGGGCCTCCTCGAGGTAGCTACCACACAGCAGGATGAAAGCTCGGCCTCGAGACATTGAGGGGCGGTCTCAGAGCAACCCCCTGAAGCCTCCCAACATGAGAGGGAGGGATCAGTCCATCAAGCGGATGCCCCCTGGCCAAAGAAGGCGATCCCCATCCGTGAGCGCATCCACAACAACTGCGAGCCTCGAGACGCACGCCATGACATCAATGAGAACCGCAGACGCAAGAGTGGTGATGCTGAGGCACGAGGCTATAGCGCACATAGGGGCGGGCACTATGACAGTGACGAAGACCGGCACCGGTCTCCCGAGCCGCCGTGGCCCCGAGTTTTCAGCAGGACAATTCGGAGGACACCGCTGCCGATCTCGTTTTGACCTCCTACAAGCCTCACCAAGTACAATGGCGAGACCAAACTCGAGCTATAGCTGGCTGACTTTCGGTTGGCATGCCAGCTTGGAGGAGCACACGTCGAGCATGCCATCATCCGCCAACTCCCTTTATTCTTGTCAGACACCGCTCGTAGGTGGCTCGAGGAGCTTCCCCCCGGTCAGATCCACAACTGGCCCGACCTCATCAAGGTGTTCAAGGGGAACTTCAAGGGAACCTACGTACGCCCCGATAACTCCTAGGACCTTCGCAACTGCAAGCAGAGGCCCAGGAAGTCCCTCCGCGACTTCGCCCGATGCTTCTCCAAGCAGCGCACCGAGCTCCCCCACATCTCCAACCCCGACGTCATCCTCGTGTTCGTCTAGGGCACCACCTGCAAGGAGTTGGTCCGAGAGCTGGGACGCAATCCCCCAAGACCTCCGATGAGCTGATGGACATCGTCACCAACTATGCAGCCGGCGAGGAGGCGATGGGTGCTTTCTTTGGCGACGGCCAAGACAAGGGGAAGGCGGAAGCGGTCGACTGTGAGAGCTCAACCAAAGGTGCCAAGAAGAACAAGAACAAGAACAACAAGAAGAAGAAGAAGAAGAACCAGCAGGGCAAGTGCGAGGCTGCCCATGAAGACCTTGTCGCCGTGGCTGAGCGCAAGAAGCCTCGAGGCCCCCTGAGGAGGGCATCTTCAACAAGATGCTAAAGGAGCCCTGCCCTTACCACAAGGGAGGGGCGAATCATAACCTCGAGGACTGCCGGATGCTCAAAAAGTACCTCAAGAGCTTGGGCCTTGGGAAGGGTGACAAGAAGGACGATCCCAAGGATCAAGGCAGCAACAAGGATGATGGTTTTCCCGAGGTCCATGACTACTACATGATCTACGGGGGGCCCTCAACCAGGCTCACTCCACGCCAGCGCAAGAGGGAGCGTCGGGAAGTCTTCTTCGTGCGGGTTGCAACCACCAATACCTCGACTGGTCTAGTACGGCCATCACGTTCGACCGTGATGACCATCCGGACTATGTCCCCAAGCCAGGGGTGTACCCTCTCATCATCAACCCCATCATCATCAACACCTACGTCACCAAGGTGCTCATGGATGGAGGCAGTAGCCTCAACATCATCTATGCAGAGACCCTCGACCTCCTGGGGGTCCCGAGAGAAAAGCTCAGCCCGAGTGCCGGGGGCTTCCACGGCGTCGTGTCGGGGAAGAAGGCCCTCCCCATCAGTAGCATCTACCTCCTCGTCTGCTTTGGCACCTCCTCAAACTTTAGGAAGGAGATCCTCACCTTCGAGGTGGTCGGTTTCCACGGCACGTACCATGTGATCATCAGCTGGCCCGGCTATGCCGACGCGGAACCTCGAGACCCTCGAGGGCCTTTCGTGCCTCCTCCTGGGCCTTGGTGGCATCGTCCTTGGCCTTGGCCTCTGCTTCCTTGGCCTGGGTCGCCTCCCCTCGAGCCACAACGGTGTCTTCCTTGGCGTTCGCCACCTCCTCCTGGGCCTTGGTCGCGTCTTCCTTCGCCTTCTTTGCCTTGGCCCGGGCAGCCTCGACCGTCGCTTGTAGCACGGGAACCTGCTCCCATCCACCCCTCGTCAGGTGGATGAATTGGGATTTGAGTTGGGAGCTCAGGTCCTAGGAACAAAAAGGCACAAAAAAGGATGTGAGATAAGAAAGCAAATTGAACCCCGCAACGCGAAGGGAGATCACATACCTGGAAGCATCTTGCCAAGTCCTCGAAGGCAACGTCGACCGCCAACAGCAGGGCGTACTGCATCCAAACCCAGAACTCCTCGACGTGCTCCCATCTCTCAACCTCCATAGGATCGTTCATCTCGAACATGGGCATGTCGGGATTCGTCGGGTCTCAGAGTTGAAGAGCCTCCCGGCCCCAGTGAGGAAGGTCCTTCTCGATCCGCTCCTACACAGACTCCATGATGCCGTCGAGCTCATGGACGTGCTCGTCATTGATCATGTGTCAGGCGCTCGAGGCTCTTTTTCTTCTTCTTCTTCTTCTCCTCCTCCTTATCCTTGCTCTTCTTCTGCTTCTGGGCAGTGAAGCATCTCACCTGGTGACCGGGATCATCTTCCTTGACCTGGGGCATCGACACCCTGAAGTCTATCACCCCCTGCACACAAACCCAGGACAGAGGACTCGAGGATGAGGTAAAAAAGAGAGGAACTCGAAGGCAACAGAACCAAAACACTATCACCTGGATGTGGCCATCATCCAGCTGCATCGGGATGTTGTTCACGTCCTCCGGAGCGAAGCCACCGACGACCGCCCCCCTCACCTGCCTCGCAACCACCTCAGGAGGAAGCACCTCGGTTGACATACGGCACCCCTCGAGCGGCGCCTCGGGCACCATCTGGTCCAAGCGCAGTGGGCGCCGCATCAATGGGAGGATCCTCTGGCTATGGAACGCTGAGACAACTATCCCGGTGTTTAACCCCTGCTCACGCAGAGTCCTCAGCGTGTCGAGGAGGGGGTTTAGCCTCACTTGGAGATCCCTCACCATGCCGTGTGGCCAATGCTTTGGGCACACTGCATTTTTGGTGTAATGCGGCAGCCAACCCTCATTGTTTCGGAGGTAGAACCACCGGGTGTGCCATCCGCCATGGTTGGATATCAACCCCGTCTGCATGTATAGCTCCGCTCGCTTCAACGCCAAGTTGCAGCAGCGAGCACGAACGATGCTCCTCCTTCCGTACGACACCGGCTTGGTAAACCTTGAAGAGATGGAGCCACAATTTCCAATGCGGCTCCATCCCCAGGTATCCCTCACAGACGGCTATGAAGATTGCCATGTTGGAGTTGGCGTTGAGGGAGAAGTGCTGGAGCTCGACCTCATAGTGGTTGGTCAGCGCCTGCATGAACTGACTCGGAGGCGATCCGAGACCCATCCAGTGATACTTGACAAAACTCACCATGTATCCCTCCGGTGGATTTGGCTCCAGGTCCTCCCTCGGCGGCACCATCCACTCTGGCCGATCAGCCGAGACAGCAGGGCGAAGAAGCCTGTCATCCACCAGCTCCTCGAGCTCCTGCTCCATCACAGCTGACGGGAGCCAATCCTCTGGAGGAAGAAGCTCTGGTGCCATGGCGACAACACGGATCTGCTCGGTGGATGGACTGGAGGGAGGATTCCCAATCTCTCTCTCCCTTTCTCTCTTGCACTAACGAACAGAGCGACTCTGCTCTCCGGTGGCGGTGGCGATGAAAGCAGGAAGGTAAGATGGGGAACGGACGAAATCGTACCCCCCTAAATTTATAGGAAGGCCGAAGAGCAATGGGCGGATCCGACCAGGAGGCAAGTAAATCTCTCGCATTTATTGCACCTACCTAACCACTTCCTCAACTCTCGGGAACAGGAACACGTGTCGACCGCACCGGCTCTAGCCATTACAACTTTTGCCTAAAAAGACGTGCCCGATGGACGGGAGGAATCATCCACGGACGGAGCCTTCCACGAGAAGGAAAAGCAGGCCCAGGCCCCATGAAAAATCTCAAGGAAGCGGAGGCTGGCCCTCGGTCAGGGTTTGACAGACGCCCTTGAGTACCTGAGTTAGGGATGATCGAGGGGGAGCCGACATGAGTCCCTTGCTCGAGAACGAACTCTCAAGGCCCCCTCGGATATTTTCAAGGCAAAAACAAAAGACAATTATGGAATCCCCTCGGAGGGAGGCATCGATCCACTGAACCCTATCGAATGGGATTAGGATTTGTATGACCATTTGTTTGCTTCAATAAGAGCACCCCCCGTGGCCACAAGTCAACCCCTATCGAATGGGACACGAGCTCTTGCTTGAATTTCCCGATAACAATGCACCCGAGGACGTCGGAGCTCGCCCAAACTAGGGTAGCACGACACTTCTCACCCCTCCTCCGATGAAAGGGAGCGCGAGGGTCAAAAGAAAAAGACTGGCTTGTTCCTGATCGACCTCGACGAAAGAGGCTCGGGGGCTCGC
Organism: Bothriochloa decipiens; assembly: GCA_023333625.1. Taxonomy (NCBI): domain Eukaryota; kingdom Viridiplantae; phylum Streptophyta; class Magnoliopsida; order Poales; family Poaceae; genus Bothriochloa; species Bothriochloa decipiens. The sequence goes on from CM041628.1 coordinate 47,535,755, forward strand.
TCGCAACCGGATAGCCTCAACGAAAGAGGAACCAACCACCCGGGGGCTCGACTACGCTTCGCACCCCTCGACGAAAGAGGGTCGAACACGCTCGGGGTCTTGATCGCATATGTACCCCTCAACCACACATCTAGTAGGTCCTCAGAGCATTAAGCATCAGTGCTACGACCCTAGTTCATAAGTACTCAGCCCTCGAATGGGAACTACCTCACCCAACCGCCATGAGAAGGCCTCCATGAAAGAAGCTCATACCCATCCAGGGGCTTGACCACTTGAGCACCCCTCGACAAGAAAGGCATAAAGCCCTCAGGGGAGTATACTACTCCTTTGAGGCCTCGGGGGCTACCCCAGAAGGGTACGCTCGCGCACACCCTTCAGAGAACGACAGACGCTATGACTCCAGTTCATGAGCCTTTGCGTGAGTGCCAGCACTCACACAGAGACTCGGGGGCTACTGTCGGTACCTGGATAAGGGGGTACCCTAAACCCTCGATCTCCACGAGAAACAATCCAAGGTCAATTGGCACAAATCCCTCAAAAGACCCACCGCCGTTCCTAAGCAAAAGACAAAAGCCAAACACAGGGCCGTCGAATGGTACTAGGCCAGCCCACGAATAGGACGACCTGGCCCGTATTCATATCACTCGACGGGGACCCTCAAGTGACGAAACTCCGCCCGAGCGGATGACCCCTCGTCGAGTGTCGTGTCCCTTCGGTCCACCGACTCTCTGTATGAGAATCAGGGCATTCAATGCAGTCTACCAACTCCTGCCAACCCACATGGCCACAGCGGTGGTCATGATGGATGAGTACAGGTGTCAAAACTACCTTTTACCGCCCATCCCCGGAGAAGCGTCGTTTCATACAGACCACTGTTTCATCGTACGAGACACTGTGCCCCGTCGGGCGTCCCCTCGAAATGCAAAAGTCAACATCCGTACCATATTTCTTGGAATTCTTCCTTATCCACTTGGCCTCGGCTCACTTGACCACCCCTCGACTCGGGCTCCCGGCAGTCTCGATCGGCAATCCGACCACTCCCGCACACCATCTGCAGCAAGCCGTACGTCCACTACAGAAGCACACGTCTTTCACCACATCCCTGAGGCATGCCAGCGCCATCATCAGGACCGATCAATCACCGACATCGTCGTGACCACTCAAGAGGGAGAATCTCATCATGAAGCTCGTCGCTATAGGGCTCGGCATCGCCCCATCACATACCTCTATAGTGGCGACGACATGATCGGCATCACTCCTCGACGTCATTGCTTACGATCCCCCTACCAAGGGCAGCACCATTAGGGTTTCATGTACGCCCATGCCCCTCCTTGGCATATAAAAGGAGGGAGCTGGGCTAGCTGTAGCGGGAGAAAAAAAGAGGAGAGAACTCATTTGAACTCGCTCAGTCAGACCATGCACTAGCACTCCTAGACTCAGGCCTTGTTCCCCACCTCTTCTCGTACACACTCTCTTGTATCTCCCCTGTACAAGCACTTCGGTGCAAGATAATACAACATCTCCTCCCCCGCTGGACGTAGGGCCTTCTTTGCCCGAACCAGGATAAACCTTTGTGTTTTTCTTGCCTCACCATCCGGATTAGGGAGCACACAGCACGTAGTTACTCGTCGGTGTTAGGCCCCCGGGGTCGTGACACCGACAAAAGGCTTCCAAAAAAATGCATAGATGCAGAACTTTTTGAATTTAATTTCCCAAAATTTGTTCAAAAGAAGTGTTCCTAGAGTCTTTTTCTTGAACATGCAAAAGGATTACACATCTTTATAATAAGATTAAAAAATTATTTTACAACGACACGCCTTGTAGCTCGGCGCTCACTATTATAGAGGATATTTGGGGATCACTCGCGTAACAAACAACTTTGGTGGCCCCATTCTGGATCCATTGGTCGGTTAGGTCCTTTATCAAGGGAAGGAGCTGTAGAACTGTGGTTGCTGCACCACGGAAGCATCTTCCCTTCCTCTCCTTCTAGAGCTCTATGCCACTAGTGCGAGAGGGAATCCGCACCCCTTTTCTTGTCTCTGGTCCTGTGCGCCCTCCATGCATTCCACAAAGAGAGGTGCCCCCTCTTCGATCTAAGCTACATCAATATGCCGACTGCATTCATGATGCTCCACCATATATATTTGCCTAGAGAATGAACATGAAGTTATAATGTGGTTGATGATTTTTGGCTCTTGATCGCATAGGAAGCAGTGATCCGGTGCCTCATGGCCATGTATATGCCTCCTATCTACCATCTAGTGACACCTGCATACCACGAGCCATAGAAAGATTTTGACTCGCGAAAGGGGCTCCCAGGTACTCCATATGCGCTTGCAGCCGGCGAATGGAAGCGACGTGTGAGTGCCCGAGTGTAGCACCCTTTGTTATTGTTTGTAAACCTTTTATTTGTTTTAATAAAGCAACCTGTAGGGGCCACGGCCCCTCCAGTTCTCTTAAAAAAAGTTGAAGAGAGAGATGAGAAAATAGTCCCTGAGATAAGAAACCATGTCTACATATATAAAAACCAAGTCATAAGAGATGTAATAGGTATGTAGATGATGAAGAGAAAAAACATGTGATTCGATAAAAAAAATATTCTGTAGGAACTATCTATTGCATCATATAGTTCATACATGTATATACGTAAATTATTAATAGGAATAGTATAAGGGGCCTAACGGCCGGGGACACGTGGGGGGGGGGGGTTGGGTTGGCGGCCTGGCGCGCCCGGGGACACGTGGCAGCCGGAACGGGCACAACACGGGGGGGGGGGTGTGGCGTGGTGTGGGGGGCGGCGCACGCAGCGGCAGCGCGCGTGGGCAAGGTGGTGGCGGCGTAGGAGGAGGAGAGGAGATAGGGTTGATCCCTTTCTTTTATTGATTCATGTGTATATTTATAGTTGGTCTAGCTTTTGTCATAAGCCAATAACTAGAAAATCCTCGTATCACGGACTTTTCTATTACAATTCAATCATTTCTTTTATTAAACTAACTATTTCCAATTTAGGGAGATTCAATTTAGGAAACCAAACGAAGGATGAAGTGGCGGCGGCTCGGGGTTGCACACCTCACCCAACGCCGTTGGCCTGCGTGCTGCTGCCGCGGGCCCAAGTTGACCCAAGTTCTTCCACGATTTATTGGACTCGTCACACGTAGAAACTACTATACCTATGGTTTTTAACATCTGAACCACCCCTAATCCTCGCCATTCGTAAGGGGGAGGGAGATTTAGGATTATGTATATGCAGTGTAGCTACTACTAGTTGTGATCGAGCACGCTTTGAAAATGGTGGGGGCATGAGTATGATGCATGTCAACGCACGACAATAAAGAAGCGCCTAGCCGCACACATGTTGCAGAGGTCCTTTTCCTTGTTGCGCCCCGGCCGGCCGGCCCATCTTTCTCAAACTATGTGCTCTATAGCAGGCTCTATATACATCTCGGGGTTGCATGCATATACACGTACTGCATGCATATGTCAGGATAATACGTGGTCCCCCACCCAGCTCGATCACCATAGAGCTCAGCATGATATACTGCACCATGCAGATCGACGCTAACTCACACACATGGGAAGATAGCATAGTGGACAAGGACGGACAACGTAGTGGGCTGAAAACTGTGCAAATCGTTTTCGCCGCAAGCTCGTCATATATGTCCGATGGTGATAACCACCCCAGTTTTCACCAACAGGGTCATCCGCCAGATAGCGTTGATGAAAGCAATTTTTATCGCCGGTTTTTCGTATGTTTGTGCCCTCACTAGATTTTAAACAGGCAATGCCCTATTGAAAACTTCAAACTCTTCCTTTGTATATACCTTTGTGTTTGCTTTACCCATTTGATTCTTGGGCTTCATCTGAGCTACCTAGTTCTGCTCAAAAAAAAAAAAAATCTGAGCTGCCTAGTGCTAGTTTCACAAGTTTGCATCACACCCATTTACTACTCTTTATCTAGCTTAGCTTGGTCAAGCTATCCATTCATATCTGTCTTTATAGTATGGAAAACGATAAAACAAGAACCTATTACTACTCTAAGTGTCTCCCAGCGTCATATGACACTTAAAAGAACTAGACCGTCCTTAGCTTTTGTGCCCATCATTCAAAAATCCAAACAAAGGCCATCAATAGGGGCATGAAGACCATAATTTTTCAAATCATTCATCATCATTGTGATGAGTAATGCTGCTAGAAAAACAGCGTTAGTCACAGTGATTGTGCCATCATTAATCACCAAACAGAAACGTATGCCTAGATGCTTTTATTCTCCACCCTATTGGTGATTGATGACAACATAACATTGACTATGTGCATAAGAGAAAGACTTGAGGTTTTCATCACTTGGTTTTCATGAACACATGCCAATAAGAGTAAAGGGTGGTCAGTTCATGCAATCCACGTCCACAACACGTACATAGAATATATGAAATGAGCGCATGTATGAAACAAAATACTTGTTTGAAGTAGCTAGTATATAAGCAAAAGTACAACAAACGTGTAATAATTGTGACATGATATAAGATAAATACAGGAACACACATGTCACAAAGCCATAACGACATGCCAACAAGCATTTACATCTACAAACTGTTGGGGTTCGAGTGTGGCCACCATGGTATCCATGTCATTGCAAAAAAAATTTACAATGACTGATCCTAGTTTCACAATCCTGGTTTATCCCACCTCAAACTTTTGTGACTGGCCACATGTCAAACTCTCAATGACTAGAGACAAACTATCATTATCGTCATCTAATTCGCTAGTGACATCGTCACCCCCACTTGCTCTCTACAGCTCCACCGCTCCTCTCCTCTCATGGCTGCCTATGTGCCCCTCCTTCACTCTGCTCTCTTTGAGATCTGCTTCTTCACCTAGTGACACCTTCGTGCCCCTGTCAAGTGTCGCTGCTCGCCACTCCTCCCCACCTTGCATGGCTTGTGTGCCCTCTGTCGCTCATCGTAAACATGGCCCATGAAATGCATGAGTAGAACACAAAAGATTAGAACCTCATTATCTCTTTTCAATCTCAGATAATCTCTTAGTTTGGCATCAAGCATGCCAAAACCTAAGAGCCACTTGGAGGCGTTGATGCGATCAAGCTAGGTTGTGTATTGTGCTAAGCTATCTAAAATAGTAAAGCAACTTGTCGCGTCTCTCTATAGTTTCCTTAGTGTCATGGGGTCCACAGTAACTAGGGGCTCACTAACTAAAGTCAGGCTCACTAAGACTAAAGGGTCTCTATAATATAAATATGGCGTAGCTGGAGGAGGCTGACTCTCCATTGCAGTTGTCTCTAGAGCTTGATCTAGAAGCATATATTCACAGGAACCATCATTGACTGTGTTGGTTCTCTTACGAACTCACTAAAGGTGGTAGAGAGATGACGAGACGATGTGATAGTTACCGATGTCATACCCATCACTGACTTTGTTTGTCCTATAGAAGTAGCTAGAGTAGACTTTGACAAGCCAGCAAAGCCTTATGCCAAACCTGAACCAATCAATCTATATATATATATGGGGTCGAAGTATGTAAAAGTGTGGTATGCTGAAATTGTGGCAATAAAGAAAACAGCCATCCTGAAACGTTTGGGAGACTGGCAAAGTGTGGCATGCAAGAACAAATAGGCACTTAAATTTATTTGAACTTACAAAAGGGCCAAAAACAAACTTGAAAATTCGTGAGAGACTTAATTGGGCAGTGGCTTCATGGATGAATGGAGATCTAACTAAAAGCTATCTTGATTTGGCCTCAATAGAAATTGAACAACTAAGTGATAGGATTGAAGAAAAATAGGAGTGGGAGCTGACAGTAGCGTTTGAGCCAAGAAATTTATCGATGGTAGCTATATAGAATTTGTTCTACTAGATATAGTAGGTTTGAATATAGAGAGGACAATTGTAACCTAGCAAATAAACAAAATTTGCAAAAAAAAAAAGTATTAAGTAAAAGGAAGGAAAATTTTACAATTGAAAAGGCTAGTTAACGAGACTATTTGGAGGGGCCATCGTCTTTTTACTTGTTTGAATTAGTGTGTACTACCTACATCCCAAAAGGAATGCAGTTCTATGTTTATTATCATAAGTCAAACAATTTTAAGTTTGATAAAATTTATAAAAAAAAAGAACTAGTACCTATGATCTCAAATAACTACCATTAGATTCACCGTTAAATTAATAAACTTTTTCATAGTATATTTGGTGAGCGAGGTAATACCACGTAGAGTTTATATCCGATACACACAACAAGAAAACACAAGATGCTTCAAAGTTCGATGTATCATCTTCACTATCTCAACGAGAACCCTATATGCTTTTGGCCGAAGATCATTATGAGAGAACACATGCCTCTCAGCGAAACAATTAAATCGTAAAAAGCGACAAGATGAACTTGATGGTCCATTCATTAAAAGTTGTGCAGATCGAATTAGCTATAGCCCGCATTACCCTAAATGAAAATAAAGCAAAGATCATCAATAAACTAATAAGAGCAGAAGTGCAGAATTTTGGTTGCTCTCTTCAAGGTCGGTGCATGCATGCAGTTTATTTGGGTGGCTTTTCATTCGTCTCTTCTGATCAATACTACAATGCAAATTGCAGTAGCCTAAAAGTTGTGGCTCCACGTCGTCTCGTTGACCGGCGGCAGCCGGGCGCCGAGGTACTGCCTTGCTGTCAGGTCGGTGGCGCAGCTCGCGGTGCGGCTGGCAGCAGCTGCTGTGGCGCACAGTGGAAGCTGCAGCTCCTCCACCTGGTGGCCGCCACCATCGACGCCGAGGAAGTCCCTAGTGAGGCGCCGGTGGCCGGCAGCGGTGGCCACCGAGCCGTCCAGAGCGAGACCAAAGTTGACCGCCGGCGTGTCAGTGAGGATGCCGCCACCACCGGTACCAACAGTGGTGGTGATGCTGGCGTCTACATGCATGTGGAGGTCAAGATAGGGCGAGGGTTGTTGCATCATCGTCCTTGGCGGCTGCAGGAAGGGAGACAGCTCTTGGTGCAGGAAGAAGAGGGTGTTGCTAGGGTTTTGTGCCGCGGCGACGACAGGAGGAGAGTTGGAGAAGGGGAGGAACAATGGTGTGATATTGTTGGTGTTGAGAAGATCATTGTT
>CM041628.1:47562858-47573710 GCA_023333625.1 Bothriochloa decipiens
TTTGACAATTCTAAAGCTCAGAGGCCGATGAAGATTGATCAGCATCCGTTCCCAGCAAACATAGTAGAAGCCGTAAACAAGACCAAAGTGTTGACATCGGTAAGTGCTAAGAGGAGAGCATCGGTGGATCCTAGCAATCAAGCAACTACCGATGACTTGAAGGGAAAAGAGATAGTTGAAGCAAGCAGTAGTTCAAGAAGGCCTCCTAGACCAGCTCCGTACAGAATTCTAAGTAACCACTATCAGCATCGGCAAGAGGAGTTGCGTTGGGAAGCATGGCATCGGCACAAAGACCATTGGAGATGCCCCTTCTTCATCTATTGTTGGGAAGAAGACATTAAATTGCCTACTGTTGATAGTTGCCCCAAGTGCAATGGTTATGATCGGACCGATCGGGTAGAAAGAAGGCTGCGCTATGGTGATCGGAGCAGATACATCGGTAAGCCGATCAGAGAAGGGGTATCGGTACATGATCGGCTAGGGGGTAGGACCAGTGTACATGGAAGGCTGGGCAGGCGTGCTGATTGTTTGCTGATGAATCAAAAGGAGCTCGAAGAGATGACCAATGCAGGAGTCGCTGAAACGATACTCTGCAGGGATCCCGATACAAATTACCCAGGTTCAAGTGCAAAAATTTACCAACCTGTCTGGAAGACGAAGCTTCCTCAATGGTGCCCTAAAGGTCTAACAAAGACTCAAAAGAGGAAGATGCAACATGAGCACAAAGAGGAAAGTTCCCGTGGAGCAAAGACTCAAATATGACAGCTAAAACGCAAAAGTGAAGGTCCATCGGCAGACATCAACATGGCTTTCCTATTGCCTATGAGATTCTTAGCACTTGCCAATAAAAATATAATATAGATAAAATGCTTGTTCAAAAAAGAATGTATCGGCACTACGTTAATGTAAAGTTTTGCAAATTTCCGATACGTCACATTGCCGATGAAAAGGGAGGTTTACAAGTTCAACAATGAATGGATAGATGATATCGCACGCAGGCGAATTTGGTCAGTTTCCTCTAGTATCTTTGTATCTTCATCGGCATTGCCTTCAATTGACTTAATCTTCCTCTTGAGCGCCAGCGTCTTGAGGACTTGGTTGTCCCTTTCTTGCTGAAGAGTCTTAACAGCTTCGGGCATTTGGGCCTTCTCATGATTTGCTGCGTCCAAGGCTCCTTCAACCTGTCTCATCTCCGCTAGCAGGGCTTCTCTTCTTGCCGATAGCTGAGCAATCTTGTCCTCCAGATCTATACAAGAAGCTTCTAGCTTACCGATGTCTTTGTGCTTCTCATCGGCAAGTTGCTTATGCTTCATCATGTCCTCTTGGAGTTTTGCCTGAGTGGCTCTATCGGCAATCCGCTGGGCAGCCCTTTGATACTGCAACTGCCGTCTCTCCAGATGAGCAGCCTGGAAAAGTGCTTCCTCAGCATCGGCAGGAATATGACCTCGAATTCCTTTAAAAGTTGCTCTTGCAGAGTCAGAATCTTGGATCAGTAGAGAGGTCTCCTGTTGTAGCAATGATAACAGCGTCTCTAGCTTTGACTTGGTTTCAGGTGACAGAGCTCCAAGGGCTGGAGCAGAGCTTTCTTTAGAATCTTCATCATCAGGAACAATCCCACTGATGGAGAAGGAGAATAGACTATCGGGGGAATCTTGCTCCTAAAAAGGAAAGGATGATGTCAGCAGAAGAGCCCAAAGTATTAAAGGTTATCTAAGGGAGTTAACGCACCTGTTTCAAGGCAATCTCTCGCCTTTGGCTCGGAGAAACAACCTCAGGTACAATTACCGATGACGTTCCTTGTGTTGGTACCTCGATTGGTTGCTGCTGCGGTACTGATGCCGATGAAGATCCTTGTATGGGTACCATGGCCGATGGAAGAGCAGGTGCCGATGGAGTTGTCCGCACAGATACGTCAGGCGATATCGGGCGAGGCGAAGACGTCGACGGAGATGGTGTAAGTCTTGCCCGCTTGGATTGTGATTCTTCGCCCGATGAAGCCTTACGCTTGTGTTGTAAGATATCGGCATCGGACAGCTTGGGGGCATCGGCAACGGATAGCTGAGGAATCGGTACACTTGGGACAGTTGCCGATGCAATCACTCGGTGCTGCAAGAGAGACAGATGAGTAAAAGTGCCGATCCCATAATTAAGGTTTGAATAAAGAATACCTCTGGAGAGTCATCAAGGACAACAAGATGGGGCGATGAAGGCGCTGCAGGAGGAGACGAAGGGCGAATTGCCGATGAAGATTCTAAAGGTGTAGAACTCGCGCCCTGAAATGTGAAATCGGTAAATCACAGTAATCGGCATCTGCAAAAGAAAGTGAGATGGTTACCTGAGATGACTGTGCCGAAAATGTGACCGATTTGGTACTCCTCTTGGTACGACCACGGCCCACTGGAGCATCTAGCGAGGGAGCCTTGTGGCCGATGATGGATACCGAGGAAATCGGCTGCAGCCGTATAACCTTACCACTCTTATTCAATGTTGGAACTGGGTCATCAACCTGTTAAAAAAAAGAGAAAGGGGTTAGTTGCCGATGGATTAAAGGGGAGTTGAAAGAAGTATAGAGGGTCAGACTTACTGCATCGGCAGGGATGGCGTGATCGGGATCAATGAGGTTCCAGTAAAAATGAGGAGAGGCAAAAAATAGCTGCTCTTTCCATTCTTGCCACCATAATTTGAAGGACTCGGTGACAAAAGAAGCCGGTACCCAATCAGTTAGATCGACATTTGAGGTATCGGCATCGGGAAGGAGAGTGACAATCTTGTGCCAATCCACACGGCTCGCAATAGTCTCTCTTAGTTTAATCACATCGGCAAAACATAGGTTGATGGGCAGTTGTCCAAAAGCTAGTTGTCTTGCTGCTGCCGATGGATAATAGAACTCGTATGTGGGATTAATATTCTTCCTGCTTCCAAAAATGTTGACCGGGATAGCACGAGGAGTGATTATTGCCCTAAGAATGTTGGCATCCTGGTTCAGGGCCTCATCGGTAAGATTAAAGGAAAGAGGGAATCTTGCTGCTTCATCAACATACGGGACCCAGGCCCGAAGCTCAGAGGGGATGCCGATGTAGAGGCTATGGAAGAGATTGCCGATCTGGATTCTGTTTGCCTCTGCCCCTGGTAGTACTGCCAGTGCTTCTCCAAAGTTGATAGGGGGCGCATTGCCAATTCTTCTTCCCCGAGTTGATAATCTTTAGGAAGACTTCGAGGGAATTGCTGGGCGAACAGGTCAATATGGAAATACTTGTGCATATGGGCATTCAACCACATATTGATGAACCACCAGGGACCCCCAGGTTGCCGATGGATTTACCTTGCAGCAGCCTTTGTGATACTTGGTGGAGGAGATGGTAGACTGAGCCAAGAAGGTATCGGCCCAGTGGGAGTTTGACGCCACTAGCCAGCAGCTCTGCTGCAGGAAGGTGCATGTTGGTCGGTCCAACTGTTCTGCCATAGAAAATAAACTTCTCAAGCCACATATTCAAAAAAGCTAAATGTTCCCTGTGACTAACTGAACCAGATTTCTTATACTCGCTGATATAGCCAGTCCAGCCGCCAATGTTCCTGGTGGTCAGCCGATGCTCAGGTTTTCACTGGAACAGTGAGTTGTCATCGACAGAGGAGATGTCCAAGCCAGTGAGCATGTACACATCGGCAAGGGTGGGAGAAGCTGGCCCATGTTTAAAGATAAAGGCATTCAGGGTATCCGACCAGAAATAGGAGGCGGCAATTAACAAAGACTCATTCCTCTCCATATCGGCAATAGATATTCTGATGCATTGTTCTAATTTGCGTTCCGCCCAATATAGCTCCATTGGCCTAGCGACCCTCAAATACCAATCTTTCCATCCCTTGGTGGTTTTTGGCCAGGAACGAAAGGTATCAGTCCAGAATCCCAGGTCAAAATTCTGAGCTCTGAAGGGGATTCGATTGGTTTCTGCGTTTATGATGTCGGTTGGGTCTGGATTTCCCATTGGGCCTAGGTAGATAAAGTGATTCTGATGCATTGGAATAAGAAGATTATTGCAAAGTTCCTGAGATTAAAGATTGGGAACAGGGAAGAGTCATAAACTGCGCAGAGAAGGAGAAATGAAATGTCAGAGGACAGGCAAAAGAAAAAGGACTAACCTTGGGGATGTCAAAATGGATAGCCATGGCCGTGACGGAGATGGAGAAGGCAAAGAATGCTAATGGAGGCTAAGGATCACCGTCAAGAGTGCCGATGATCGAGTTCATCGAAGGATCGCCTGTTTATGTCGCCGCTGGAGAGAGAAAAGCTAGGGTTTGAATTGCAGATGAAGAATGGGCCGCGGCGGAGAAAGCATTATATGGGCCTGTTGGTACGGGATCTCTACTACCACGCGCGCAACTCTCGAAGAGAAGTTCAAGCGGTTTGGGCAATTATGACCTGGAGGAAATTTCGGTGCATAAAGTATTCTATACTCCGAAATTGGGGGGCATGTGTTGACACCGTTTTTTGACACGTGTCAATATAGGCTGAAAAATGTGCCGATCGGCAAGAGTGGTTATTCTCCAGCATTGCTTCTGAGTTGCCGATGGATGATTGCCGATAAAGGACATGTTGATCTCGTACATTGCCGATGAAGCCAGAGGGCTGTTGCCGATGGAGAGAGAGGCATGGTTGCCGATGGAAAGCAGAGCTGAAGGACGTGGAAAGCAGATCTGAGTCATTATCAATGAGTTTTGCTGATGGAATCTACAGAGATGAGGAGTGTGCTGATAGAAGTTTCATCGTAGAGCAATGGATAAGGAAACTGGCAATATTTATGCCATTATTTTAATAGTTTATTTTTGAGTCCGACCTTGGTACGAGTCGTTATTGTTTATTCCTTAGAAATAAGACTTGTTTAGGTAATACTTTGTCGTGTCTATTTAGGACTCATAGTACCAGGGTATAAATATGTACCGAGAGACAATGTAAAAGATACACAATCAAATACAACAAATCTATTACTTTTATCTACTTTTCAAGCAATTTACTTTTCGACGACTTCGTCACCAGTATCTTTCCTTTTTCAATGAGTTCTTTCAAAAATCGGCGGGCTGCATCAACTTGATCTCCGGCGACCTTGCAGGTTCTGCGTCTACCGAGCACGATTCAGGCTTTGACGTCCGGGCGTATCGCTGTCGTCTCGTCTGATCTGTTCAACAGTTATCGAATATCGTCTGAGCTTTGACGTCCGGGCGTATCGCTGTCGTCTCGTTTGGATCTTATTCAAATTTATCATCCTTGTTGATTAACAGGTCAAATCGACTGGCACGCCTTGATATCAAACCAGGGTATTAGTCCGCTGTGTTTGCAGATCTAACGCCTTTTTGCATCAACAACGTCTGATGCAAATTGCTACAGCACCGACATCGACGCCCCTACGTCATCATCCTACGGCTTCCTGTACACCTGTGCATCCCCTTGGCCTATAAAGGGGACGCCAGGGCTAGTTCTAGGGCTTCTCACAAGAGAACAAACATCGAAACACACATCCACGCATCGAAGCACTCAAGTCATAAGGCATAGGACTAGTGACTCTACACTTAAGCCTCCTGCTCCTTCCCCCCACTCGCACACTTGTAATACCCTCTGACTGCCGGCCCCTTCGACTGGCTCAAGGCCTGTAGCTCTGGCCACTCCACCTCTCGCCCCACATCCAGTGGGGACTTCTCCTGCTATAGCTACTGCTGCTTTGGCAGCTGCCACTGCTCCTCCTCAGCCTTCTCCTCCTACGGCTCCTGCCGCTCATGCTCCCACTGCTGCTCCTCCTACGGTAGCTCCTGATATGGTTGCTCCTGCTGCTGCTTTGGAGTTGCTCTTGCTACTGGTGCTCCTCCCACTGCTGTAATCCCTCCGGCCACTGCTGTCGTGGCCGCTGTCACTGTTGCAGCTGTCCTTCTGCCTCTCGCAGATGCTCTGCCATCTCCTCTGCATCAAGAGTGGAGGACGCGGTCTTCCCACCCTCGACAACACCCGGGTTCCCTTCTGTCGACCCTGGCTCAAGACTGCCGAGGGCAACCCCCTCGAGCCTGGCGACGGGCGCCCCGACTTGCCTGGGAGAAAAAGACCCATCCTTTACAGCCTTCCAAGCGCTCGCACCCTCTAGGATGGCGGCCTCCTCCTTGATCCGTGCCTTGGCGGCGTGGACATCCGCCACCCAAACCGCATCATGCACCGGCGTCCGCATTTGCAAGGCCACTTCGGTCCTGATCTTCTTCACGGGTGTAGGGACTACTGCCACCGCCGAATGCTTGACCCTACGTATCATATGTACGAACCAGAAATGGAAGTTAGAAGCAGAATGACCCAGCCGAGGAAAAGGAGAAAACATGACAAAAAACTCACCTAGAAATCGGAATCATGGGCGCCTTCAGGGGAAACCTTGAGGTGCTCGGGGGCTTCCAGGACCCCCCTCCTGCTGAGCCCTTTGTGCCCCCAGAGCCTCCCGGGATCTTGGCCGACGAGACCCCAAGTCCTCATGCCCGTTGTCAGCGTAGCAGACTTACCCTTCGACGAGGTTGGCAGCGTCTTCCCGTATATGCGTCGAGCCACCGACCCTGCCTAGGTCGACACCTTGGCGGATTGTTGACGGTAGATAACTCCAATTTTTAACCGTCAACTAAACATGAAAAAGGACCTAAATATAAATACCATCTAGATATAGGGGTTATACTAATAGAATTCCATGAGTTTGGGTGAATGTTTGTTTCTGCAGTGTGTCAGCTAAAAAGAACCAAGAAAGGCCCACATGTTAGGTTTACATAGAGATAAAGGCCGAACATGTACTTTTCTGTAATTTGGAAGGTTTGAGAAGGCACTGGACCAAACGGGAGCCTGAACCGGCTCGGTGGCCAGGCGGCCGCCCACACCCTTGGGCGGGCGCCCGCTGACCTAGACTAATCAGGTCTAGGCTCACGGATCCTGCCTCCACCGCCTTTAAGGATGAATAATAATTGTCCATTTAGGTCAGTTTGATCTGAGGGCTGTGGTGCATCCTGGGGGCTATATAAGCAGGGGCCCTGACCCTTGGAGGAGGCATCCCTTGAAATCCTAATTCATTATTCATATCTCATTGTGGAGATATAGAGGTGTCCCTTGAAAGGATGATCTCTTATCTCTAGAGAATTAGGGCTAGACTTTCCAATGTAGTAGATTAGTTCTAGTTGAGAGTTAGGGAGAGCGGAGTTGCGCTCCGATCCTGGAGAAGTCTTCAGGGATTTGGTATGTCTTTGTATCTACTCTTTGCAAGACTTGTGCTTTAATATATATTCATCTTCTCTATTTACTTTATGCCTTTCATATGTATGATTAGTATAGTTGTTACATCTTGGCATGGGATCTTTGCTCGTATTGAGTGCTCTAGTCATAGGCCGTGATTAGAGTAGTAATCGATAGATTAGACATGGTGTTTAGTCTATAGGTTACCTAAGGTTGCGCCTAATCCTATGGTTAGTTGTGGTAGCCCCAGAGGTGACAGCTCTGTAAGGCCTTTGTATTCCACCACGTTTGGGTTGGTGTTTCGTAGAGCTTTTGGCAGCCTTCCCCGGACTTCTTTCTTCCTAGTCTTCTTTGAGAGTCGAAAAGGACCTGTTGCTCCAAAGTGTCATGTGTGTGATCGCTATATCTATCCATACCTAAGTTACATAGAACCAAAGTAATAGAGAAGTGTATAGGAACCTTGATCTCTCCCGTTGTCCTCTCACTTTAGCTATCTACTCATTTATCATAGAATTCTCCTATGTGTGTTATCATTCCTATCATATATCATGTACACCCTGCTCTGGTCTAGTTGGTTTACTAAGTTAGTAGATACATGATGGTGATTTATCATATTCTTTAACCCATGCTTTCCTGTGGTAAAATATAAATAACGATACCTGGATACTCCCGATAAAATGCTACAATGGTATATTCTGTGCGCTTGCAGAATCCTTCATATTCTTTTTGCACTTAATAAATACCAACACGAACCTCTTCTCTTGAGGCCCCACGGGAGCCTTCTCCTCCATCTGCCTGGTAAGGGCAGAAGCCACCCTCGACGCCTGAGAACTCAACCCCCCATGATGGGTGCCTGCTGATGAATCACGTCAGGAAGACGGGAAAAGAAAGTCGCTCGTCATACCGTGACCAAGAATCATCATCATCATCGTCAGCGATGACATCATCCTCCTCCTCCGAGGGGGACTCCTCGATAGGGAGCCCCTCGTGCCTCTGTTGTGCACAGCGCTGCTCCAACGCCTGACACTTGAGGTTCTTCTTCTTCCTATTCTTCTTCTCCTTGTCTTTATCCTTCTACTGTTGGGCGGCATTAAAATGTCTCACCTGATGGTTGGGGTCGTCTTCCTTGATCGGGAGCGTCGATGTCCTAAATTCTAAGATCGCCTGGATATAGGCCAATGACAAAGAGATATGGGGTTAAGGCAAAAAGGAGAAGAGCTAGAAGAATGATAAGTCAAAACACTCACCAAGGGAATGTAACCCTGGTTCGGCCGCATCTGGATGTGGTTCACCATCTCTTCCGTAAAGACGCCGCTAACCGTTGCCCTCACTCACTTCGCAATGACCTCGAGGGGTAGGGTCTCGTCCAACATCTGGGACCCCTCCATCGACGCCCCGAGCACCATCTGATCTAGGCATAGCTGGTGGCGCATCAACGGGAGGACCATCTAGTAGTGGAAGGCTGAGACGAGAATCCCCGCGGTCAGCTTGCTATTGCACAATGTCCTCAGTGCTTCAAGGAGGGGATCGAGCTTCGACTGTCTCTTCATCTGTCGGGTATCTGGAGTAGGGATACCCAAACCCATCGCTTAAAGAAAACCAATCTTCAAACAAGGCCCCGAGAAATCCATGGCAAGAGCCCACAGACACCATGAAACCGAGCCTAGTAGTCAAGCCATACCAGATCAGCCCACGAACAGGATTCCGTGGTTTGTATGACACCCCCCTCGATGGGGCCCCTCGAGTGACGGAAGTTGGCCCAGGCGAACGACCTCGGGTCAATCAGCTCAATCCCCTTGACTCACCTACCCCTGTATGGGAAACGCAGAGCATTTAATGCGCCAACAACTCCCGTCTAACGCCATGGCTATAGCTGCGTGCACAGGAGCAAGGTACAAAGGTCAAATCCTCCTTTTACTGCTCATCCCCGGATGTGCGATGATTTAACCAGCACTGTTACACCATACCGACCATTGTACACCGCTCGACTTGCCCTCAAGGATAATACGACAGAATCCATCCCTGGGTTTTCTGGGAACCGGCCTCATCCACAGGGCCTCGATCCCCTCGATGACCCCTCGACCCAACTTCCAACGCCTCCGGTCAACACTCTAACAACTCTTGCATGTCTCTATAGGGATCTGCACGCCCAAAACAAGGATCATGGTCTTTCACAACCCATCATCGACATCGCCATGATATTCTCGGAGGATGGAGGTGATGCCCGGTGCACACCTCTACAACAACATGACAGGATCAGTGCCATGCCCTCGATGTCATCAGCAACATCAGCCCTACCGAGGGCCAACCCTAAGTTTTCTCTATAGCCCTGCACCTCCCCTTAGCCTATAAAAGGGGACGCCAGGGCTAGTTCCAGATAGGAGACAACAATTGCACAATGCACTAAGGCATCCAAGCTTCCAAGTCTCAAAGCATAGGGCTAGCACTCTAGATTTAGGCCTTCTGCTTCACCCCTACTCTCACTCGAAAGCTTGTAATACCCCTGTACAAGCACTTTGGTGCAAGGCAATACAAATAACACCTCCCCCCACTAGACGTAGGGCCCTCTCTTGCCCGAACCAGGATAAATCTTGTGTCTCGCTTTGCATCACCATTCAGATTAGGGAGCATGCAACATATTTACTCGTCGGCTTAGGACCCCCTAGGTTTGAACACCGACACTGCCGTGACATTGTGCTACCAATGGTAGGGACGCTCCTCGATGACGGGCCCGATGTAGCACGACAACCAGTCATTGTCATTCCAGAGGTAGAACCACCTGCTGGGCCACCCGCTGTGGTTGGTGATTAGTGACGTCAGGATATACAACTCTAGCCTCTTCAGGGCAAAGGTGCAGCACCCAGTGCGGACGGTCCTCCACGTCCCCACCGATACTGACTTTGCGAAGTGCTCGGCCTTGAAGAGGTGAAACCACAACTCCCAATGGGGCTCGATCCCCAAGTATCCCTCATAGATGACGGCGTAGATTGTCACATGGGAGATAGAGTTGGGAGAGAGCTGGTGCAACTCAAACACATAGTGGTGGGTTAGTACAGGCATGAATCGGTTCGGAGGTGCCACAAGCCCCGCCTTGTGGAAGGGAACGAAGCTCACGATGTAGCCGTCCAGAGGATCCAGTTCCCGATGGTACCTAGGTGGTGCCATCCACTCCAGCTAATCATGCGAGGTGATTGGGCAGAGGAGCCCGTGGGGGTATAGACCCCATATACCCTTATGACTAGACTTTGGGCTGCTCGGTACAAGACGGCCTAGACCAGAAGACGAAGGCTAGTCCATCATCATCATGATCGGTGGGCCGAACTACAAGACAGAAATCATGGTCCGCTACCGACCAGGTCGACGGGCTACACGGGAGCTGAAGACTACTTGGCACGCAAGACAAGGAGTCTTAGTCGGTTAGATCTAGTCGAGTCCTCCAAGAATACGACACAATGTAACCGACCATAGGGAAACCCTAGATATGTAATGAAACGACCTTGATTTCCGCGAAGGGAAATCCACAGTGTTGGAGTGTAATATGACCATTTAAATCACATTACCCGATAATAGTTGAATCCATAATCCATACATCAAACAAAAGAGTGCAAATAGAGG
>CM041628.1:47574110-47686897 GCA_023333625.1 Bothriochloa decipiens
TAGTTTACAACAAGGTAGGGCTCATCAAATAAATACTCTATCATGCATTCCTAGCACAGGCATAGCATTATAGCAACATGAATTTAAAGCACTAGCCAAACTATAATTGTCATGCGTAATGGGATCTACGAGGTTGGATGGTGTGTGGCACCTTCACTGACGTAGCTATCGGACTTCTCCTGGTAGTCGCTGTCGTCAAGCTTGTCCTCGCTCGAGCCTGTAACGAGATTTAACGGTCGTGGAAGCGACCCCTATAGATTAGCACAAAGAACGAATGCAAAATAGAAGATCCAAATACACTCAAACATAGCCTAGGTAGATAGGGCTCGATTTATAGAAAATTTGGATATGTGGATCATAATTTTCTGAGCTCGTATGAATTAGATATAAATTTTCAAAGATTTAACCATTTTCTGAAAAGAGAAAGGGGCTCGAGGGGTTACGGTCTCAAGGTTACGCTCTCGAGGGGTATGCTCTCGAGGGGTATGCTCTCGAGGGTACTGTCTCGAGGGTTAGAACTCGAGGGGGTTACGGTCTCGAGGGCACGGTCTCAGGGTTACGGTCTCGAGGGGTACTGTCTCGAGGACACTGTCTCGAGGTGTACGGTCTCGAGGAGTATGCTTTCGAGGGCATGCTCGAAGATGGAAAACTGCTCTGCTTCGACAGCGGGGCTCGGCTGGTTATGACAGGGTTAAAGATCCAGCGAGGGCTGCTCCAAGACTTCGCTAACCCGTGCATCGTCCTCGGGTCGCCAAGGCGAACACGAAGGTGGTCATCAAGTCGGGGGCTTGGTCCCCGTGACGTGCTTTATGGCGGACAGCGGCTCGAGGGTGACGGTGCTCGAGGTGTAGAACTCGAGGGTCGACGCGTCGAGGTGTCAAACTCGAGGGTCTGTCCTCCGACGGGTCAAACTCGAGGGTCAGTTTGTCGAAGGGTCAAACTCGAGGTTCAGCTCGAGCGCGTGATCCGTCTCGGACGAGATCGGCTCGAACGCGGAGTTCCTCCTCGGCGATCGACGGCGGAAGAACCCTCGATTCCTGGTGCCACAGAGGATCTCCGGTGCCATTAACCCGCCCATTGGTTTTGGGACTTCACGACGGTCACGTCGATGGGCTTCAGGGCGACAGCTTCACTTCCGTGTTGAGCTCGACGGCAGACGGTGGCTCGATGGCGACGGTACCCGATGTACACTTCACACCGAGTCACTACAGCTCCACTTGGTGGCGTAGATGGACGGTTGGAGTCACGCAACATCTGCTCGAGGTGCCGACGGTGACCAAAACACACGGCGGAGTCCGCGCGGGCAGCAACTCCCACGACGGAGCTTCGACAGGTCCTCGGTGCACGACAACGGCACTCCGAGAGGGTCCACGGTCTCCATCTTGCCCACTCGATGCAGCTCGTCACGGCGGAGCTTCCCGGCTTCTTCCTGCTCCTCGAGGGTGGTCGATGGTGGCAGGAACGACGGCGTTCTGGAGCGGCAACGTACTGACACGTCGACGACAAGGTGGTTCGGGTCGATGCTCTGGTGAGGCAAACACAGAGCTAGGGTGTGCACGGGGTCCGTCTCATCAAGGCGAGCGCGGATCCAGAAACAACGGAGGTCGAGGCTCAATAGAAAGGCGACTGGGTGATCTCGCCACGGCGGAGCTTGGCGCACGGCGATAAACTGGGCGGCTTCCATTCCGGCATCCTCCCGATGCCGTCGTCCGAGGGGCTCGGCTAGTCTCATGTGTGTGTGCGGGTGTGTCCAGTGAGGTCGGTAGTGACCTGGGCCTATGCGCTCACGGCGGAGCGCCATGGCCAACAGCATGGCGAAGGGTTCGAGAGGGTGGCGATGGTGGTGCTCACCGATGGTCGAAGAGGATGGAGGTGCGGTACAAGTCCAAGCGGCTCCGGCTCGCGGTACTGCTCCTCCTTCCTGCCCTCGATGCAGCAGCAGCGGCTCCGAGTCGACGGTCTCCCTCCTCAGCTCCGGTGGCGGCATCTTCTCCTTCCCCGACTCCTTCCTTCCCCTTCAGCTCTTCTCCAAACGAGGCTGGTAAGGTGGAATGGGGCTTCACCAGAGCGGTGGCGGTGATCTAGGAACCCTAGGGTGCTGGGGTGCTTGCTTTATAGGGCGGACGCGGTGGTAGGTAGCAGACGGACGGCCGATCACAGCTTTGCTTGATCGAGCGGTCAAGGGATGTCCAAGTCAGCAGCTGGGGTTCGAATTGGGTCCAGAGAACAGCGAGAGGGGGCTAGGTAACGCTGGGTGTCAAAGTTCTTTATGGCGGCAGCGTTCCACTGCGGCGACAGCGCAGGTGCGCGCGCGCGGAGAATGTTGCCTGCGGCCGTGGGAACTTTACGCGGGCTGGTCGGTCCAGGTGGCTTGCGGGCGCGCGTCGATGCGGGGCGACACTAGATCGAGTGGTCGAGGGAGGTTGCTTAGGAGCGACGCCGGGGAACAGTGCTGACGCGAGCACGCACGGCCGGTCGGGTGACCTCAGGGGGCGCGATGACACGTGGGTCCCACTGCGGGGCCCCGTCGTCAGCGACTCATCGGCAACGGTGGCTCGGTGCGGCGCGCGGGCGCGCGCGGCTCTTGCTGGGCCGTCGGACTGGTTGGGCCGCGCAGCGCCGGGTCGAGCGGCGAGCAGGGGTCGAGCGGCGAGCAGGCCGACCGGTTGGGCTGCTCGGGCCGGTTCCTTCTTTCTTTTTCCTTTTCTTTTTCTTTTTCATTTTCAAATATATTTATATATATACTTATATATAAATGCGGTGTGCTTATTTTGTGCTACAGAATAGTGAGCATACATGGCCCAAATACTTCTAGGGTATTATTCCCTTAATATTTATTTGTCAAAATAAATATTATGTTTTCATTTTTATTATCCAACTCATAAACCAAATAAAAATCCAACTCACTCTTTTAATGCAACATGATGATTAAACAAATGAAACATTAAAATGTAACAACTGAACATAGAGCATTGTTATGAGATGTTATTTAACTTGCAACATATGAATGCCATGCATGACATGCTAGGGTTGATGCATATGTAAGGGGTAGATGATGACATGTCGCACCACATCACTCGAGGTTTTGTCGAAAAATTTTGTAGTTCGAATTTTCGGGTTGTTACATGTAACCTTGCCTGCCCGACTATATAAGGTGGGCAAGGACCCCTTTAGAACACATCTGATCTCACACATCATTGTACTCCGGTACTCATCAATACAGCAAAAGAGATGCAGGATGTAGGGTATTATGCTTTCGAGCAGCCTGAACCTGGATAAACCCCGATGGTTCGAGTGTTCATCTTGTGTCTCGACGTCTCGATCATAGATCTTAGCATGCTCCCCACCGCAGTCTACTACCTTGAGGTATCCCGTGGTAGACTGCCGACGAGGTTTCATCGATAGTGGCGCGCCAGGTAGGGGCTGCGTAATTTGATCAGCAGGCGATCAAGATGGTGTCGTTCCCAGCTTCCATGGACTTCGAGGTGGGCGTCTCTTTCACAGTTGGCTCCCTCACATGGACCACCAGTGCGACGACGTCCCTCACATTCGTGGGAGCAGCGCAGCCAATCCCAGCTCCGGCTGCAACGCAGTCGGCCCCAGCGTCGACCGCACCGACCAGGACTCCGACGATTCAGATCTTGGAGCCGCCAATGACAATGGAGGAGATAATGGCTATGCCAGTGGCGACCTGGCAGCTTCCTCATTACCCGAGGAGGCGCATCGACAACTCTGACCTCATTGACACGATCGACCGGCATAGATCAGGCTGGCGGAGCTCCTCGAGTACATGGAGTCCGCTCCTACACGGCTCCGTGAAGAGTACTTGGAGTTCACCCCTGTCCGACCATGCTGGCGCAACCACACCAACTAGCCACGCCACATAGACCCAAATATGCTCATGGTCTGTGGGCTGCCACCTATCCGCCAGGTCCACAAGGCTTGGCACCAGCAAGGACATACGAGCCAAGCTGGTGGCCTACGCCGGCCAAATCACCGAGCAATGCCTGCCGACCACAGAGGAGAGCCACCGGCCACGCATTGAGGCAGGCCTCCTACTGTGGCACAGCGCCATCAACCACTGCCCATGCTAGATTAGGGGCACCGTGAGCAGGGCCCTGCGTGCAGTCAGCCTCGCCGCCCACGCCGACCAGATTCAACTCTGGCGGCCACCCAGGCTCTGCCCCTGGTCAGGCTCGACAAGTTTATCGATGTACATCTATGCCAGTGCACGCGTGGTCGTGCTGCTCACCAGGCCCGAGCAGAGCACAGGCAGCAGTGCCAAGCATAGTAGATCCAATCTGTGCTAGGATTGGCAGATCCAATCGCCCCAGTCCCGAGCAGCAACATACCCATCTTCTCGCACGGGTTGAGCAACACAGCCGCATCCTATGCGATAAACCTGCAAGGTGTTCCCCGGCAACATGATGACCACCTCCTAGATCTAGATCCAAGTCTGACCCTAGTTCCAAAGGACTCAAGGCCCGTGGTCGGCATGGTGGCTTTGTAGAGTCCTCCCGGTTCAGGCACGATGATCCCCGGTGATGACATGATGGATCTGATGTCCCTACTCGATAGGACGTCCTCTGTCTCTAGCGATCTTACTGAGAATCTCCTCTTTGATGAAGAGAGTTCTGAGTTTCAGAGCTAGGAGAACATCGAGGAAAAGTGCCCAGCCACGCTCGACCACCAGATCTGTTCAGCTGACTCAACGCCGAGCACCCCCAATACTCTACGTGGCTTTAACGGTGCAGTGTTCGCGGTCAGCGTGGACGAGCCCCCTATTCCAAATGAAGTAGATCAAGAGAGGCAAGAAATAGAAGGGCGTAATGCCAATCAAGAGCAACAACACCTCCAGGAAGCGTAGGACGCAAATGTCACCAACAACGGCGGCAACAATGGTGGAGGCCCTCAGTCGCGTCGTCTCCAGCGCAACCTCAATGGCGAGTTCAAGTGGTCGGCAACCAAGTCGTCCACGAGACCCCCACGGCCAACATCACGGTGGCCATGGACTGGCTCAACAACCTCTCCCCAAACACACCTAGGGTCAAAGCAATCCGTGACTTTCTGATAGCCGCTGAGGCCCAGGTCCTTGAGCTTCACTTCGCCGGATCGTTGACCACATCACATCGGTCACGATGGTCCTGGCACAGTCATCGACGCCACCTGCAGAAAGTGGTGGGACAACACATCAGATCACAGAGGGCGTTCGCTCGAACAACCTCGGCAGGCCGATCCCAATGACGCTCCATGAGAGGTGCCACACGACAAGCCATGCCAACACAGTAATCGCCATGCGCCAACAGGCAGCAGGCCAATCATCGTGTCGAGCGCAATCAGGAGGTCGAACAGCCCCGAGATCATGATCTCCATGACCACCTCGATGAACGGTACCATGCTCAGTGACACACGAGCGGACCAGCCCCGTTTTCGGAGGGACCCAAGGCGTCCTCTGGCCAAAGAACTTCCGGATCAGGGACATCAAGATGTACGACGGGCATGACGATCCCGAGCATTGGATCATGCTATACGAAGTGGCTATCTGAGCAGTAGGAGGCGATTAGTACGTCATGGCCAACTACCTCTTGGTGGTCTTGAGCAATGCCACTACCTCCTGGTTGCTCCGTCAGTGTCCTGGCAGTATCCACAGCTGGCCCCAGCTCAGGCAGATGTTCATCGATAACTTCAAGCCCACTTGCGTAAAGCGAAACACCAAGTACACTTTCGCGCAAGTACGCCACCGTCCGCAGGAATCGCTGCGACAGTACATTCGGAGCTTCTCTGACGCATGGAATCATGTCATCAACATCACCCTGATAGAGGGGATCGACCTCTTTGTGGCTGGCCTGGTCCAATCACGCGGCCTTGACCTCAAGAAGGAGGTGCTCCTCGAGCGGTCGAGAACCATGGAAGACCTCCTCGCCATCGCCCATAGATTTGCTCATCTCGATGACAGGCTGAACGAGGCAGATCCTGTTCCCCCAGTGAGGCTATCACTGGGATGACGACCCCGACCACAACGACAGTCAGGACCACTGACCAGATTGGTGGCAATCATGAGCTCGACCACCGCGATGATGATCGTTCCTTCAAGTGACGTGGTCGGGACACCTACAATGGTGGTCGGCGTAACTGCAATGACCCCTCTGTCAACGCGGTGAAGGGCCAGAAGAGGGCGAATGACAAAGAGCTTGACAAGGTCATCATCCAGGACTGCCACACCCCGGCAAGGGTCATACACTAGGTGAGTGCAGGGTTTTGAAGGAGGCGCTCAACAAACTGGCCAACAAGAAGCCGCGCCCCGCTCCCAAGTCCAAGGCTAAGGAACCATCCAGCAAGAAGATGCCGAAGACGAAGAAGACAAAGATGCCAACCCATGACATGCCTACAGGGATCCCGTGAAGAACATCACTGCCGTCATCTTTGGTGGCAAAGTCAGGCTGGAGAATGCCGCGATAAGAAGCTGTTGACATGAGCCATTGTGGCTATCTAGGAATAGGATGTGAAGGTGCTCGCCTGGTCCGAGCAGCCTATAATGTTCAGCCGCAACAATATGTGGGCCAAATTCCCTGATGCCGGTCATTTCCCACTAGTCCTCGACCTAGTGATAGACGGTGTCCAGTTCGAGAAAGTGCTCGTCGACGGTGGTAGCTCCCTAAACAACCTATTCCTCCCAGCCTTCAATGAGCTAGGGTTGGACTTCAAAGACCTCAAGCCGTACAATTGTCCATTCTGGGGCATCATGCCAGGGAAGCCTTCATACCCCCTCGGGCAAGTCACACTACCTGTCCAGTTCGGGACAAAATAGAACTTCCACATCGACTACATCACCTTCATTGTGGCCAACTTTGAGAGCATATACCATGCCATCCTTGGCTGACCAGGGATCACCAAACTCATGGCAGTTCCTAACTATGGGTACCTCGTGCTGAAGATGCCAACCAAGCAAGGTGTCCTGTCTCTACGCAGCAACGTCTTCACGGCGCGTGCGTGCGAGTCCGATGCCTATGCAGCCATGTAACTCGAGGAGTTGAAACACGCCCTGGAGCACACCAGCATAGATGTCGAGAAGGAAATCCCTGTGGATCTCGAGGTCCCAGTCGGGTCTGCGTGATGGCCATCCAATAAGGCCAAGCAGCATAAGGAGATCCAGCTCGATCCCAACGACCCCTCAAAGATGACCAAGATCAGGGCTACCCTTCCCCCAAATAGGAAGAGGCGCTCGTCCAATTCCTTCGAGAGCACATCAGTGTGTTCGCATGGAAACCCACTGACATGCCTGGTGTCCCAAGGGAAAAGGACGAGCACCACCTTGACATCTCGAAGACCGCAAAACTTGTCAAACAGAAGATGCATCGCTTTGCTCATGACCGCAAGGAAGTCATTAGGGTAGAAGTAGCTAAGCTCCTAGTAGATGGCTTTATCAAAGAGGTGTATCATCCAGTGTGGTTAGCCAACCTGGTTCTTGTACTCAAAAAGAACATGCAATGGAGAATGTGCGTTGATTACACCAATCTCAACAAACACTGCCCTAAACAGGCTTTCGATCTCCCTTGAATCGATGAGGTTGTAGATTCTACTGCAGGTTGCGAGTTGCTTTCTTTCCTAGATTGCTACTTAGGTTGTCACCAAATAGCTCTCAAAGAGGAGGACAAGGAGAAGATCGCCTTCATCACCCCCTTCGGTGCTTTCTACTACACAACCATGTCATTTGGCCTCAAGAACGCCGAAGCTACCTACCAGTGGGCTATCCAGGCCTGCCTAAAGCACAAGATCACCGATGACCTCATCGAGGCGTATGTAGATGATGTGGTGGTGAAGACTAGGGTGGCCAGTACACTGGTGGCCTACCTCAAGCGAACCTTCGTGGCCTTCAACAACTTTTGTTGGAAGCTGAATCCCAACAAGTGCATCTTTGACGTCCCTTCCAGGGTCCTGCTCGACAACGTTGTCAGCCAGGACAACATATGCCCTAATCCCGAGAAGGTTCAGATCATGCTGGACTTACAACCACCATGCAATGTCAAAGATATCCAAAAGCTTACCGGCTGCATGGCCGCCCTTAGTCGCTACATCTCCCGCATGGGCGAAAAAGGGCTCCCCTTCTTCAAGCTGCTCAAAGCCAAGGAGAAGTTCGAGTGGACAGAGGAGGCCGACAAGGATTTCACGTAGCTCAAGGAGTACCTGGCAAATCTCCCAGTACTCACGGTCCTGCAAGAAGGCGAGGAGCTCTTGCTCTACAACGCTGCCACAACCAACATGGTTAGTACCATGATGGTGGTCGAGCGCCAGGAGCCTGGGCACGTCTACGGTGTGCAGCGCCCAGTCTACTACATCAACGAGGTCCTCAACAAGACCAAGCAGCGGTACAACCATGTGCAGAAGCTACTGTACGTACTCCTGATCACCAAATGGAAGCTCCTCCATTACTTCCACACCTACAAGATCACGGTAGTCATAGAAGCCACACTTGGCAACATCCTCCGCAACAGAGATGCCAGTGGTCGGTATTGTCAAATACATGTTAGAGCTCTCTGAGTTCATGCTGAACTTCCACAGTTGCAACACTATGAAGTCTCAGGCCCTGGCAGATTTCATTGTGGAGTGGTCAGACCTAAATCTGCCCCTGGCTGACATGTCTCCCGACCATTAGAAGATGTACTTTAATGGTTCCTTGAACATCGATGGCGCTAGGGTAGGGGTCTATTTCATCTCTCCTTCCAAGGACTCGCTCCACTACGTCTTGCGTATACACTTCAAGGCATCCAACAACGTGGCCGAGACGAAGCAGCCCTACACGGCCTCCGTACTGCAGTCGAGCTCGACATCAAATGGCTCCTGGTGTACGAAGATTCTACTCTGGTCATCAACCAAGTCAACAAAGACTGGGACGTTGTCAATGAAAAGATGGATGCCTATGTGGCTGAGATCCACAAGCTAGAGAACAAGTCTACAGATTGGAGTTCATCCACGTACCATGCTCCGAGAACACAGGTGCCGATGAGCTATCTAAACTCGGATCATCCCAAGCACAGGTACCACCTGGTGTTTTCGTCGAAGATTTGATCAAGCCTTCGATCCCCGATTAGGCTTACGAAGCACCCGCACCTAGCACCGCTACCGAGCAGCTCGTAGCGATGCTTAACGGCAAAGCAACAGAGGTAGAAGATAGCTACCCTGGCCAGCAGGGATTTGATGATGGTAGCGAGCAGCCGCCGGCTGATAAGCCCACCGAGCAGGCAGCGCCTCCCCAGCCCAACTGGAGAGAGCCCATTGTCAGATACCTGAATGACCACCTTGTTTCGAAAGATAAGATCGAAGCCCAACAGCTGGTCTGCAGAGCCCATGCCTACCTCAGGGTCAACGATGAGCTGATGCGCAAGGCCCCAAGGTCCCTGATTTACCAGAAATGCATCACCCAAGTAGAGGGTTTGAGCCTTCTGAGAGATATTCATGAGGGTACTTGTGGTAACCATGCGGCATCTCGAACGCTGGTCAGCAAAGCCTACCGAGCAGGGTTCTATTGGTCGACAGCTGTCTCTAACGCAGAAGACTACGTGCATCGGTGCAAAAATTATCAGATGTTTGCCAAGCAGATTCATGTCCCTGCGCATGAACTCTAGACCATCCTGATCGCTTGGTCATTCTCTTGCTGGGGACTCAACATGATTGGCCCCTTCAAGAAGGCTCCTAGTGGTCACACATGTGTTTTTGTGCTCATCAACAAGTTTTCTAAGTGGATCGAGTACAAAGCTGTCAAGAAGGCCTCATCCGAGAAGGCGGTATAGTTCCTTGACAAAGTTATCCATCGATTTGGCATACCCAATACCATCATCACCGATTTAGGCTCTCAATTCACCAGCAGCGAGTTCTTTGACTTTTGCGATGATAATAGCATCAAAGTCAAATATGTGTCCATCGCTCCTCGAGCAAACGGACAAGTGGAGTGAGCTAACGGTATGATCCTCGATGCCCTGCGCAAACAGGTATACCGAGGCGACAAGGAGCTTAAACCTGGTCGGTGGCTCAAGGAATTACCTGCCATGGTCTGGGGACTCCGTACCTAGCCCAGTCATAACACTAGAGTTTCCCCATACTTCATGGTGTTTGGATCCAAGTCTATCCTACCAGCCGAGGTAACACTCCTTTCACCACGTGTCCAGCTTTACAATGAAGAAGCCTCAGATGACGCTAGGGAAGTCACATCATCACCAAAGAAGAAGTAGCCCTCGAGTCCTATTCTCGAATGGCTAAGTACCTAGCATCAATGCGTCATTACTATAACCACAACATCAAAGGTAGGCTGTTCATGGTTGGCAACATGGTGTTACTACGAATCCAGAAGACAGATAGTCAGCACAAGCTATCATCCAGATGGAAAGGGCCGTTCAGGATCAAGGCTGTTACACGCCCAATGTCCTATCGGTTGCAGACAATGGAGGGTGTCGAGGAGTCCAACTCCTGGCACATTGACCACCTCATACGCTTCTACCCATAGAAAAAGATATGTACCCAAGTCTTTACTATTTAGATATCTAATAAAGTTTCCTTTGTTGCTCTCCTTTCCTGTCTTGATTCTATTTTTGTGCACACATCTGTTATACATGCGCCCTGCATCAGTCTTAGTTAAACTTTGTTCTCTGCCCGCCGAGAACGGCTTGACAAGGCACTGCCTCGAAGCCTCTGACAATGTGTTACAGCTCCGTGCTACATGGCACTAGGATATTCGACAGTCATTCTCTAATGGTACTAGGTACCTGGTGAGCCCAGTGGTCCTACACAGTTCACTTGCGCATCCCTAGTCACCTGACAGAGTTAGCTTGCTTTAAGGGTGGGGGAAAAACTAACTGGCGACATTTTTAGGAAAAAAGACCTATGCATGAATCTGCATCTAAAAAATGAAAACGGCAAAATGTTTATCACCCGCTTAAATATGCCTACTTGTTTGCGTCAATAGGCTTAAAAGTTTCCAAGCACCCAGTGCTCGGATCAACTTACAAACAGTGTTTTTATATAATTACATTGTTTATGCAGCCTACTGACCACTACCACCATTCTCTGCAGGATCAAAGATCAGCGTCATATCATCAATGATGGCAGCGGCAGTTGGGCCAGACAAGGCTCAGAGCTCTTCGGCTTCTTCGTCTATGACGTCTGGAGGAATCCCTTGCTCGATGGTCGCTAGATCCACACTACGGTAATTGGCTTGAACCACCGCGAGCATGGTGGAGGCCACAAAACGCCCAACTCTCATGACGAACAGGGTCCGTAGGATGCTCCTCTCTCAGAAAGATGGCCCTCAACACAGACTTGATGTGGTCGGTCATGACCCGCATCTTTTCCTGGAGGCTCGTGATGGAGTCCTCGAGCACCCTGAACTGGGCCATGTAGCGATCCCGTAGGGCTACAACAAATCAAGCAATGGTGGTTAGCATATCCTGGTCCACCCAGTATGTAGCAGACTTCACACGACAATTCTACATTGATTGACTTACCAGTCAGCTTGGCAATCTATGTCTGGTCTACCTTGGCCTACTTCTCAGCAGTTCCTTTTAGCTCAAGTAGACTAGCCTGCTCCTGAGCCTGGGCCTCATTCTGGCCACCCAGTCCTACAAAAGCAGTCATAAACATGCAACAAGCATCAACGTGCAAGGGGCAAGAGAGGTTTACTTACTGTTATTGGCCTCCTCCAAGGTTTCCACCTTATGGCACAGGGCAGCCATCTCCTTGTTGGCTCACTCCAAGGCTTCCACTTTATGGTGTAGAGTTTCCTCCTCCCCCTTGGTTCATTCCAAGGCCTCCACCTTGCGGTGCAGGACGGCAACCTCCTCCTCCCGTCGGATTTCACACTCATGCAAGACCTTGGCCTATGCCTCTAGCTCATCCTTGGCTGCCTGGAGGGTTTTACATTCCTCCCAGGTTGCCGCAAACTGGGTTATGGTCCTACTCCATTGGCTGTTGGTCTTCTGCAACGATTGCATGTGCCACGGATTGATCGACAATCTCACGGCTTCGCTTCAAGCTCAATACAGACAAGTCGATCTTGATTAGGTGTTACCTTGATTCAATCAAGCAGCACCTCCACCACGTATTGGATACTCACGTCCATGTCATCTGGTATTTCTTCATGAGTCAGGACTTGTTTCTCCCCCAGCTTGCGTGATATGAAGACACGCTGCTTGGGCAGGTCGGGGCATGGCATCCTCAGCACTCTATGCACCTCCTCGACTTCCTCAGCCGGTGCCAGCATGCTCGGCCTTGCTTGGCCCAGTGTGTGCCTCGGCGACTGAGCGACGACTGGTTTATGAGGCACTATCCGCCGTTCGGGCTGTGGAGTCATTGTTGAGGTTGGCCCGGCGAGAGTCGAGGCACTAGTCGCCTCCTTTTACTCTGCGGACCACTCCGTGCTGCTGCCCGGTGCCTGCTCGACGGACGGCGCAGTAGATTGGCTGGGAGGAGAAGTTGGTGTTGCCAACGACCGAGCATGGCTGTAATCCATATTATGGTCACAACAAGCATAGAATCAAAATCAAGATCATGCAAGATGCGTGAACTCATCGACATTTACCTGGCTGATCGCCGAGACCCTCCTCTGAACTCAGGAGTTGCTCCCCTGCTTAGAGTGCCTGGGGCCCTGCTTGTCACCCCACTACCGCACCCGGGGACTTGGTCTAACGTCCCACCCGACCGGCTCGATCCAGCAGGGCACACCGGAGAAGTTGGCTCCCTTGCCTCCTCTCGGTGCCCGGCGGATGAAGCTGCTCTGGTTGGTGACACGGCCACCCTGTGTGGTGTAGGCAGTGGCGATGGTGGTGGTGGTGCTGTTGCCCCGGCTTGTTCAGGCCGAGAGGTTGAAGTAGCCTCCCTCTGCTGAGGTGGAGTTGGTGGCTGTGCGGCCTGCACGGGCCTCGTGGGTGTCGATGCAGGTGCCGCCCTTGATGTCCTCTCCGTCTGAGGCATCAGGGCTTGATGCTTCCTCTGGCGCTGATTCAGCATCAGTAGGTCGTCATCCGATGACTCCAGGGTGGCCGGGGCGCCCCTCTTCTTGCTTCTACCTCCTCTACCATCCAAGTTCAACTTGCCTCCGGACAATAGAGTCGAGGGTCTTTTCTTCTTGGCAGCCTTTGTCATGGGTCACTTGCCCACTGCTCAGCTCCATGTTTGAGCAGTAGGGAAGTCATCCCCCTCTGAGCTAGAGACATCCACCGGCCCCTCCTCTATTTAGGCCTTCTCTGCTCTGCGCTGGTAAGCCTGTGCTTTGCCCCGAGGCCATGGCTCCACCAGCACAGCTGAGAAGAACACCTTTCGGTCCTGTCCAAACAATGTCCGACAGTCAGACAAATTCATGTCAAACGAACATCATCACATACTAGCGCACACAAGCTTGAGTCAAAGTATGAGGCAGGTCAGCTTACCTTCGGTGGCGGTCGGTCAAGGTTGTACGGCCGAGCATGCTGCTCTGGAAAGCTGCTATTCTGATCATACTTTTCGAACAATGAAGTCATCCGTCAGTCGAAAACATCCAGCATCAGCTTCTCCGGGGTCTCTCGAGAGGGGTCGTTCCATCCGGAATATTCGAACAAGCGGTTCACCCATTCTTTACACGGTTGGATTCGGCAGACCAATAGATCCTGGCAACGACAGCGCCATTGATGAATTTGTTGTCAATCAATGACAACAGCTCCTTCACCTAGAACATCTCCTCTGGGGTGGGCAGCTCCGACCATCGTGGGGTGCACTCAGGCACCTGATTGATGTCACAGGGCACCTGCCTCCCCTTTAGATTTTGGCTCATATAGAACCAACGGGTATTCCACCCCTTGGCGGTGGATTGAAATTTGGACCCGAGCCAGTGCTTGCTCATTCCATCCCTGAGCTGCACGTAGCATCCACCCGCTATTTGGGACCCCCCGGTCTCCGCCCCCTTTTTCCATAATAGGAAGAAGTAGAGGAAGAGATTGAAATGGGGGCAATGCCTAGATACAATTCATAGAAGGCAATGAAGATAGATATGGACAGAATGGAGTTGGGGTCGAGATTACAAATCGAAATCCCCAATATATACAAAGGTCCTAGAGGAATCCTTTAACCGAAGCTCCTAATCCCTGCGGCACCATATCCTCGAAAACTATGAATTCGCCATCCCAGGGAGTAGGGATGTCCTCACCTCATGGCTCGCGCCACGCATCCATCTCCGACGGCCGCAGCAGTCCTTCGTTGACAAGTGCCTGCAGCGACTCCTACGTGGATGTTGATTGCTGCCATTGCGCCCCGGACGTCCCGGATCTGGCTGTTTTCCTCGTTTTCTTCGCTCCTTTCCTCACCATTTTCTTCACGAGTGGTGGGTTGATTGAGTGACCAGAGGGCGGTGGTGGTGCTAATGCACAAATTGGCTGGATTGCTTTGTGGCAGTGGCCCAATTCGCTACGGCGGATTGATGAACAGTGGCAGTTGCTCGGGCACAGGAAGACGACGGGCTCGAGAAGGCGGAAAGACTGGGCAGTGGGGAACGATTGCGCTTCGGTACCGTTTCCCCCAGTGGTGCTAGCTATTTATACTATTCGGGTGTGCCCTTTTGACTTCTAGGGTTGGGCCCCTTGACTCGTGTGGACGCGGCTAGTTGGGCTGTCAATAATCCCGAGTCCACGTATGGGCCATAGTATTTTCCCCTGTGTGCGTGATTCCGTGCCCAATCCTCGATACCGAGCACATGCCCTGAAATCTTGGGATCCAATCCCAGATTTGTCTTCAATCATATATTTTGTTCCCAATTAGTTCTAGATTTTTATTCCTTAAAATCTAGGGACTGATTTCCTGGGTCAAATACTTTTATTTCCCATACTTGGGGACTGCCTGGCAGTTTTTCACCCACTAATGCCTACGGACTCTAAGTTCTCAGCACCTTCATCTACTACATCGACACGTCTCCAATTACAAGCTAAGTTTTTTAATTCAATTTTTTCTTGTCCTTTTTCTATACAGTCTTGTATTTTTTACACTACCTGTCATACATGCGCCCTACATAAGTCATAATTAAACTTTGTCTCTCTCCCGTCGAGAACGGCTCGACAAGGCACTGCTTCGCTCCTCTAATGATGTGTTACACCTCCGCACTACATGGCACTAGGAGATTCAGCAGTCACTCTCTAATGGTACTAGGTACCTAGTGTTTCAATGCTCCTACGCGGTTCACTAGCGCATCCCTATGTCACCCGATAGAGTTAGCTTGCTTTGAGGGTGGAGGCAAAACTTAATTGTCGACGTCATTTTTCTACATGGCAGACATCTAAAAAATGACATTTATGTCATTACCTAAATCAATTATTTGTATATCAGGTACTACCAATTTTCATGTTTATTTTTTAGGAACAAGGTTCGATTGCTGAGCACATTCCGTATGCTCAGGGATGGGATTGCGGACTATCGTTTAGGTGGTCACGCACTACCTGGCATACATGTTTTACTACTAACCAGTTGGGTTGATCGACGCTTACCGCTCAATTGGTCCAACTACTCATCGCTAGGCTCGGTGTCATGCACCACACAGCCTTGCGCCTCTTAGGCTCGGTGCCACGCACCGCATAGCCTCGCGTCTCCTTCGCCCAGTTTGGTATCACGCACCACACTACTTTGTGCCTCTTTGGCTTGAGGCTACACATTGCTCAGCCTCGATTCCGACCTCGCAGTGCTCAAGGGCTCGTCATCAACACTCGGCTTGATGCCACGCATCGATCAGCCTCAACTTCGACCTCGCAGTGCTCGAGGGCATGTCATCGATGCTCGGCTTGATGCCATGCATTGCTCAGCCTCAACTTTGACCTCGCAATGCTCGGGGACTCATCATCGATGCTTGGCTTGGTGTCATGCACTGCATAGCCTCGACTCTGACCTTGCAATGCTCAGGGACTCGTCATCGATGACCGGCTCGGTGCCACGCACTGCGTAGCCTCGACTCTGGCCTTGCATTGCTCGAGGGCTCGTCATCGATGCTAGACTCGATGCCACACATCGCACAGCCTCGACTTCGACCTCGCTTTACTCAAAGACTCGTCATTGACCCTCGGCTCGGTGCTACGCATCGTACAGCCTCGTATCCAGCTTCGCAATGCTCGGGGACTTGACATCCACATTGCATTAGCGGTTCTCGGTGTTCCTCATCCTGATCAAGCCTGCTTCATCCAGGACCTTCCTGGGGATTGCGTTTTCGATTTTCCACCAAGTGGTGTCTACGGACCAATGGTTCTTGGTAACCCTTGACCCAATCAAGCCTATGACTCATCCTTAGATATCGAGCTATACTGGGCTGGCTCATACATAGCATCATTCAAAACTGCCTTCACGGCGATGGGGTGCCTTGAGTGACAGACCTCCCCACGGGTGGACGACCCCCCGTCGGGTGACGGACTTCCGCTAGGGCGAACGACCCCCCTCAAGTAACAGGGTGCGGTGCTATCGGATGGACCCCTCGTCGGGTGACGGAACTCCACGCGGGTGAACGACCCACCTGTCAGGCGTGGTGCGGTTGGACGACCCCCCTTGAGTGACGGATCTCCACGCGGGTCGATGACCCCTCATTGAGTAATAGGGCGCAGTGCGAGCGAATGAAACCCCCTCGAGTAACAGGGCTCAGTGCAGTCAGACGGATCCCCTCAAGTGACGGATCTCCGCTCAGATGAACGACCCGATTGCCGCTCTAAGCCTCAATTCACCTGCTTCATGTACGGCATTCAGAGCATTTAATGCACCTGACCTACTTTTTCCATATCTCGTGGCTACATCGACCTAATTGATCCTCTGACTCGTCCTCTGTACACTTGGGGACTGCGAGTTAGTTGGCACATCCCTAGTCCTTAATACTAGCCTCGACTAGTTGATGTTGTTTTTGACTTTTTTCTTAAAAATCTCAATACAATATATCCTATCTTCTATCGAGCTTGGGGACTACGTGGGCCCACATTACCTCGCAGTGACTTAGGGCTCATTTTTCTTTCTCAGTTCTAGAATGGGTATTCAGCATTTTCTACGTCTAGCTGGTGCTTTATTTGACTTTTTCTTAAAAGCTCAATACAATATATTCTATCTTCTATCGAGCTTGGGGACTACATGGGCCTGGGCCCATGTCTCAAGCGTGGAAATATTTTTCTTTTTCTTGGAACAACATGCATCTTTTAATAGATCACCTTCCTTGATCGAAGCCGTGGTCGGGAGCAGACTTACAAACTACTAGGGAGAAGCCTGGACAGTGCCAACTGGTTAGCATCAGTGCTGGTCAGCGTCACATGGTCGGCAGCTTCACTGCTCGCACTACGTGGTCGGCAGCGTCACTGCTCGGCACTACGTGGTCAGCATCTTCACTGCTCGGCACTGCTTGGTTGGCATCTTCACGGCTTGGCACTACATGGTCTGCATCTTCACTGCTCGATACAGGTCAAGACGGCGACTCCCTCAAGATACATGGTGCTCGGGGACTAGCTGTGGGGGTATAGACCCCATATACCCTTACGAGCTAGACTTTGGGCTGCTCGGTACAAGACGACCCAGACCAGAAGACGAAGGCTAGTCCATCATCATCATGATCGATGGGCCGAACTGTAAGACAGAGACCGTGGTCCGCTACCGACTAGGTCGGCGGGCTGCACGGGAGCTGAAGACTACTTGGCACACAAGACAAGGAGTCTTACTCGGTTAGATCTAGTCGAGTCCTCCAAGGATACGGCACAATGTAACTGACCATAGGGAAACCCTAGATATGTAACATTGCCCCCTGACTATATAAGGCGAGCAAGAGCCCCCTTAGAACACATCTGATCTCATGCATCATTGTACTCTGGTACTCATCAATATAGCAAAAGAGACGCATGACATAGGGTATTACGCTTTTGAGCGGCCTAAACCTGGATAAACCCCGATTGTCTGAGTGTTTGTCTTGTGTCTCGATGTCTCGATCGTAGATCTTAGTGCGCTCCCCACCGCAATCTACTACCTCAGGGTATCCTGTGGTAGACTTCCAACGAGGTTTCATCGACAGAGCCCATCATCCAAAGCTCCTGTAGCGTCTCCTCCACGAACGAGGGGAGCCAATCATTTGTGGGAAGCATTGTCACGCCACCCATGGAGGAACACTGGATCTGCTCTGCGGACAGATGAAGAGGATGATTCCCTATCCCTGTTTTTCCCCTCGCTCACCAACTAACATGTTCTGACTTTTCAGTGGAGGCAGTGGCAAGGGCGAAAGGCTAGGGTGAGAAGGGATGGAGCCCAGGCTTCCATATTTATAATCAGTTCGAGGAACAACGGGTGGATCTGGTGGGGAGGCAAGTAAATCTTCACATTTAATGCGTTCACCTAACCACCCCTCAATTCTTGGGTACAGGGGCATGCGTCGCCTCCCTGTTCTCCAACCGTTGCCCATGCTGCCCACTACTGCGCTGCTCTGTCTTTCTCCTAAAAAGACGTGCCCAATGGACGGAAGGAGTTACGCACGAGCGGAGTCTTCCACCGAAAGGTAAGCGGGCCCTGGCCCCACACAAAAACTCGAGGGAACGGAGGCTGG
Source organism: Bothriochloa decipiens (assembly GCA_023333625.1). NCBI lineage: Eukaryota > Viridiplantae > Streptophyta > Magnoliopsida > Poales > Poaceae > Bothriochloa > Bothriochloa decipiens. Next base: position 47,592,664 of record CM041628.1, read on the forward strand.
CCCTCGACCAAGATTTGACAGCCGCCCTCAAGTAACCAGAGTCAGGGATGACTAGGGGGAGCCAGTGCGAGGCCCTAGCTCGAGGACCGACTCTCAAGACCCCCTTGGACATATTCAAGGCAAAACGGGAGGACAACTATGGAATCCCGTCGGAGGGAGGCATCGAGCCACCGGACCCCATCGAACGGGACTGGGATCCACATGTCCTTTCATTTGCAACCTTGAGGGCGCCTCTACGGCTACTAATCGACCCCATCAAACGGGGCACGAGCTCTCACTTGAATTCCCTGATCATAGCTCACTGGGGATCATCGAATCTTGCCCAGATGAGGGTAGAACAGCGGTCACCACCCCTCATCCCATCGAAAAGGAGCGTAGGGGTCAACAAACAAAGACAAGCTTCCCTTTGATCGACCTCGACAAAAGAGGCTTGGGGGCTCGCCTACAACCTGATGGCCTCAACGAAAAAGGACCAAACACGCCCAGGGGCTCGACCGCTCGAGTAACCCTTGACAAAAACACATAAAGCCCTTGGAGGAGTTTTCAACTCCTCCAAGGCCTCGGGGGCTACCCCTGATAGGTAAGCTCACACGCACCCATCAGAAGACAACGACGCTACGATTCCAGTTCATGAGTCTTTGAGAGGGTGCCAGTACTCATACAGGGACTCGGGGGCTACTGTTGGGTACCTTGGCAAGGGGTACCCAAAACTGTCAGCCATAAGGAAAAAACCATAAGCGATTAGCGCTAATCTACAAAGAGATATGCCACACATAGAAGTCTGCAAGAAAAGCCATGCCCAACTCCCAGGATAGTGCAGGCCCGGCCCACGAACGGGATTCACCAGACTATATGAACCCCTTCCTCGACGGGGACCCCTCGAGTGGCGAAAGTCCGCCGAGCGGATGACCCCCTCGAGTGACGGAGCTCCCCTCAAGCGAACGACCCCCCCTGTCAACCAACCGCGCCCCCCTCGATTCATCTACTTCCTGTATGGGAAACACAGGGCATTAAATGCATTCCACCACTCCCGTCTAACTCCATGGCTACAACAACGGTAACAGTGGAAAAGTACAGGGTCAAATCTACTTTTTACTGCCCATACTCGGGTGCGCGGTGATCTATCTGTCACTGTTACACCATACCACGTACTGTGTCCTGTACGGCACCTCCTCGAAACGCAGCTCGTCAGCACCCGTACCAGAATTCCCCAGGCTCGATCTTATCTATAGGACCTCGACCCCCCCAGCTACCCCTCGATTCTTCCTTCGGTGCCACCGGTTAACACTCCAAAAACTCCCGCGCGTCATCAACAGGGATCCACAAGCCCTCTACAGGAGCACGGGTCTCTCACCGACCATCACCGACATCACCATGACGCACCTGAAGGACGAGCGTCATCTCGGAACACGTTGCTACAGGGCTGGCCATCACGTCCAAAGCACATCGCTACAGCACCGACATAGGCGCCCCTATGTCATCATCCTACAGCTTCCTGTACACCCGCGCCTCCCCTTGGCCTATAAAAGAGGACGCCGGGGCTAGTTCTAGGACATCTCACAAGAGAACAGACATCATACCACACATCCACGCATCCGAACACTCAAGTCACAAGGCATAGGACTAGAGACTCTAGACTTAAGCCTCCTGCTCCTTCCCCCCACTCGCACGCTTGTAATACCCCCTGTACAAGCACTTCGGTGCAGAGCAATACAAATAACACCTCCTCCGCTGGACGTAGGACCTTCTCTTGCCCAAACCAGGATAGATCTTATGTCTCGCTTTGTATCATCATCCGGATTAGGAAGCACGTAGCATATTTACTCATCGGCTTAAGACCCCCTAGGTCCGAACACCGAGAAGCGCCGACTGTTTTTTTAGTAAAGGGAACGCCGGCTGCTGGAATATGCCAGCCGAACGGATAGGTACAAGCCTTCAGCAGAAATCTGTCCAGCATTGTACAAGCCAAACAACCTCTTGCCTTGTTCGCTCGCTGAGATTCAGGAGATGAATTAATTCTAGGCTCGAATTAATTCCAAAGGGTAAGAGATCCGGTTTCGTTCCAGACCGTAGAGAAGGAAAAGAGAAGCACTTTTCCGGGCTAGTTTGGTTCCAGATCAATGCAAAACGAATACGCATTTTATTTCTCATCCGGATTGAAAATGGGCTGCACGTAGGCCCGCACCAGTCCACCTGGATTGGACCCCGAACGGATCAGTTCGGCCAAAACGAACATAGCCTTAGCACAGAGCAAATGTCAACAAAAGCATAAATCTCCATTATTATTGATTGATTACGACAATCATATCCTTACATGATGTTTTGTGGTACTAGAAAATATGTATGTGCTTGCACAAATGGTCGGCTACGTTGAAGATAATTTGGGCAAACTCTGTTCGTTGTTGATTAATATGCAGAACATTGAACAGTTTGTGAAAAGAGGGTGACTTGTCCACGCCGATGCATGCATATTCAAGAAGAGTATCGCTACAGAGTTCAAACTGGTCAAACTTTTTTTTACATTTGACTAAGTTTATAAAAAATTATTTTAATATTTCTAAATAAATTTATTATAAAAAATATATTTCAAGATTATAGTAATTGTGCCCATAAATATCAATATATTATATTTTTATTTGATTCAAATTAAAAAATGATGATTTTTTTCAGAAAATAAAATTGACATTCTTACAAAAAGAGTACGTTGATAGGGATGATGCGAAGCATTATAAAAAACAAATGGGTCCTAAGGGTGGACCACTTGGTTCACTATAAGGCTTGCTTCACCTATTGTGAGCAAGCTTTGTCTTGCTAACAAAAGTGCGTAAAATTCCCGCTTTTAATAAGCTTATAAATCTTGCTTGCCTAAGCTACAAGACAAGCTTGCCCAATATTCAATCACTGGTTGGTCTCTAACCTAGTCGGCCTATTGTTTGGTTGAGTTGTGTGGATTTGAGTTGGACCTAGTCAGTCACTGGTTTGGTTTTGGCTAATTGATGAAACCTTAGGATTAACCTTTTTTCTAAGTGGATGATTTAGAAAAGGTAGTCCGTGTCAAGTGGAGCTCAATGAATGAGTCATGATATGGAGTCATGTGAACCAAAGGTGAAGATCAAGATGGGGCTTAGCTCGATGGACCGATTGGAAGTGTGAAGGGCAAGTTGAGGCTTTGAAGCGAAGGATCCTGCGACGGTGAAGCTTGGAAAAGACTTAGCGCCGATAGACTGACCAACGGTGAAGAGCAAGTAAGATCGAGATCAGTGGACCAAGACGGTTGCATGATGACATGGAGTGTCATGTGTCATGTAAAGACTTGGCGGTTGATAAAAAAACAAAATTAGCTCAAGGCAAAAGTATAACCTATAGGGCCATTTTGTTTTGCTCTTAAGACACTATAGAGGGTGTGAGTAGTTTAGAATCGATAACTAAACTATACAGAGGGGAGATCTTCAGTAATTCGGTTCATGAGTGCCACTAGGTCTATCATTTCGTGTTGATGCATTAGGATCTCGTGTGCGAATGAAAATCCTTTGAAAAATATTTGGAAAATGCTAACACACAAGCACATGGAGATGTACACTTGATGGTGTTGGCACATTTGCAAAGGTGGTTGAGACAGCGCCGACGGCGGATTGAAAATGAGATTTTTCTATGCGTCGCATGCGGCAGTGGAGAGCGCCGGACGCTGGGCAGCACGTCTGACGCGTTGTGGCCTGGCCGAGGCAGCTGGATCGAAGCAACGGATGCGTCCGACGGTGTGCGTCGGATGCGTGACGTCAGCGTCCGCGGTTACCTATTTGAACTGACGATTGGGCGCAAATAAATCGTATAGCGTCGGACGCTGAGTGGTCCGGAGCGTTGGACGCGTCTCATGAGCTCCGGATGCAACTCAGAGAGGTTCGCCATTTCTGGCCGGTCGGCAGACGCTCGGGACAGCGTCCGACAGGGAGCGTCGGACGCGTCCGTAGGTCTGGCCAACGGCTAGTTTGAATCTGGTTATTGCGCAGGGAAAATCTTGAGTGCGTCGGACACATCCGACGGTAGTCTTTTCGACATGTTTGCTTTGATAGCTTGGCGCGTTAATTTGAAAGTGTCGGACGCGTCCGACGGGGCCCCGACTGCTGATTGTTTTGAGGGTAACGGCTAGTTTCAAAGGGATGACATATAAATAGGTGGTGGCTAGCCCTTGGGGAGTCTCGCGCCCATTCTAACATCTTTGAGCATTCTTTGAGCTGAAGCTTCTCCCTTCTACTCATCTCTCTTGCTTGATTGCGAATCTTGAGTGAGATTGAGTGATTCGAAGTGCGTTTGCATGAGTTGATTCATCTAGTGGCACTTGCGAGTCGTTTGGTCGGTGGATTTCTTGTTACTTTTGGAGAGTACCGCTCCTACCCGGCTTGGAGGATTGTTGGAGGCGTTGGGAAGAGTTGATGATTGTTCTTGCTCACCTCCGATTGATTTGTAAGAGATTCTTGTGCTTGTCTTTGGTGGGGGAGTGCCTCAGAGTGGTGTCTTGCGGTTCCCATGCGGAGGAGTGCCTTGCGGGTAAGTGGCTTGAGGGTCACACCGAGGAACCATCTAGGTGTCGGTCGACATAACCGGAGACTAGCTTATCGGTGCACAAGTGAACTCCGGGTGAACAAAAATTATTGTATTCACTTTGTCTCTCGGTGATTGGTCTTCATTGTGATTGTTGTCATCGGTATTGATTGGATATCATCTTGGCTATTGGCAACATCTTCTCTCTTCACCGTCGGTATAACAATCATCATCTTATCTCTTGTATTTATATTCATAGCTTATCTTGTTAGCTTGTGTAGACTTAGTTCTCTGGCTTACTCACCAAAATAGAAAGTAGTGATTTAGCCCTTGAGTGACACAGAAATCATAGAATATATTAGAATTGTCATTAGGAGGCTTGTTCACCATCTATGCTAGGCAAAACCATGTTTATGCCGTTTGTTATACTAATCAAGTTTTGTCTAGTGATTTGTAGATTTTTTTAATAGGCTGTTTATCCTCTCCCCTGTTGCCATCTAAGACCTTACACCTAGAAGGGAATATAGTCTTAGATATGGATTGGCACAATCTGCTATATATTCAAGGGGATAAGCTCAACCCACATCGTCATAGTTCTGGTCAGTTTCGCGTCAGGGAGGTCTCGCGCGTAAGGTCGGGCCGCATGGGCGGTGTAGCGTGGCCAGCACATGCCCGCTGCCATGGGGTGAGCATGAACTCGGTAAAACACAAATTTTTGTAGCAGGGACATGGATGAAGCAATGGGGTAGGGCATCACAGGGGTGGGGTGGTACATTGCACAGGTGGCGAGATATGGAACAAGTGAGAGAAGTCGCTAACAGCTAGGTCCCACGTAGAGAGCAAAGTACTATCCATCTCTCTACCAAATAAAAAATTAGAACAAGTCCAACCATCAAACTAAACACAAGATGAATTTATCTCATCATAATTTTGGCCCAAACCCAACCCACCTATACCTCAACCAAACACACGGTTATTTCCTTGTAAAAAAATAACACACGGTAATTTCCTTGTAAAAAAAATAATAACACACGGTAATTTCTTGCTAGGGTGATGGCAGCACACTAGGATCCAAGTCCAAGCTGATTTCCCACTTGACAGTCAGGAGTGGCCGAGTGAGGATTTGGCTCAGTTGGCCAATTGCCCTGGCAAAGAAAAATCTTGAAATCACAATCGCCATGGTAGCTGCCTAGCCGGCAACTGTCAAGGAACTAAACGCAGCCCCGGTCAGGCAAGCCAAGGTCAAGCAAAGAATCCAAAACGTTCCCTACAATTGAAGGCATGAATTTCATAGGAATTCAGAAAAAATAATATCAGCAATCCATACAGAACTCGAAGGAAATTAGTGCTCACAAGCATTTCCCAGAGGAAGCTTTGGAACAAAGTTACAAACTGTTTTCGCAACACGCAACTTCACCAACTTCACAGCAAGATGCACCCATTTCTATTTTTTATTTATTATATATAAATGCATTCAAGCCAGATGTCTTACAGACACAAGTATAGTGCTCACTTCAAATTGACCACGACGGTAGGGGCATACAACGTCTTATTCAGGTTATACAACACAGGACACAGGGTGGAAGAGCCCAGCAGGTAGCTTTCAAATGGTCTCAACGAGCTTCGACAGCTTGGCCTTCTGGCTTGAGGAGCTTGTCCAGATACTCCTTTCTGAAGGATGCAACAACTCAATAAGGAACAGGTCATCATGAGAGATCCAAGATTGAACTGTAATGTTAATAGAACTCAAGAGTTTTACCTCGCTGGCAGATGGTCATGGGGACGGTTGTACGGTGTCCAAACTGGCTCGCCAACGAAGAGGCGCATTGCCTGCAAAAACATGCTTGTGATGATCGCAGTACAACAACTCCAGCAATGCACATGGATTCTCAAGTTAAGCTTACACAACATTGTAGAAAAGATGAAGGTTAGCTTCAAGTAAATAGTGCACATAATTCTAATAAAAAAAAAAGTAAAATTTGCAGATTATTTGGTGATGATGTCTACAATGCTGTAGTGGGTTTTTTAAGTTGTAAAGTTGTTTTGTGAATTTTTTTTTCTTTGGGCCTTCTTTTCTATCGTCTAATAAAATGCACGGTAAAGCTTTTGTCGTCATTTCTAAAAAATATTTGGTGATGATGTTATTTAGAGTCAAGAAAGGAGTATTTGGACAAGCTCCTGAAGCCACAGTGAAGCTTTTCTCACTAACATATCTGATGAATCTGATCCTAGCCTAGTAAGTTCAATACCTGGTGTCATGTGTCATAAGGTCTACAGGAGCTCAAGCAGAAGGTCTGCCACTACCGTGGTTGCTACGAGCAATCGAGTTAGCTAGTTGGGCAATCTTATCTATTAAGGAGTTATTGCAAAATAGATCAAGCCAGTTATCTCTAAATCCTCCCTTCTCCATTTTGTCACGCAACACCTACTCTCCCTGACTCACTGTGCATCCCCTCTACTACATCATCACCACAGCCTCCATCATGGCTCCGTAATCCTGCCCCCTTGCATTTCTGGATCCAAGATCAAGCACAACACAACTAACACTGTTATCCAACAAAAAATAGTGCAATAACAGTGTGTACCTTGATGTAGTTTTCATTGTCCAATGTGAAACGGTGATACATCCCTGCAGGAAGAACAATCATGCCTCCTTTCTTCACTGCTACACGGATCCACTGGTCATTTTCGTCCCTCACATCGAAGTATCCTAGAAAACATAATCTTGTTTCTTAAAATGTTCACAATGTGATATGGTCAAACGTAACAAGATACATACCACTCCCTTCAAGGCAATAGCGTATTTCTTCATCAGTATGCAGGTGCTCTTCAAAGAAATTCTTTATCTTAATCTCATAATTTGGCAGCTTCTCTGGGCATACATCACAAATGTCCTGTAAATAGCCAACCGATGATTGCCTATTATATTTCTTATATTTGGCTTTACTAATACCAAACGGTACTAGACTCAAACATAACATATTTAACCATTGTTGCAAGTCAAGGAGTAAAGACAAACCATGTAAGAGTACCCTCTGGCTTCACGGATTTTCTTGAGGTTCTCGTCATTCTCCCAGTTGTCAGGATTCAGGCGCCAGCTGATGATTCCTAGTTCTAGATATAAAACATGCATTTGTTTTAACTTGTGTAGGAAAGGAATTAAGTATGTGCCCCTTGTAATTCAAGCAAAGTTGAGCTGCTGATGTACATACCTGAAAGCTTTTCAAGTGGAATGAATTCTTTGGGATCACGGTGATGAGGAAGCCTCTGGTCTTCTTGACTATCGTCCATGTACCATGCTTCAATAACCTCCTGCTTACCATCCTATTGAAGGAAAATAAAAGGAATAAGCTTATACGTGCAACCATCAAAGACAGGTGACAGTACAGATAATCATTGCTGGGAATAAGAATGTGCAGTTTGATCTAAGGTTAGTCATAGAACTATAGAAGTAATGCCATGAACACATCTAGTGGCATAAAGATGGAAATGGCAACTGATATGAAGTTCCAGTTTATGAACCTGAGTTTTCTGTATGTGTGAAGCATGTCTGTGTTATATGCTATTTTTTGTGTTCATTTGGAGAAAAGGGCAGAAGTTTTTCATTCGAACTTATAAAGTGAAAGAGCCTAGCTACATAACGAGGTTCCTAATTTCTACTTTTACCAGAAACGACGCATTGAAATTTGGTTGTCATAGTCAAATGCCAAAAGGTCCAGGGTTCAAGCCCCAGCCTCTGCACATTTGTGCAGGGATGGCTGTTGGCTATTTTCCCTTCCCCAGACCGTGCAGTGCGAGAGCCTACGGCACTGGGTACGCCCTTTTTTTAGTCAAATGCCAAAAAAGATTTCTCTTTAATGATTATTAATTTCCATAGCTGATCTTTCTTTTTTCACAATTTACCTAGTTGTTCCTGATCCTTTAACAAAATAGACAGACATTTTAAGAATGTATGATCCTCAACAAGAGAAGACACAAAAGCATTCATAATGGGAGTGAAATCCGTGTTAGCTCTAGTGACCAGGGAAGCATCAAAAAGGAAAAGGACGTACCCAGTGCCGTAGACTCCCGCACTGCGGGGTCTGGGAAAGGGAAAATAGCCAGCAGCCATCCCTGCACAAATGTGCAGAGGCTGGGGCTTGAACCCTGGACCTCTTGTCACAGGCGGTAAAGCTCTACCGCTTACACCAGGGCCGCCCTTCAGTGACCAGGGAAGCATCCATATCCCTAAAAGGCTCACTGTATGTCTAGATCAAAAAGGAAACTATTATTTTGCTCTTTCTACTACAGCTAAAAACAGAAAACAAAGATGAAAAAGAGAAACATGAACATTTCTGGAATATGGGCCTACAGGACATCAAATCAAATAGTTAATATTCACAAATGACAGCATCACAGCACCACAGGATAGTAAATTATCTTTACTTCACAAATCTCCTTGTGGAAAGATATCCAAGGTTGCACTATGTGATTTTGCATTAAACAGACATAATTGTATTTATCATTCATCAAGGCTGTAGAAAGGAAGGCATGACAAGAAGTGGGGATGACGCCGAAAAAACTACTAAGTATTGTTTGGTTCAATAGTTGTTTAAGACTAAATTAAACCAAAGGAGGTCAATTGATAACACTCTTCAGGGATCCTCCAAGCCTCCAAGTTGAGGAAGCTTAAACGCACAGGTACATGGTCGAAAAGGAGCATTTATTGGGTTTAAAAAAAATTCCAGGTCATTTATAGTCAATTCGAAATCACAGCTTCAATCGGATTTAGCATTTAGTTCATCGATTGATTTATACGGGCCAACAACAGTTGTTTCTATGCCAGCACTCCCAGTAAACCCCCGCTTGATTCGAACATCAACCCAGCGGATCTCGATGAAATTATAGCGTGTCTAATGCAGAGTCAACTGCATCCGAATCGCAGAGTCTATTTGTGTCATTCCCAATTCCCTCAAAGAAATCCGTCCCCACCTCTGCTATTGCTCTCCTCTCCGCTCGAAAGAAACCTCTTCCTTCCTAAGTCCTGACCCTACCCCAAGCCCCAATCTCAACAGCTCGCAGTAAAGCAGAAGAATTTCTCCCCTCCGACATGGAAACAAACAAAGAAATCCCATCCAAAGTTTCTTGAAACAGGGCGGCCGCGTCTTGTTGTAATACAACTATAAATATAAATAAGAATGAACTCAGGGGAAGAGGATGCGTTTCCAGTACCTGGAACTCCGTTTCCATGTTGGAACTTGAAACTCGGTCTTCTTGATTCGTGCTCTCCTTTCGTATCGTCGGGAAGAAGAACTTGGTGCTCCCCTCGGACTCGAGACAGAAGGATTGCAGGAAGAACTGTTAATATGAGTATATGCTTGTGCATGTAGGACCAAGAAATGTTGAAAATTCGATTCCAGCCCTTAGACTGTGCTGGATATTCTTTATTATTATTATTCTTTCTAGTACTTTGAACGGTGTTGAGTGCTGACAGTGATACAGCGCACAAGTGCTGCATGGGTTGTGCTGGTTCGCACATAATATATTCCGTGTTTATTGTCGTCGTGTCTTCCGTTTGAAGGATCACACAAGTGCTGCATTGATTTAGCAAATATACCTCCGTCTCTGCTTGACGTTTTAGCTGCTCATAAGACACACCAGCTACTTAATGAACCACCTGGTCAAAAAAAATGGTCTAAATGCCTGTAAGAGGGAGAGAGTGGAGCCACAAAATTCAAATGTTGAAACGTCCAGCTTTATAGAAGAGAGAGTAGGTTATATGCCCTCTCCGTCTTAAATCATAAGTCATTTAAAAATCTTGTAAAGTTAAAAATCTCAAGTTTGACCAAAATTATAAAAAAATTTATAAATATTTATAACATTAACTAAGTATGTTATGAAAATATATTTAACAAAGAATCTAATGATGTTTATGTGATATCATAAATATTATTATCTTATCGTATAAGTTTTGATTAAATTTAAGATACTTTGACTCTTTAAGATTTACAATTTGAGACGAAAAAAGTATATTACTACTTCTTTAGTGCTAAAAATTATAAATATAATCCTAGCTAGAACAGTATCGAGTCTGATGTTAAAAGAAAGGACTGATAATGAGTCAAACCATTTTAAATGTGACTAAATTAATCTAAAGAGTATAAATATATATTATCCTAATAATGAACACCGTTAGATTCATCGCGATCGGAATATGTTTCCAGTTTTTGTAGTAATAGTGTAATATCTATTTCGTGTACGTAGTATATATAAATAAATAAGTATGTAAATTAAGGAATCGTTGTCACCAACTTCGTTCACGTGCACCGTGCAGTCGCAATCGAACATCAGGCCATATCGACTGCATTTCTTTTTATCCTAGTAAATACTGCTCTTCAAGCGTGCAGGCCCAGTGAAACATGCTTAATTTTTCGCGAATGAAAAATATACACAACGAAGGATACAATAATCGTTTAGGAGGTCAAATTATTAATTATCTGATAATAGTTAATTATAAAGTCATACATCGGATAAAAGAATACAATAGAGGGGTTTACATAAATTATTATATCGTCACATGGCGAAATTATCAGAGTATCTAGCATTCAAAATAGCTACGGAAGTAGAAGGATATCGTGAAAGCAACGTCTTGCACCATCTTGAGCGTAGGCACGGGACCATCTAATCCTTGAGCCTCTCGTCGCTGTAGACATAGTTAGGCTCACCTGCCAAATAAGTTTTAGTACAATTTGTACTGGCCATCCGGCTCCCACCTTATGCTTTGCTTATGCTTTATGGTAGGTGGATGCAAATGAATATAATCAAAGAGACCTATTATTTAACTGTGGTTTTTTATGCAAGTATCATCAATATTATATACAACAGTTCACCAAGTTTTATTCATTCCCATCCCATACTTGTACCACCAACCATCAACCTCTCGTCTCACTCAACAAACCACGCTCTCACGTGGTGACATGGACAACTCCCTCTCATCCATGCCTAACCGGCCATCATGCCGTAGGGTAACCACAACATTACTCAGGGGAGGTAGAAGGGACTCATCTTACTATTCAAGAGAAGCGTAGGTCGAGGGAAAGGCCATGCCGAGGCCGCGGACTATATATTGATTCAAAACTCTGCAGAGCGTGTACTCCCGTAACCACAAGATCACCATCATCGGCTACAGTGTGGTGCCATCCTACCACTCAGTACTGGGACGTATCGGATAAATACCACCGGCACACTGAGACTGTGAGGCATAGTTACCCAGGCCACCAAGGTAACCATGCGGCTTTGAGGAGGGTGAGGGTCCCAAACACCCGTACCTCCCAACACTATCTGCTAACAACCTAGTAGTACTGGCACCGTCCTAGCTAGTCAGACATCCGTCTCCCGCCCATACAGGGGCGAGCGGTGAGCATGTAGGTCCCAAGGTTCCAGTTCTCAAGAGACAACAGGTCCTAGGGGTGACCAGACAGGATATCTCCTCAAATAGGGCCTCAATGCCCCCTTCCTTCCCGGGGCTTCGTTTCACAAAGGCTCTCACCCTCGGGATCACCATATACCTCACAATGTATCCGCCACAAATACCTCACATAGGGATGCCCAGAACACACACTCCGGCAAGACTCGCTCCAAAAGCTCGTCGTAGATCCTGTCCAGTCGACTCAACCCTCATCAGACAACCCTCCCGCGTTATATTACCCAGAGACACCCATACGATCACCAAGTCCAGCACCTCGTGCCGAGCCCACCTAGAGTTCACCACCAGCATCACATCACCGATATAATGCAAGTGGAGAAAAAGTAGCAAGTAACAAGCATTGTATAGCGTGTCTATCCTATAAGCGGGTGAGCAGGGTAAAGGTTACGACAAGGAATAGGCATATAAGTAATCTACCATGCAATCCTATCATAGCATATCATAGCGTTATTGCATGAAGTAGAGCACTAGCATTCTATATTGTTGCATGCATAATAGGATCTACGAGGTTGGGTGGGACGTGGCACCTGAATAGCTATTACTCGAGTCCTCTTTCAAGTCCTTGGTGTGCTCCTAGTCCTCTTCCTCGAGCAACTCCTTCGTAGGATCTGAAATCAAGACATAACTAATTCAGAAATCATAACTAATTCATACGAACTCTGAAAATAGAATAAACTTTTTCAGAGTTCGTATGAATTAGTTATGAATTTTTGAAGTTTATTCTATTTCTAAAAAAGAAAAAGATCTGAATAAACCAGAGGCTGATACGTGGCGTGATCTAGTTACTGACTGGGGCTGGTCCACACAGGGGAAAATCCCCTTCTCCTTCTCGCGCACGTGAGGCTGGGCATGGCGGGTTCTCGTCGAGCTCGAGGGCTGGAGTCGAAGGATCGAGCTCGAGGCTTGGTGTCGAGGGTACGAGCTCGAGGCTCGGAGTCAAGGATTCGAGCTCGAGGGTTGGTGTCGAGGGTTCGAACGCGTGGTCCGTCATGGACGAGATCGGCTCGAGCACGCGCACGTGTGGCTGGGCACGACGAGTTCTCGTCGGGTATGTCGAGCTAAGCTGGGCCGGCCCACGAGCAGCATCGTTCAAGCCAAGACCGTCTCCTATTCGACGGGGACCTCGAACGACAGTCGTTCGCCCGGTGGACGACCCCCTCCCTGTCGGGTGATGGAGCGCGTCTCGGGTGGACGACCCTCTTGTCGAGCGACAGAGTGTAACTCAGGCGGTCAACCGCCGCGTTGGGTGACGGAGCGAATCTCAGGCGGACGACCCCCTCAGGTGACATAGCATCTCGGGCGATGACCCCCTCGGGTGTCGGATCGCATCTCTGGCGGACGACCCCCTCGGGTGACGTAGCATCTCGGGCGGACGACCCCTCCTCGGTTACCACTCCTTCTTTTCACCTACTTCCTATACGGGATCCAAGGCGTTTATTGCCCCGACCGACTCCGACGTACCCTCATGGCTACAGTGTGGTTACAGTGGCCTGGTACAGCGATCAAATCCTCTTTTTACCGCCCATACCCGCCCATACTGAGGACTATACACTGTCAGGCGTCCCTCAGGTCAGACCTTATCCATTCGGGCCTTGACCCCTCGAGTCAGGCCTTGACCCCCCTTGAGTCAGACCTCGACCCCATCGAGTCTGGCCTTGACCCCCTCGAGTTTGGCCTCGACCACCTCGAGTCAGACCTCCAACAACTCCCAATACGACATCTATAGGGATTCGCACGTCCCTGCATGGGCATGGGTCTTTCACCGACTACCTACGGGCTTCATCGTGACACACACCCGGAGGACAACCATCACCTCCAAGCACGTCGCTACAGGGCAGGCTCGCGGGGCTCGGGTCGATCGGCGCACGTACCGTAGCGGCGGCGACACGGTTGCGGGGCGCTGCGATGCGCTAGGGGCGACACTAGCGTGCGCTATGGACTCGCGAGGCCAAGGCCAATGAGAATGTGGCCTCAATTTTGGGAGAATGATTCACTAGTGGCTGGACGACGACGATGTGCTCGACGGTGGAGGAAGTCGATAGCGGCGGTGAAACTCCAGCACTTCACCGTCTTAGGGCTCACCATCTTCCTCCTTGTCCGATTGGAGTAGCTCGGAACTCCAATAACTATCCTACGCAGCTTCGCGAGGCACGGTGGGGTGCGCGTGGCCGCGAAGGCCACATCGGCGCACCGACTGCCGGAGTCCGGGGAGACAGGGACCTGCAAAGCGCACGGGTTCCTACTGTGGTCCATACCGACTCCCGATAAGTTGCCAAGAATGTGTCCTAGGCTAACACGAGCTCAACGGTGGAGTTAATGAGGCGAATCGATGAGAGGAGAGAGGGAACACGGCGGTGCTCTGGCGACGGCCATGGACGTGAGCAAGGGTAAGCTCACCTTGCGCGGCTGCTCTGGATTGGGGAAAAGGAAGAAGAGTGCGCGGTTCGCTTGGTACAGTCGAGTAGCAGCTCCGCGTCCTTTCCCGGCGGCTCGAGCGACGATGGTAGCAACGACGGGCTTCGACTTCTCTGCTCCAACGGGCGGCTTCCTTTCCTACCTTCTTCTTCTCCCCTCTTTTCCTCAGCGCAGCAGGCAAGGTGAGGCACGTGCAGTGGCAAGGAAAATGGCGCGGGCGGGGGAAATCAAATGCGCCGAGATTCTCCCTTTATAGTGCGGCATGGTGGCGATCATGGCGTACGAGCGGTGAAGATGGGAGATGTCCATCGGGTGGTTGGGCGCGGCCGCGAGCTAGAGTTAGGGTTGCGAGCGCGACGCTGGTGGCAACGGACGACATCCGGGGCAGTCACGGGCGTGGCTGAACAGCGGAGCTCGGCCGTTCCATTTATGGTACGACGGAGGTGACAACTGACAGACAAGGCCCGCCTGTTGGCGAGAGCGGGGCTGGCGCGCGGAGTGGGCAGGCCGGGCAGGTGCGCGGGAGAGTGGGTGCGTGGGGCGGCTTGCTGGGCCGCCTGTGTGGGGAAACGAGCAGGCCGGGCGCTGGTGGCCGGCTGGGCTGGCCGGCCTGCCGGCTTAGCAGGCCACCGGGGCAGCAGTGCGGGCCGCAGCGCTTGTGAGGCTGGCAGGCAGACCCGGGCCAGTTTGTTGCTCCGGGCTTGTTTCTTCTTTTCTATTTTCTCGTTTTCTCTTTTCCCTTTTCTATTTCTTTCCAAGCTACTAAACTAACTATGCCATGATCTTGTTAGTAAGGATGTTAGTGACCATGACAAAACCAGTAAGCTAGGTTCACAAGGATCTCATGAAAATATTGGAAGCCATGTTCAAGGTTAGTTGCACATATGTATACATATGATATTGAAGTGTTGTTAATTTTATTAAATATTACATAAAATCAACAAGAGGCAAATCAAACTCTGAAAATTAAATGCAATGCTTATGCTATTAATAAGTGCTACTTGTGCAACTACCAGTGGATTTCCTACATGACACTCACCAACCATTGGATACTTTAAAAAATTTTTTGTTGGTTGTAATTTTTAGTGTTTGGAATTTTTAGGGACGTTACACCCACGAGCAGCAGCACGCACACCACATCCACCGTTAGATCAAATCCCACATCCACTCGTGACCTGTCCGTCCTTTTTCTATTAGGTTATTTTGGTTCGTACCATTACAATTCTCCAATTTTTGAAAACTACCATTATAATTCACCTAATTGGAACCATTCCATCGCAAGTAAATTAGAGATGTGCCATTTTCTACCTTAGCAAAGACGCAAGGCCCACCTGCAGTGCATTGTATTTTCGTATAGACAAAAGTGGCCCCTGCTATCTCTGTCTCCTTCCTTTCAATAACACGTGGGCCCTACATGTCATGTCCTTCTTCAACCTCCAGCTGGGCTCGTGCGCGGCGAGCTACTGTAGTGAGCACCGGACGTGTGGGCGGGGAGGCGGCCGCGCCACCACCGGCGAGCACACGCAACGAGCTGCCGCAGCGCTGCCATGGCCACCGCACCCCTGGGATTGCTCCTGCTCCTCCTCGTGGGGCTACTGCTCGAGGCGGAGGTGCTCTGGTTCGCCATGTCTGAGCGTCCCATCTCCCCCATCGTGGCTGTCTCGCCCCAGTGGCTACTGCGGCGAGCGCCTCGTGTCCCACCTTCTTCTTGCCGAGTCCAAAGCGCAAGAAACCCCCACTCTCGTCTCCCTCTCCCGCTAGGATTGTGTACAGTGCATTCCTGCCTTCTCGTCGGCTCGTACTAATGGACAGCTCTGGTTGCTGGGATGGACGCGTTCCAGCATCATGGAGCGCAACGAAGCTGGAGGAGCTCCATGTGGAGAAGGACCATGGCTGTCATGGGTTTGGGATTGGAGACAAGGGATTGAAGAAGGAGCCTGCTAGAGGTTGAAGAAGGACCTGACATGTAGAGCCCATGTGTCATTGAAAGGAAGGAGACAGATAACAGGGGCGCTTTTGTCTATACAAAAATACAATGCACTGCAGGTGGGCCTCGCGTCTTTGCTAACGTACAAAATGGCACATCTCCAGTTTACTCCGAATGGCGATGGCATGGTTCCAATTAGGTGAATTGTAATGATAGTTTTCAAAATTTGAAGATTTATAATGTCATGGATCAAAATAACCCTTTTTTATTTGTGCTGCCTGCACTCACACCCGCATGGACAGGTCGTCTTCCACCTCCTGCATGCCTCTTCTCCCTCTATCTCTCTCCCCGTCGACCACCTTCCCGGCGAGCTCCTCCCCGTCGGCGAACTCCTCCAAACGCGTGAGCTCCTCTCCCCAGGCACCTCCTCCCCGGTGCCCGTGGCCTCTTCGCGCTCGCACCCACCCCCACCCCGCGCGCTGCCAAGGTGGATCCGTTGGCGGCGGTCGGATCAGACGGGGGCGGCATGGATCTGGCCAAATCCCGTCGAGGTAGGCCTCCTTCTCCTATCTCCTCTCTTCTCCTCCTCCTCCAACTCCGGTGGTGAGCTAGGGTTCCGGCGAGCTTTCTCCTTCTTCTCTAACTCCGGTGGGCTATAGATTGCTGGCCGGCCGGGGGAGGAAGGGAAGACAGATGGTGGGGATGGTTGGAGGGCGATTTAGGGTGCCCTGACGGCGGGGGCGGCGTCCGGGATAGGCCTAGGGCGGGGAATCACGCCAGAGATGGAGAAGACGGTGACGCAGGGGAGGGGAAGAGGGCGGCCGCCGCCGGCGAACCCTTGTTCCCTCGGCGGGGCGGTGGCCGGCAGCAGGGGCGTGGACGCCGGTGTTGGAGAAGATAGGGGAGGATGGAACACCGGACACATGTCGTGTGGGGGACAGGTGTGCAGCCCGGGCTGCTTCCGCCTGCGCGTGCAGACTTTAGCAAAGTCCTTTTATTTATGCACGGAGACATAGGAAGAGCAGGCATAGAGGGTATGGACTCGATCGGAACCAGTCACGATGGCCTGCCTAAGCGATGACGCACGCGAACCGTTCACAACTTGGAGCCGCTGCCCGCCGCCATCTGTGATCTACTGATACTAGTAGTATTCTAATGGTATGATGATATATATACTGTATGCCTGGCGTGGCAGCCAGTGTACTGAATTGCATTGTAATGTACGTTGGACATTTTTTGTTTCTTATTTCTCTTTTCCCAGAAGACCCGGCCGTGTGGCGTGGCTCCCTGCACGACACTCGGGGTGCCAGGCCAAGGCGTCAAGATGCGTGCGGCCAGAGCCGGATGCCCACGTCAGCAAGATCCAGGCCGTCCTTGTCCCGCCTCTCTACGTGTCCCTGGCAACCGGCACTACGTCAAAAATGAACTTTCACAGCGTTGTCGAAATGTGCTCCGCAGCAGACGTTTTAGCTGCCCGCTCGATAAATCACTATAATTTATCATAGCGGGCACTTTTAATTTACCGTAATGACCAATTTTGCCCACTGTGGTAAATCGATTTACCGCAGTGGGCATTTTAACATGTCCGCTGCGATAAATAGTGTATTTATCGCAGGCCGCCACGGTAAATCAGGCCCAGCCCAATAACCAAACACGCATATAAAACCAGCACTTAGGGTTTCTTAGCCTCCCTCCCTCCATTCTCAGACCGCAGCCGCGCCTCAGCCTCCAGCTACGACCGCGAAGTCGCGTCGCGAACGCCGCCCCTCCCTCCAACCACGCGCGACTCACACTCCGACCTCCTCTTCCTCTCACTCTGGCCACTCTTTCCCCATCCTCCACCGTGCGCGAGCTCCCCATCCTCACTCTGCCCTCTATGGTCCTCAACCAACGGCCTCTCCCTCGGCAGCGGCCGCTGGCGCCCCACCTCCCTCCCTCCTTCCGTGGAGGCGAGGATCTGGTGGAGGCGGGGCTCCTCCTTCCGTGGAGGAAAGGATCCGGCCGGTGGAGGCGCGGCGGCGAAGGTCCTGCCGGATCTGGCCGGCGGAGGCACGTCCTAGCCGGATCAGGTCGGTGGCGGCGCGGCTGCGAAGGTCCTGGCCGGATCTAGTCGGCGGAGGCGCGTCCTGGCCGGATCCGGCCGGTGGCGGCATGGGGCCGGCGGGAACCGCGGAGGAGCAAGGGCAGCGGGATTCGGCGCGAAGAAGCACGGGCGGCGGGACTAGGCGGAGAAGCAAGGTGTGCTCCTCATCCTCTCTCTCCTCTCTCCTTCGTTCAGATCCTGTCTCCTCTCTCCTCTCTCCTCAGTTCCTCTTCCTCCCTCCCCTGCAGGTGAGCTCAAGGTGGTTTGCAGTGGCGGGCTCATGGTGGCGATGCTCCGACAAGGGCGGATCCGGCCCCGGCGACGATGGCAACGACATCCATGGCGTGGATCCGGCGGCGACGGCGGCGCTGCGGCCCTGGATGGGCTCGTCGGGCCCATGGATGGGCTTGACGGGCCTATCTAGGATTTTTCTTTCTTTTTTTTGGAAACGTTTACCACAGCGGGCATCCCAGTGCCCCGCTGTGAGAAATCCGATTTACTGCAGCGAACACGGACGTCCGCTGTAATGTCGCCTGGATTTACTATAGCGTGACACCGCAAACGGATGCCTAAGCCTGCTACGGAAAAGTAAATATGGCTGCTGCTGTTATTCAGTCTGGACGTAGCGCGGTGGCATCCAGCCGTCGAGGGCCAAAGGTGTCGGGGGTGCACTGAACCTGGACGTTATGGGCTCTCTACTCTGTGCTCTACAGTAGTTGGAGATAACCTCGTCACGCCCGCTGCCGACAAAACGTAACCGTAAGTCCATAATAACGAGTCTTGTATATGAACGGTTGCAGCATCTGCTGACCGTGACACTACAAGACGATAGCGCCACATTTTTGTACCACCTACTCCGACCAACGAGCAATTGCAGTCGAAGCAGTAACTCTTGTTACATTACTCGCTCCGTCTTAAACTATAAATTATTCTAAAAATTTTAAAAAATCAAAATATTTTAAGTTTGATCAAAATTTACATGATATAATAATAACATTTATAATGCCGTCTAAATATTATTAAATTCTTTGTTATCTATATTTTCATAATATAGTTAGTTGATGTTATAAATCTTTATAATTCTCTCTAGAATTTTAGTCAAACTTAAGATACTTTAACTTTCTAAAATTTTTAGTATGACTTATAATTTAAAATCAGGGAAGTAGTTATTATTTCCTTCGGTTCTCGATTCAGGGTCCCTTTGGATTTTATGAAAAAAGGAAAAGTTTTCAATCTTAACAACTGAGGCACCATACCGTTGTTTGTTTCATAGAAAGTTTTTTTTTTGCAGGGAAGGTTGACCTTATATTAAATATGAATAGGGTTACAATCATCCGGCACTAAGTGGCCAACAAATTAAAATTAGGAGCTCTCATGATCCATACCTTGGAACAGAGCTATTTACAAGCATGTTGACCTAACTAATGAGCAACCCTATTACACAATCTATTACAATGGATAAACTCAACCTCTCTAAGCTCATCACCGAGCAATTTAGCTTCTTTCAGCTGTAAAGCAAGTTTGGAACGAGTGTCTTCACTTTGAGTTTAGAGATTTGCAAATTGAGAAACAATCAGTCTCCAAATAACAGGTAGATCAATCCGCTGGATCGCCAATCTCAATCCCTCAATGAGCACCATAAGTTCAGCAGTCTCTGGATCATAGCAATGAAAGCGAATTTGGCTTGATGCAAATAAAACTAAGCCATAAGTATCTCTCGCAATGATGCCCAAACCAGCAATACCATCTTTTAGGCCTGCATCAACATTAACTTTCACATGCCCAAGTTGTGGTGGTTGCCACTGAGGTAGCAACCGATCAGCCTGTACACTGGAGTTTTGGTTCTGTGTGACCGTATTCACTCTTGCCTTTCCTTTTCTGTCACTTGTTACCTATTGCCGGCACTCCAGCAAGCTTTGCTGATAGCTAACCAGAAAACGCATGGAACCCTCACTTGGCATGGACACACTGTCGATGAAACCTCCTCGACAGTCTACCATAGGGCTCCTCGAGGTAGTAGATTTGCGGTGAGGGCGCGCTAAGACCTACGAACCGGATGTGAGACGCAAAACAAACAACCAGGACCAGCGTGATGCTGACCACATAGTGCCGACCAGCGAGGACACTGACCATTCTGCCTAACGAACAATCCGTACGTCTGCCTCCGACCATTGCTTTTGTCAAGGAAGGTGGTCTGTTGAAAGATACGTGGTGCTCCAAGAAAAAAAGCTTTTTTCATCCTTGGGACATGGGCCCACATTAACACATGACACAAAGTATCACTGGAATGTCAACATGAACAATCCGTAGAGGTAGGGGTACCGAACCAAGGACAGAAGATAGGCCTAAGTCACCGCGAGGTGACGTGAGCCCACGTAGTCCCTAAGCTCAATAGAAAATAGAAGATGTTGTATTGAGCTTTTAAGAAAAAACTCAACATAACACTAACTGATCCGATGCCAGTGCCAAGTGACAAATTGACGCACAATCCCAGGCAAGTCTGGATAGAGCACAGGCTCGATCAGGTCGAGGGACAACGAGAACCATGGTCCATAGACACATCTGAATGACAAGTTGACGCTTGTCCCTAGGTAAGCCTTAGACGGAGCACACGCTCGATCGGGTCGAGGAACACCAAGAGCCATAGTCCGTAGACACATCTAGGTGACGAGTTGACGCGTAGTCCCTAGGTAAATAAATTACCCAATCCAACTAATCAGTCTCCAGATTTAAATATAAAAAATCTGAAACAAATTTGGAAAGAAGTATGATTAAAACCATAATCGAGGGATGAATCTCACCATTGTTGGGCATGCACGAATCATGGGACGGGCACATGGAAACCACACGGGCACAATTAAATAAGACCGCGGCCCATTTCTCCACGCGGGGACCGAAAAGGCCCATTTAGACTTGAAAAAGCCACGTCCACATTGAGTCAGCGGGGTCCAATCAAAGTGTACCAGGAGCGGGAACGTGCTTAGGAATCCAAAGTCACCGCGCTGTACAGGAAGGTGGAGAAGCTGGAAGCTAACAACGAGGGTAAGATGTCGAACTCTCCATCGTTCCGTGCTGCTTGCTGAAGGCTAACTTGTGTTGGGTGTAGAGTTAAATTCCCAAAACACTGCAATGGCTGAAGAGATCATGCGCCTGCTGACCGAGAACGAGACGGCCCGGGAGCGAGCCAAGGAGGACCGGGACCAGATTGCTCAGCTGACCGGTAAGTGAAACAACTCGGAATTGTTTCATTTGTCTACTGCATACTGGACGGACCAGGGTATGCTAACCATCGTAATGTGTATTGTTGTAGACTTGAGAGATCACCACATGGCCCAGTTCCAGGTGCTAGAGGATGCCAGCGCTGCTCTATAGAGGAAGATCAGGACAATGATCGACCACATCAAGCCGGTGCTACGGGCCATCTTCCTTGGAGAGGCACACCCCATAGACCCTGTGGGAGAGGCGGTTGTCGTGACCGACCAGTGCCATAGGCTGTGGCCTGCCTTGCAGGAAGCTGTCATAGGCGCTGGTCGGTATGTGGCCGCTACGGTGCTCGCTGTCGTCCATGCCAACTACCCAAAGGTGGAGCTGGCAGACATCGAGCGAGGAATCCCATCTGAGGTCTTAAACAAGGATGCTGAGGAGCTGTGCACCACATCTGCGCACCACAGCTGAGGTCTTGGTTGAAGATATGACGCTCATCGAGGACCCTACAGAAGGTGGTGTTGGTTAGAAGGCTGAAAACAATGTTTATGTATGTTTAAACAATGTTTGTAAGTTGTGCCGAGCGCTGGGTGCTCGTAACTTTTAGCCTTTTGATGCAGACAATTTATGGTAGGCATGTTTAAGCGGGTGATAAACATATTGCCATTTTTAATATGCAAAGTATAGTTGTAGAAAAAATATCGATAATTAAGTTTTGCCCCCACCCTCAAAGTGAGTTAACTCTGTTAGGTGACATAGGGATGCGCTAGTGAATAGTGTAGGGCTGCTAGGATCACTAGGTACCTAGTACCATTAGAGAGTGACTGCCGAATCTCCTAGTGCCATCTAGCGCGGAGCTGTAACACATCGTAAGAGGATCGAGACAGTGCCTTGTTGAACCGTTCTCGGCGGGCAAGAAACAAAGTTTAATTGTGACTTACGCAGGGCACATGTATGACAGATAGTGCAAAGATGCAAAGATGTAATAGGAAAGAAGATGACAGAGAACTTTATTAATTCATAAATAATATGCGAAAACAGGGTACATATCTTATTCTTTGGATAGAAGCGTATGAGCTGATCGATGTGCCAGGAGTTTGGCTCGTCAACATTCTTCATCGTGCATAGCCGATAAGATGTCAGGAGTGTAACAACCTTAATCTTGAATGGCCCTTCCCATCTTGGTGACAACTTGTGTAGACCATCTGTGTTCTGTATTCGTCGCAGCACTGTGTCACCGACCATGAAATGTCTTCCCTTGACGTTGCAGTTATAGTAACGACGCACCGAGGCTAGGTACTTCCCTTGAAGATTCAAGTGCTTGCTCCTCTTTGGCTATGATATCCACTTCTATAGCTTCGTTGGAGGTGTTCTCATTGTGATAAGCGACCCGAGGTGATTGAAAAGTGACCTCAGCTGGCAGGACGGCCTCGGACCCAAACACCATGAAGTACAGAGAAACTCCAGTGTTGTGACTGGGCTGGGTACGGAGTCCCCAGACCACAGTAGGCAATTCCCCTAACCACCAGCCAGTCTTGAGTTCTTTATCATACTGGAAAACTCATCTACATAAGGCGTCGATCATCATGCCGTTGGCCCGTCCCATTTGTCCATTGGCTTGAGGATGAGCGATGGATACGTACTTGACTTTGATACTGAGATCGTCACAGAAGTCAAAAAACTTATCGCTGGTGAACTGGGAGCCCAATTCAGTAATGATACTATTCGGTACACGGAATTGGTGGATGACATCATTTAGGAATTGCACCGCCTTCTTAGCCGTCAATTTCTTAATGGCCTTGTACTCAATCTATTTAGAAAATTTGTCGATGAGTACATAGACACATGTATGGCCACTATGAGCCTTTTTGAAAGGACCAATCATGTCTAGTCCCTAGCATAATAATGGCCACATGACCGGGATGGTCTGGAGTTCATGCGCAGGGACATGAATCTTCTTGGCGAACATTTGGTAGTTCTTGCACCAGCATACTTAGTCTTCCGCATCGGTGACTGCTGTAGGCCAGTAGAACCCTACTCGGTAAGCTTTGCCGACCAGTGTCCGAGATGCTGCATGGTTGCCACAAGCACCGACATGGATATTATCTAGAAGTTTAATGCCCTCTTCTTGGGTGATGCACCTCTGGTAGATCTCAGATCTCGGGCTTTTGCGCATCACTCACCGTTAACCATGAGATAAGCATGGGCTCAACGGATCAGCTGCTGGGCTTTGATCTTATCTTTGGGGACAAGGTGGTCATCCAGGTACCTGACAAAGAGCTCTCTCCAGTCGAGTTGGGGAGGCACTGCCTGCTCGGCTGGTTCATCAGCCAGCGGCTGCTCATCACCGTTGTTAGTTCCCAACTGGCCATGGGAGTTTGACTTTATCTCTTTGGAGGATTCACCGAGCATTGCCATGATCTGGTCGGTAGCGGCACTAGGCACTGGTGCTTCGTATGCCTGGTCAAGGATCATTGGTTTGATCAAATCCTCGATATACTCCTAGGGGCACCTGAGCGTGAGATGAGCCTAGCTTGGACAGCTCGTCGGCACCTTTGTTCTCAGCGTGTGGTACATTGATGAACTCCAGCCCATAGAACTTATTCTCCAGCTTGCGTATCTCGGCAACGTAGGCATCCATTTTCTCGTGGATTGCATCCAAATCCTTATTGACTTGATGAATGACTAGAGCAGAATCACCGTACACCAGGAGCCGTTTACTGCCCAGCTCGACTACAATACGGAGGCCGTGCAGGGCCGCTTCGTACTCGACCACATTATTAGATGCCTTGAAGTGAATGCACAAGACATAACAGAGCGTGTTCTTGGACGGAGCGATGAAATAGATGCCTGCTCTGGCACCGTCGATGTTTAGGGAACCATCAAAATACATCTGCTAGTGCTCAGTAGAGGTGTCAGCCAGAGGCAAGGTGATGTCTGACCACTCTACGATAACCAGGCCTAAGATTTGACAGTCTTTCAACTGCGAAATGTCAGTGTGAACTCAGAGAGCTCTAATATGTATTTAACAATACGGCCACTAGCATCTCTATTGTGTAGGATTTCACCAAGCGTAGCTTCCATGACCACCATAATTTTATAGGCTTTAAAGTAATGGAGGAGCTTCCTCTTGGTGATCCGGAGTGCGTAGAGCAGCTTCTGAATATGGTTGTAACATTGCTTGGTCTCGTTAAGGACCTCGTTGATGTAGTAACTTGGACTTTGCACACCATAGAAATGCCCAGGTTCCTCACGTTGACCACCATCACAGTACTGACCATGTTAGTTGTGGTGGCTATGGAGGAGAAGCTCCTCGCCTTCTCATGGGACCATGAGTACTAGGGGATTTGTGAGGTACTCCTTCAGCTGCTTGAAAGCCTGGTCGGCATCGTCTGTCCACTCAAACTTCTCTTTTTCCTTGAGAAGTTTAAAAAAGGCAAGCCATTTTTCACCCATCCGAGAGATGTAGCAGCACAGTGCCGCCATGCACCCGATGAGCTTCTGTATGTCTTTGACACATCGCGGCGTTGGAGGTCCAGAATGATTTTGACCTTCTCAGGATTGGGGCGTATGCCATCCTAACTGACCACGTGGCTAAGCAGGATCCCGAAGGGGATGCCAAAGACACACTTGTTGGGATTCAACTTCCACTGAAACTCATTTAGTGCCTCGAAGGTTTGGTGGAGATTTTTGACCAGTGTATTAGACTACCTAGTCTTTACTACCACATCATCTACATATGCCTCGACAAGGTCATCAGTGACCTGAATGACTCGCTGGTATGTAGCCCTGACGTTCTTGAGGCCAAACAACGTGGTCATGTAGTAGAAAGCACCGAAGAGGGTAATAAAGGTGGTCTTCTCCTGGTCTTCTTCTTTGAGGGCTATCTGGTGAAAGCCCAAGTAGCAATCTAGGAATGAAAGCAACTCGCAACCTGCAGTAGAGTCTATGACCTCATCGATTCGAGGGAGATTGAAAGCCTATTTAGGGCAGTATTTGTTGAGATCGGTGTAATCAACACACATTCTCCATTCATTATTCTTTTTGCATACAAAAACTGGATTAGCTAACCACTCCAGGTGATACACCTCTTTGACAAAGCAGCTACTAGAAGCTTGGCTACTTCTACCCTAATGACTTCCTTACAGTCACGAGCAAACCATCGCAACTTTTGCTTGATCGGCTTTGCGATCTTTGAGATGTCAAGGTAGTGCTCGGCCTTGCTCCTCGGAACATCTGGCATATCTACGGGTTTCCACGTGAACACGTTGACGTGCTCTCAGAGGAACTGGATGAGCGCGTCTTCTTATATGGGGGAAGATTGACCCTAATTTTTGTGGTCTTTGAGGGATCGCTGGGGACGAGCTCCACCTCCTTGTGCTGCTTGCCTTTGCTTGCGGAGCGACGGGAAGCCTTGATCAGGATCTCGAGCGCCGCCGGGGGTGTCTCCTTGACCTCTAGGCTGGTGTGCTCTAGGAGGGACTTTAGCTTCTCAAACTCTACAGCCACGTAGGCATTGGACTCGCACTCCCAAGCCATGAAGACATTGCCGTGCAGGGAGAGGATACCCTGCTTGGTTGGAAGCTTGAGCATGAGGTACCCATAGTGAAGAACCACCATGAACTTGGCAATTCCAGGTCGGTCGAGGATGGCGTGGTAGATTCCCTCAAAGTCGGCCATAATGAAGTTGATGTGGTCGATGCAAAAGTGTTGTTTCCTCCCAAATTGGATGGGCAGAGTGATCTGTCCCAAGGGGTATGAGGGCTTGCCGGCATGATGCCCTAAAACAGAGAGTTGTAGGGCTAGAGGGCCTCCGGCTTTAGCCCTAGCTCCTTGAAAGTAGGGTAGAACAAGATATTCAGAGCATTGCCTCCATCGATGAGCACTTTCTTGAACTGGATGCCATCGATTACCGGGTCAAGCACCAGCGGGAATTGTCCAGCATCAGGGAGTTTGGCCCACATGTCATTGTGACTAAATGAGATGGGCTTCTCTGACCATGGTGGCACCCTAACATCTGTAATGAGGCCATCGGACTTCTGAATAGATGTGACGGCGCGCATCAGTAGCTTCTTGTCCCACGCATTCTCTAGCCTGACCTTGCCACCAAAGATGATGACAGCGATGTTCTTCATGGGGTCCCTGTCAGTGTGCTGTGGGTTGGGATCTTGGTGCTCTTCCTCCTCGGCATCTTCCTCTTGGATGACGTTCTTGGCCTTGCCTTTAGGGGTCAGGTGTGGCTTCTTGTTGGCTGTGATCTTGAGTGCGTCTGCCAATACTTTGCATTCGCCCAGCGTATGGCCCTTGCCAGGGTGGCGAGGGTAGTCCTGGCTAAGGACCTTGTTAAGCTCCTTGTCATGTTCCTATTCTGGCCCTTCATCGCATTTACGAAGTCATCATCGCGGTTGCGATTTTGTCGACCACCATTGTAGCCTTCCTGACCACGGTGCTTGAAGGAGCAGTTGTCATCATGCTGGTCAGGATCACGATTACCCAGCGTCACCTTCGTTCATCCCATCGTCGAGGTGCGCAAACCTATGGGTGATGGTAAGGAGATCTTCCATCGTCTTTGGATGCTTAAGAAGCAACTTCTTTTGGAGGTCCTGACCACACGGCTCGTGAAGGCCGGCGATGAAAAGATCGATCCCCTCCACCAGAGTGACGTCCGTCACACGGTTCCATGTGTCAGAGAAGCGTCTGATGTATTGTCATAGTGGTTCTCCTGGATGATGTTGCACTTGTGCCAGGGCGTACTTGGTGCTCGATTGGATGCAAGTCAGCTTGAAGTTGTCGATGAGCATCTGCCAAAGTTGGTCCCTGCTATGGATGGATTCGGCACGTTGGCATAGCAGCCAGGAGGTAGCGATATTGCTGAGGACCACCGGGAGGTAGTTGGCCATAACGTATTTGTTACCCCCGGCCGCACGAATAGCGACCTCATATAGAATGATCCAGTGCTTGAGATCGTCCTTTCTATCATACATCTTGATGTCGTCGATGCAAAAATTTTTGGGCCAGATGACCGCCTTGAGGCGATCTGAGAACGGTGGTGGCCCGCTCAAGTGTTGACAAGCATGGTAACATTCGTCACGGTGGTTGTGGAGGTCGGAACCTCGATGCTGCTCAACTTCCTACTCTCGATCTTGGCGGTCATCGACACATTGCTGGTTGCCACGCTGGTGGTTTCCTAGCTGGTCATCGTGGGGTTCATCACACGGGTCATCGTCGATGTTGTTGTGTCAAGGCGGTTCAGGTGGAGGATCACGCCCACCATGATTGGAAGAGTTGTTAGCGCCACCTTTGGACAATTGATTGTGGCGGCTACGGTTGTGCCTCTGACGAGACCGATGGGATTGATATGACGTGGTCATAGATTTGGCTTCTCGTAATCGGTTCACTTGATCCTCGGCGGCTATCAGATGGTCAATGATGGCATCAGCTCTAGGCGTTCCCGGAGGAAGAGTCTTTAGTAGGTGCCTGGCCACAACTATGTTTGTTGTGGGAGTCTAGTGGATGGGAGTATCCCCGACCATGTCGAAATCATTCTAGAGATCACGGTAGAGACAACGGGGCTGAGGTGGTGGCTGCTGCTCCTGGATCTAGCGCTGGGCGCGATCAAGGTTAGAGCGTCCGTAGCCTGCCTCTCCGCTTTAGTTTCGTTCGGGACCGGAGGCTCGTCGTCACTAACCATGAACACCATGCCGCTATTGGCGGTCCTTATTGCATACTTTATACCACCAACTTGATATGAAAACAATCACCAAAACATAGTAATAGGGTTCTTCACTAATCATTTCCATGGTTTTGGTGTCTTACTTGTTTTGCAGGGCTTTATATTAAAATACATGTAAAATGGGTCAAAAGAAAAGAAAAGAATAAAGAAATAATTTTGGGCCCATGACAAAAACAATGAAGAAAATAGAAGAAGCCCAATTCGGGACCAAACTGGGTCGAGTGCATCACATGGGCCAACTTAGGACACCGAGAGGAGCAAGTCCACCAAAACTAGGCCAGTTTGGCTCCGGACCCCTATCCGCACGACACGGGCCTGGCGCGCGCCCGAGTTCTGGCACCAAACGGGACTAGCTTTGGTCTGTCGATTCACGACAACGTGTGGAGGTCAACCATTGGCTGCACTAATACAAGGAAGGTGTGAAATCAACGTGGGGAGGTCGGTTTGGGACTTTCCAAGTGGGGAGGAGCATTTTCCAAAGAGCCCCCTCCACTCCATATATAAAAAGAGGCTCTCTCCCCTTCATTTGAGACACCACCAAGGAGCAACACTTATACAATTCTTCAAGATGTAGTAGTAGTAGTACTAGTTATAGTTGGGAGTTAGGGAGAGAGTGCAAGTTCCAGAAGAGCCCTTGGAGTTTCAACAATCCTTGCCTCGGTCCTCTGTAAGGCTCAAGTACTATCAATATATTTATCTTCTCTATATTACTGAATTGTCCTTATGGTTATCTATTCATGCCTTAGTTCTTTAGCTATGCTTAGTTTATGTTTAGGCTTTATACCTTGGCATGGGTTCTTCGGTCGATTAATTGCTCTAGTTATAAATTGTGACTAGAGTAGTAACCACTAGCGTAGACGTGGTGTTTGGGCTAGCGTGTTACCTGAGATTGCGCTCAGCCCCACGGATAGTTGTGGTAGCCCCGGGGGTGATAGACCCAAGAAGGCCTTTGTATTCGAACATGTTCGGGCAGGTGTTTTCGTAGGGCTTTTGGCTACCTTCTCCCGGTTACAGTTCCTAGTCTTTTCGAGAACCGAAAAGGAACATTTGTCCTGAAGTGGCTTGGTGTAACCTTTATGTTTCTTCTTTGCTTAGTTATTCCTTTGGTGGGAGCTAGAATAGAACCACAGTAAGGGAGGAGAAAATAGGAACCTTAACCTCCCCTGTGACCTCCTAGCTTAACTAGTCTGCTCTGCTATTTTATTTTGAATTCTCATGTATATGTCATTTACCATAAATTCATATCTTTATCTTGTACCCTCGCTTTAGTCTTGTTAGCATACTAACTAGCACATACATGATGGTACTTATCAACTTCTTTACACATTGCTTCCCTGTGGATAAATACGGTACCCCGGAATACTTCTGGGTGAAAGCTACAACAATATCCGTTCGCTTGCGGATTTCTCTGTGTGCGTTAACCTATACCAATTGGCTTTCTAGTGAAGTCACTAGAGATGGACTTAAAACCTCCTTACTTAGCGATTGCGCTAAGAAATGGCAACAAGCTTTTTGGCGCCGTTGCCGGGAAATCAATGAGCGTTAATGTGGGTTTATCTTGATATCTGCTAACCTAGTTGCCACTAGCTTTTGTGGGTTTATTTATATATAAAAAATTTATCATGAGCCCCGGGTGCATAGTCTTTCGTGAACAATCAACTCTATGCAGATGGAGAGAAAGTCACCGTCAAGAGAAAACCATCCCATCACATGTGACGGAACGACAACATTGCATCACTCACAATTCAATCACAAATTGTGAGTGATGAATCTATCAAAGTATGTGAGAACCAACCCAAAAACATTTTATTCTTTCCAAATTTATTTTCACCAGTGCATGTTTCTTAGTTCATCATATATCTAGTGCTTTCTTTGTATGGTTCCTAGTCTTTGAGCTGTATTCGGCCACCATGCCTAGTCTAGGTAGATGAAAATTTCATTGTTGTCTATCTATTCGATGCTCTTAGTATAGCCTCGTAGTAGACAGATGTTAAATGGGACCATCTCGGCATCATATTTTGGCCTTGCCAAGGTATGACAATACCGTTAGATGGTCCGCGCGATGGGAATCAGCTAAATCCTAGATTTGCATGCATATCTCTCGCTTAAATTTCCTTCAAAACCATGGCATGTTTGTTTTAAATGCATTCATCCACCCCGCTTGCATTGCCTTGCATATAAAAAAATAAAATGGTTCTCTAGTTCATCATTCAATGTTCATACATCCGTTTGAATCAATCTCATGTTCATCATTTTCATGCCTCCTTCTTCTACACTGGTAAGCTTGGTTTGGGAGTGTTGGTCAATTGCAATGATCATGCTTTCATAGGTTTTTTTTAAATTAAGCATGGTGCTTAGGTCAATTAGCCGGCCTAAATCAAATTGGACATGGAGTCCAGTTTGATTTTTGAACTAAAACTACCGGTATAGACTTTGGTTGTATGCATGGACTAACCCCTGCAGGAATTTCAAATCCATAAGGGTAAGTCTTTGAGATGATTTCTTAACGGAGGAAAATCAAAGTTCATTTGGTGAACTTTGAATGAAACCTTGATCATTATAAAAAATATATATTTATAAAATATAATCATAAAGCCGCCAAAACCAAATGAGGATCCTAATGGCGTGGCAACAAGAAGTGTAATCATCCTCATCCATCTCCAGGATGAAATGATGCAAATTCAAGCTTGAATTCCATGGAGAAGTCTGTGCTCAATGGACTTAAAATGATGAGTCCTTGATGAAGGTAAATTGGTATTTATCTCATATTTAATTTTCAATCAATTTTTGATTTGAATTTTGCATGTTTGTCTATCCACAAAAAATATTATTTGCATAAAATAAAGCTTACTAAAAAAAGGTTCTGCTTTCACTTTGTTTTCAATAATCACAAATGCATTCTTACAAGAAAAAAGCAAAAAGAAAGAGAGTGAAAAATAGAGAGATGAAAATAAATAAATAAAGAAAGAAGAAAATATAAAAGAAAAAAGAGAGAGAGTTCCTCCTTTACTCCTTTACTACCAATGAGGCCCAAGGTCCATACACAACAGTGTGTATAACTTGGCCTTATGGTTCACCTGAGTTGAAGTCTGTATGACAACACCCCCGGCACAACATCTTCAAAGCTAAATCCACACATGTTGCCGGTAAAAAGACTCAGGTATGCAAAAGGTAATAAATGTTCACCAACCCCTTTGCTCATTTTTGTTTCCATAGGATCATTCAAATTTATGCTTCCCTTGCTTCTGTCATATGCTCTAGTTTGGGTATGATTGTATAAGGTACATATATAGTATACCTATAGGCCTTTTAAATTAAGCATGTTGCTTAGGTTAATATGGCTTTCTTTAATCAACTTTTTGACCTGGTGTTAAAATTTTGGTTAATGAACTTGAGTATTTATTGTCATAAGCAATGGGAGTAATCTGAATGGAGATAAATCTTGGCTATGTTTGTAATGCATCTTTTATCCTAGCCTTGCTTGAGCTCCAATAAAAGTTGGTTGAACAAGTTTACAAAATATTAATAATAATAATAATAACTAAGTAATAAAAATCTGGATAATAAAATTTTGTTTCCTCGATCTTCTAGTCACTAGGACCCTTGCCTATTTTTAGTTCCTCTTGTTTTCTTTGCTTTGTTAAATAAAAATACAGGTGCAAAAAAATAAGTGTGGGGAGATCTCTCAAGCTTAACTAAACCAAATTCTAGATCTCCTCAACACATTACATGAACGTTGAGCAACCCATCATACAGAAGGATGAGACAAATGACTTTCATTAGCTCCTTCATCTTCAATGATGCTTTCTGCAACTCTACCCTCACTCCTCTCAAATTTTTAAATTTTAACATTGAGCAAAAGTTTACAAAGAAAAAACTTTTTATGCTTCATCTCCATGCCATCCTATGATTAAAGTTTGCATACTCTTTATTCCTTTCCAATATTCCTACAACTTGTGAACACCTTTCATAGGGACCCTATTTTGTCTAAGTAATGTATGGATGAGATATAGTAGGACGACATGACGCTTGCTCAATTCTTGCAAAGAACTTGGGATTTATTTTACAAAGCAAAAATCAAAATAGCATGTTCCTTGAATGATATACAATTACCTACCAAGGCCATATATGATCTTTCATGACAAAACCTTCCACATATGCCTCTTACTTTGTGTTGAGTTTGGTCTAGTTTTGTGACCCTTGTTGAGAGAAGTTTCATGCTCCCAAGATCAGAATTCACGCACCCACAAATAAAGTTGCCAACTCTTACACTAAGAGTTGCGCACAATATTCATTCATCCATCCACCAAATATTTGCGGTACTCCTACCCTGGGAGTAGGCACAAAATACTCCTTCCATTCAGATCCACCCGAAAATGTTCTACTCTTAGACTGGGAGTGAACAAAAATATGCTTATTAGGTTCCATCTAAATGAATGCTCTGGAAAGTTTTTGTTGCAAGAAAAGGCATGAGGCTATCATTCAAAAAAAGGAAAGGTGAAAAAAAGTGAAGAAAAAAGTGCAAAAAGGTGATGAAAAAAATGATACATGAAAAAAATAGAAAATAAAAAAGTGGAAGAAAAGAAAAAATATAAGAAGAGAGAATAAGGATAGCCCATGCCCTCATAGAAGAATTTTTATAAGTCCTAATAAAGAGGGAGATATGTTTTGAAGAGCATAGTAGAATTAGGTTAGAAACCATAAATATCCACCGTATTTTCATCCACACACACTTGCACCAATTATGATCTAAGAGTATGACGCTTTCCCTCCGGTGAGGTCCGGGATTTGACTTGACAACATATCCAAGGTAAGTGTGCCTTAGAATTTTCATCCCTACCTAAAGCTCCAGATAAACCTTTTTAGAGGTAGGATGATCAAGTGAAGGCAATCCCTCAATATGCCTTGTTGAGGAAACACTTACAAATATACGAGCGACTTGAGAGAATGATTCAAGGAACAAAAGCTATCTTTATGTTTTCAAAACCATACAAAAACCCAAGTTTCTAAGTAAGGATAAAGAGTAGGAAGATTCAAATCTAGGCTATTCCATTTTTCAATTGCCCAAGATAATTTGGTAGACGCTCAGAAGTTCACAGGTTCAGGTGAAGCTTGGAATAACTTGTATGCAGATTTTTAATTCAAGGAGATAAACCCGCTTAGTCCTTTAAACCTTTACTCGAGGACGAGCAAAGGACTAAGTGTGGGAAACTTGTTGGCAGTCCTTATTGCATACTTTATACCACCATCTTGATATGAAAACAATCACTAAAACTTAGTTATCGGGTTTTTCAGTAATCATTTCCATGAGTTTTGGTGTCTTACTTATTTTGCAGGGCTTTATATAAAAATACATATAAAATGGTTCAAAGGAAAAGAAAAGAATAAATAAATAATTTTGGACCCATGATAAAACAAAGAAGAAAATAAAAGAAGCCCAATTCGGGACCAAACTGGGCCGAGTGCACCACATGTGCCAACTCAGGACACTGAGAGGAGCACGTCCACCAAATCTGGGCTAGTTTGGCTCTGGACCCCTGTCCGCGCAACAGGGCCTGGTGCGCGCCCGAGTTTTAGTGCCAAATGGGCCCAGCTTTGGTCAGTTGGTTCACAAGGACGTGTGGAGGTCAACCATTGGCTGAACTCATACAAGGATGAAACCGACGTGGGGAGGTCGGTTTGGGACTTTCCAAGTGGGGAGGACCATTTTCCAAAGAGCCCCCTCCACTCCATCTATAAAAAGAGGCTCTCTCCCCCTCATTTGAGACACCACCAAGGAGCAACACTCATACCATTCTTCAAGATGTAGTAGTAGTACTAGTTATAGTTGGGAGTTAGGGAGAGAGTGCAAGTTCTAGAAGAGCCCTTGGAGTTTTGGCAATCCTTGCCTCAGTCCTCTGTAAGGCTCGAGTACTTTCAATATATTTATCTTCTCTACATTACTGAATTGTCCTTATGGTTATCTATTCATGCCTTAGTTCTTTAGCTATGCTTAGTTGATGTTTAAGTTTTATACCTTAGCATGGGTTCTCTGGTCGACTGATTGCTCTAGTTATAAATTGTGACTAGAGTAGTAACCGCTAGTGCAGATATGGTGTTTGGGCTAACATGTTAGTTGAGATTGCGCCTAGCCCCACGGACAGTTGCCGTAGCCCCGCGGGTGATAGACCTGACAAGGCCTTTGTATTCCATCATGTTCGGGCTAGTGTTTTCGTAGGGCTTTTGGCTGCCTTCTCCCGGTTATCCCTTCTCAGTCGTTTTGAGAACTGGAAAGGAACAGTTGTCCTGAAGTGCCTTGGTGTAACCTTTATGTCTATTCTTTGCTTAGTTATTCCTTTGTTGTGAGCTAGAATAAAGCCACAGTAAGAGAGGATAAAATAGGAACCTTAACCTCCCCCTATGACCTCCTAGCTTAACTACTCCTGGCTGAAAGCTACAACGCTATCCGTTCGCTTGTGGATTTCTTTGTGTGCGTTGACCTATACCTATTGGATTTTTGGTGAAGTCACTAGGGATGGACTTAAAACCTCCTTACTTAGCGATTGCGCTAAGAATTGCCAACAGCCGCCAAACCCAGGAGGGAACTTGGGTAAGTCCAGGTCAAGTCCACCGGGGTGGTCTGTGGTTCATGCTCTAGCGCTGTCAGGATCACGTCCTCGACGCGCTCCTCCATCCGAAACTCGGGACTCTCATCGGAGAGCAAGTACTCGGTGTAATCGGAGAAGCCAGAGGGTGATCGGTCGAGCTGTGCTAGTAGATCAGAGACGGTGCTGCTCTCTGGAATGGTGTTATGAGCTCGAATTGAGCTCCTTCAGGGTCACCATGTTGACCACTAGACTTGGGTCCTCAGGAACCAATACCCTAGATGGATCTAAGTCTAAGAGGTGGTCGTCACGTCACATGGGGGAAATCTGTAGGTTCCTCATGTAAGATGCGGCTGCGTTGTCCAACCTGTGTGGGAAGACAGCTCGACTGCCTGGAGCAGGAGCGTTTGGATCTACCAGGGCTGGGACAATAGACGGTGGTTGCTGCGCACGGCACTGTTGCCCTCGCTGTGCTCAGGACGCGAACCACTCCTAATCTAGACGCGACGGCCGATCGGTGTGGTTCATAGGGCCACATCGACGTTGATGCACATCAACGAACTCGTCTAGCCTGACCGGGGGTAGAGCATGCACGGCGGCCAGAGTTGGATCTGGTTGGCATTGACGGTGCCCTTGGTTGGTGGGCCCCTGCCACTACTACTAGTTGGAAGGTGCACCTCCTTGGCGAGTGGAAGGTGGTGCTCGGGCCGCGACTGGATTAGGATCCTGGCGACACGGGTGGTCAGTTCAGCTCGTTCCTCGTTCGACTTTGCCGGCGTGGTTGGTTATAGTCGGGGCCACCCTACTGGCGACCAGGAGGCAGTGCTAGTGCCGTAGGCAGATTTGGATCTGCACGACCTGCGTGCTTGCCGTGATTCGTACGGCCGCGTGTTGGCGGTCCTTAACAATGAATTTATACCGCCAATATTGAACCAAAAATGGAATAATTATATATTTTTACACACATATACCTTTACGACTAATGGAATTCCACTTGTACCAGAAGATTTGTCACTATGCAGGAAACACACCAAGTACAGGGAATATTTATAATAAAAAGGCGCTTTCCAGAAGACGTATTTGCCAACCAAATGGAAGTCATCCCAACCGGAGTGTGATCGGGCCAAATCGACCATGACACAGCAGTCCAGGCCCAAGCCACAGCCCATCGGCCGAGGTCAGTCATGAACCGACCCACAAGTGGGCTGGCTGGCGCACCAGTGAGGCGGTTCAGGCTCGGTCGCCTCGTGTCAGTACATTCAATGTAGGGGAGGACGATGCGCTGCTCAGTTTTCCTATTCTACCCCCGAACCGCATTCCACCTGCTACAAAAGGAGAGGAGGAGCACCCCCCACAACACACACTCATTTACAGCACTACCTCACTCTCTACACTTGTTCTTTAGGCTTAGCTACTTAAAATATTTTGGAGCAAGGTTGAGCTACTTGGAGGGCTTGTCTCCTATGAAGAAGTGCTACTCTCTTGGTAGTATACTATGAAGAGTTCTTCCTTATTCAAGTTCCCTATTCTTATTTACATTCTTGCATATGAACTAGAGTATAGTCTTGAGCATGATATATTCTATGATTATGAAATAAACTATAGTCCATATGAGAGTTGTTCATCATACTCATACATGTTCTTCGTTGTTCATATGATTTACAAATTTAGAGAAGATGATAGGAATAGAGTAACGGTTCTTTGTTCCTTCCTTCGGGTTTACTTATATCCTAGCTCATCCATCCATATGGTGGGAGTCTTGGGGGATATAGGTAGTTCCTTAGTATGCGGACGTGGTGTCTAGATGCAAGGGAGCCTTCAGATATGAAGGCATGCCACGGTTGAGGGGCAGCCAGCAGGTGGTGACAGCCCTGTCCGTCCTTCAGAATCCCCCACATTCGTATGTTGTGTAGGAGTTGATAAATGTCCCCATCAGCTGATAGATCAGCTTCCAGGATCTCCCTGTTGCTCTTGACTTTGACTCATATCTTAACCTATTTATCATATGACACTAACTTGTTCTATGCAAATATATAAGATATACCTGCTCTACTTAGGTTATTCTTTTATTCTTTATTTTACTTTTATCCTCGAGGTTGCTCTATGTGTGTCCACTATCTACAAGTCATATTGTTTCACCCCTGCATAGCTATGGGCCATATTTCGATGATATGAAGTCATAATATATCTGTGCTAGAGGTATTGGCACCCCGTCTCTTACTGGAAAATATAAATAATGATACCCTAAACTATTTCTGGGTGAAATGCTACAACGATAGATCCGTGCACTTACGGATATTATCTCTAAAGGATACGATCTATCACCTTGGCACATCTTGCATCGTTGCTAGAGTACAATTCTAGTAGCATTGCTAAGAGTCACCAACAACAGGCGTTTCTAGCATGGTTGCCAGGGTAGGCATCTTGCCTATTTTGGTGATTGCATTAAGAAATGCCAACAAGCATTTCTGGCGCTGTTGCCGAGGAGGCATTGGTACAAACAACTCTATCATGAGAAAATGATAAATATGACTTCATTAGAAAATGGCCATTGCCTATGCAGGCTAACTTGTATGTGTTTCACCTGTTGTGGATGAAAACAGGATAGTGCATGACTGGTTTCTCCATGCCGAAAACTTCATCGCTGATCCGGAGGCACTCCTAAGGAAGAAGAACAGGTCTCGTGTCGCTTCTTCTTCTTCTACTCCGTCAACAAACGAACCAGTCATCGCCGCATCATCTGAACTGAACAACATGGCCCAGAAGTCACTCTATGAGTTCTCCGTTCTTGTTGTTGCCAACGTGCCCACCGGGCCCGTTGTCAATGTTGGGGATAGGAGCTTTGAACTTAGGACCGGGCTGATCACCATGGTGCAGGCGAGTCCATTCTATGGACTACCCAATGAGGATGCCAATGCCCATCTCCAGCATTTCCTTGAGCTGTGCAACACAATCGTCATCAAGGACGTCGCACCAGATGCTATCAGGCTCTGTTTGTTTCCTTTATCCCTTGTGGAGAATGAGAAACAATGGTTCTACAAGGATAAGGAAGCTGTTAACACCTAGAGCAAGTTCTCCATGGCGTTATTCGCCAAATTCTTCCCCATGGGCAAAACTAATGCCCTGAGGGGAAGAATTGCCAATTTCCAGCAAAATTCAATGGAACCCATTCCGGAGGCATGGGAGAGGCTGCAAGAGTACAGACAAGCATGCACCCACCACGGTATGGAGAATTGGCTGGTGCTCCAAAACTTCTACAATGGGTTAACACCCATGTCGAAGGGGCAGCTCGATGCCGCTGCTGGTGGCGCCTTTCTATCACTCATTGTTGAGAGCGCTACGACACTAATCAACAAGATGGTAGAAAACCAAGCTTGGGGGAGGAAAGAGCTCCCGCTAAAGCACAAAAAAGGCATGCACACTGTGAAGGAGATGGATATGCTTGCCGTAAAAATAGATCTACTCCTCAAGAAGTTTGATGAACATGCCCCTGAAGACACATCCGGCACCGTCAACGCAATAGACTCTTGCATGACATGCGAGGTCCATGGCAATGTTGGCCATTCGAGGAACGATTGCCCCAAAACCCGTGAAGATGCCACTTACATCAACAACGGGTTCTGCCAGCAACAAGGAGGTAGTAACGGCTGGAATAACCAATCCCGTCCACCATTCCAAGGTAATTCAAACTATCACTCCAATTAAAATTCGAATCAACCTTCGCTTAAGGATCTGGTTTGAGGCCAAGCTAAAATAAAAGAAAATCTTACCAAAAAGATGCTTAACAATGACAAAATTTTGGAAAATTTAAATACCAAAATAGAGGGCTTATCTTCTACTGTCAAGAACCATCTGAGCTTTAACAAAATGATAGAAACCCAATTAGCTCAGATAGCTGCTGCTGTACCTACTAACAATAGTTCAGGAAGGATCCTAGGGCAACCGAGGTCCCACTTGAGTCTGTTAATATGATCTCAACAAGGCTTGGTAAACCTTTTCGTGGGGTATATCTGTTCTTGACAAGAAGCGAGACCCTGGCCGCCCAACAATCACAGCTATTATCAGCCCCCACACGCGCGACAACGCCTACTGTGACCTTGGAGCAAGCATCAACGTGATGTCCAAGGTAACATATGATAGAATATTGGGTGGACACTTGTCCCCCATATCATTTCGTTTACAAATGGCAGAACAGTCTACCAGACAACCGAAGGGGTTGGCCGAGGTCATTCTGGTAAGGGTAAGAGATGAATACGTCCCTATGGATTTCGTTGTCCTAGACATGGGCGACAGCATTGCAGCTCCGCTCATCCTGGGAAGGCCGTTTCTCCATACTACAAAAGCGGCCATCTACACACGGAAGGGAGAAATCACTCTTAACTTTAAGCAAAAAGCTATAAATCTACCCTTCAATGGTTATGCTAAAAATATCAATAATAAAAAGAACCAAACCAAAAAGGGACCAGAGCCACTTGTAATTAACAAATAGGTATGGCGGGCGGCAACATCTGCACCCACTTCTCCCGGGACAGATGTACCTTCATCAAGCAGGAGATGAAGAGGGAGAAAAGTCCTGCTCAATGGACTTTAAAAGGTGAGCCCTGACCGAGTAAACCGGGAAGTTATCTTTTTATAATAATAATTTATTTATATATAAAAATATTAATTGTTATATATATTTTTATTTCAATTCTTATAATAAAATATTTCTCAAAAAATTTTACTATTAAAAATTATGAAAATTAGTTCATTTAAAATTTTATATGTGCAAAACCTATTTTCAAAATAATTCTTGGAAAAGTTTTTATCATCAAAATATTGTTGAAAAATCAAAATCGGGAGAGAAAATTTTGAATCCTGGAAACCACCAATGGTCACGAGCTCAAAGTGGCCGTTGTGAGCTACCTGCCAAAGGGGGGAGCATCGGGCCCACTGGTGGGCCGGCCGGACCACCTGCGCTGGCCCGCGCATCTGCATGGCCTCTGGTGGTGAACCCTAAGAGTTGCGCACAACATGCATTTTTTGCACCCACTAAAAAATATGCCAACTCTTACACTGAGAGGTGCGCACCATTTTTCACCAAATAAAAATGCCGACTCTTACCTTGAGAGCCGCGCATTCCTTATCCACAAAAATTACTCCTTGATTCCATCGTGACATCTCTCCATTCAAAAATTCTTCATATGCCAAATAAAGGATATGGGCTATGCTAAAAACATGCCAAGGGGCATGAGAGATCAATAAACAATAGGAAGATCCAAATCCTCTGTTCAAAAAAAAGAAAAGAGAGAAAAGAAAAGGAAAGAAAAAGTGTGTACCTTTATAGCCCATATTCCTTCAAAAATATCATCCATCCAATAAAGAGAGTCATGAAGTATGGAGTACCAAAAATATTTAGAATTAGGATCCACCTTCACACTCCACACACTTGCACATCTCAATCAAAGTGTATGACTTGTATCTCCTTGTGGTTCATTTTTTACTTAGCAATAGATGTGATGTAAGTATGCCCACTTTCATACCTGCCTAGAACTCCACTCAAAAGCTTTAGCAGTAGGATATGAAGAAAGGCAACTCTACAATTCCTTTGGTGAGGTAAACATACACATTGAGCGATTGAGAGAATCATTTGAGGAACTTGGCTTTCTTTTTAAAAAAATTTCAAAACCTCCAAAAAGATAGTTGATCTTGGGATAAATGATAAGCAATGCCTATGAATCTGTTCTATTATGAATTGTCCAAGACTTGAGATAGCTAATAAGCCCCAATTTATTTCAAGATAATAACAGGTTGGATAGTATGCTGATTTATTCGAACTAAGGTAGAGAACTTTGTTATAAGTCTTGTACACTTAAAATATAATCGGCATAGAAGCAACTCCTGATCAACAACCAAAGCCTAGCTTTGCTTGGGGACGAGCAAAGGGTAAGCTTGGGGGATCTTGTTGGCGGTCCTTAATGACGAATTTATACCGCTAATATAGAACCAAAAAGGGAAAAATTATATATTTTTACACACATATACCTTTACTACTAATGGAATTCCACTCGTACTGGAAGATTTGTCACTATGCAGGAAATACACCAAGTACAGGGAATATTTGTAATAAAAAAGTGCTTTCCAGATGACGTATTTGCCAAACAAAAGAAAGTCAGCCCAACCGGAGTGTGATCGGGCCAAATCGACCATGACACAGCAGTCCAGGCCCAAGCCACAGCCCACCGACCGAGGTCAGCATTCACCTGGACCTAGGCCGGCCGACGCACCTGTGACGCGGTTCAGGCCCGGTCACCTCGTGTCGGTACATTTAATGCAAGGGAGGACAGTGCGCTGCTCAGTTTTCCTATACTACCCCTGAACTGCTTTCCACCTGCTACAAAAGGAGAGGAGGAGCACCCCCACAACACACACTTATTTGGAGCACCACCTCACTCTCTACACTTGTTCTTTAGGCTTAGCTACTTAGAATATTTTGGAGCAAGGTTGAGCTACTTGGAAGGCTTGTCTCCTAGGAAGAAGTGCTACTATCTTGGTAGTATACTATGAAGAGTTCTTCCTTATTCAAGTTCCCTATTCTTATTTATATTCTTGCGTATGAACTAGAGTATAGTTTTGAGCATGATATATTCTATGATTATGAACTAAACTATAGTCCATATGAGAGTTGTTCATCATGCTCATACATGTTCTTCATTGTTCATATGACTTACAAATTTAGAGAAGATGATAGGAATAGAGTATCGGTTCGTTGTTCCTTCGGGTTTGCTTATATCCTAGCTCGTCCATCCGTAGGGTGTGAGTTCTGGGAGGGATATAGGTAGTTTCTTAGTATGCGGACATGGTGTCCGAATGCGAGGGAGCCTTCGGATATGATGGCATGCCATGGTTGAGGGGTAGGCGGCAAGTGGTGACAGCCCTGTCCGTCCTTCGTAATCCCCCACGTTCGTATGTCGTGTAGCAGTTCATAAATATCCCCATTGGCTGACAGATCAGCTGCCGGGATCTCTCTATTGCTCTTAACTTTGACTCGTATCTTGACCTGTTTATCATATGACACTAACTTGTTCTATGCAAATGCATAAGATATACCTGCTCCGTTTAGGTTGTTCTTTTATTCTTTATTTTACTTTCATCCTTGAGGTTGCTCTATGTGTGTCCACTATCTACAAATTATATTGTTTAACCCCTACATAGCTATGGGCCATATTTCAATGATATGAAGTCGTAACATATTTGTGCTAGAGATATTTGCACCCCCGCCTCTTATGGAAGAATATAAATAATGATACCCTGAACTATTTTCGGGTGAAATGCTACAACGATAGATCCGTGCGCTTGTGGATATTATATCTAAAGGATACGATCTATCACCTTGGCACATCTTGCATCATTGCTAGAGTATAATTCTAGTAGCGTTGCTAAGAGTCGCCAACAACAGGCATTTTTGGCGTGGTTGCCGGGGTAGGCATCTTGTCTATTTTGGTGATCATGTTAAGAAATGCCAACATCGCGCCGGCATGGAGGGACAGGGGTGAAATCTAGATCCCCATGGAGTCACGAACATGCGGACTCTACGTAATCTAAGATCTCGACCAGGGCCGTGCCCTGCCGATCGATCAGCTCGATCAGATCGGAGTTGCCGATGTGCCTCCTCTGGTAGCAAGGAAGCCGCCATTCTGCTGCCGGTGTAGCCACCAACTCCGCAACCGTGCTGGTCGGTGCGACGATCGTTGTAGTCGGCGCCAGGGCCGGCTGCACTGCAGACGTGCTGGGACCCGCTGTGCTACTCCCGTGGTCGCAACGGACGTCGTCACGCCAGAGGTCCAGGTGAATGCCCCGACGGTGAAGGTGAGGCCCGCCTTGAAGTCCATGGAAGCGGGGAAGGAAACCATCTGGCTCGTCTCAAGATCAGATCGCCCACCCCCTACCTGGTACACCACTGTCAATGAAACCTCCTCGGCAGTCTACTACGGGGCTCCCCGAGGTGGTAGATTTGCGGTGAGGGCATGTTAAGACCTATGAACCGGATGTGAGACACAAGACAAACAACCAGGACAACCATGGTTTATCCAGGTTCAGGCTGCTCGGAAGCGTAATACCATACGTCCTGCGTCTCTGCTACTGTATTGATTAGTACCGGAGTACAATGTGCGATGACGTGAATTCAGATGCGTTCTAGGGGGTGCTTGCTCGCCTTATATAGCCGGGGGGCAAGGTTACAGAACTAGGGTTTCCTATGGTCGGTTATATTGCTCCGTATCCTTTAAGATTACGAACAGATTCTAACCGATTAGACTTCCTTACATGCTAAGCAGCCTTCAGGGTCCGTGCGGCCCACCGACCAGGACGGTGATGGACCACGGGCTTCGTCTTGTAGTCTAGGTCATCTGGTCCGTGGGATCCAACACCCCGCTGTGAGGATATAGGGGTGTATACCCCGGCACACACCCTCTTTTTTAATCTGATTTCTCACGTACCAGCATCACCGTAACAAAGGAAATTATCACGCATCTGTAATCCACATCGTTCAAGAATTAAAAGAAGCCAATCTTGGTCAGTTAAATGTATTGTTTCTTCACGCGGTAGAACCCATTCTCTTCTCATAACCTCTCTCGGCGCTTTTGCTTTTGGACAACGGATGAGAGCATGGAATTCTGTCTCCTCTTCTCTTCCACAGATAGGACAGGTTGGCATTGCGTCTAAGTTTCTTCTCCATTTGTTTCGTGTTGTTGGGAGGCAGGCATTCGCAGTTTTCCAAGCGAAAACCTTCACTTTGGGAGGGACATTTGCTTCCCAAATATTATTCCATAGGGACCGACTTCCATCTGGTAATCTGCTAGACGCTTGGATCTCCTCATGCTGCAAGTGATAGCCCAACCTGTATGCACGTTTGACAGAAAAAATACCATTTTTTAATAGTGCCAAGCCACAAAATCCGTTTGCCCTCTCAAAGGAAGCTTTAGTTTCTGAATTTCCTCAACATCAGGTGGGTGGAATAATTCACTTACAGTCTGCATGCTCCAAGTATTAGTATGCTGGTCAATAAGATCCGAAACCCAATGGAGCCGATTATGACGCTTCTTTCCCAGAACAGCAAGGGAAGTCTCTCTTTAGATCCATTGATCGCGCCAAATCTGAATATTGGATCGATTCCCCACACGCCATAGTTGTTGGTAGGAAAAACATAGGTAACTTACCTTTATGTTCGACTTCACAGAAAAATCATGGGAAAAGAACATCCACTCAAACCTCGTTACTTTTTATTCTTGTGTTTTGTCCGCAGTTTATCCAAACACAATTTTTTTATAAACTTTAGTTTTCATCCCTGTTTTCTATATGCATTCATATCTCATTTCTGTGTTTTTGTCTATTCTCATTGTTTTCAATCTTGTGTTCCAAGAGGGCCTCAAACTTTTACCGGAATTTTCATGTGAATAGGGACAGCAACCACAAGAACGCAAAGACTATACCTTATATATTTTCTTTTACAGGAGATAACTCTGCTTTTAAGAAAGCAAAGGTAGCATACAAACTATACCAGAAAAATCACCATAAGGAAAGACCACTACACCGCGTTCCCATAATTTGCAGTTCTATGTCCACACATTGACTCAACATGCATCAAGGTTTCATGATGATTCGTTATGATACAACACGGTTTTGTCAAAACCATATGATGATACTATGATTGATGTACATGAACCCAAGTGATCATATATTTGTATAAACCGGAAAGCCAGAAACAGATTCAGTGTGCCGCAAGAGCAAATCCAGTGCCGGCGCTCACATTCTTGACATACTCTTGCCTCGCCGGATGGTCCTCCTGAGGCCGGTTGAATGCAGTC
The DNA here is from genome assembly GCA_023333625.1 of Bothriochloa decipiens. Taxonomy (NCBI): domain Eukaryota; kingdom Viridiplantae; phylum Streptophyta; class Magnoliopsida; order Poales; family Poaceae; genus Bothriochloa; species Bothriochloa decipiens. The sequence continues at coordinate 47,637,459 of CM041628.1, forward strand.
CAGACTGGTATCCCAATGAAAAGCCTCATGAGCTGCACATGCAAAAACACAAGAATTTAGTGTTTAGAAATGTAATTAAAATATCTGATCTCTATAAAGAAAAATTGAAAAATGCAGCCTATCAAAGTTCTTAATTTAAAAGAGAAACATAACTACCACATACATCCTTGATTTGCAATTATTTCTACCAACTGAGCTTCATTTGGCCTTCAGGGAGTCACAACATGTTTTTTTGGCTACCAATACGAATAGCATGTTCTTAATTGTTCAATCATGTAGTTATTTCCTTAGTTCATGAAGATCTCAGGAGTTGTATTCATGATTGTGTCACAAAGATATGACCAACTGATCAAATTAGTAGCTCCTACGATCCTACGGTTATGAGACATGATTGTGTAAAATAAATGAGGACAATGATACGGGGAACGACACACCCTGATATCCGGGTCAGGTGACTTGCATATACTACATACAGGCTGGACCGGCCTATGTTATGAGACATGTGTACCACAGATTTATATATCACTAAGATCATACTGGTACCTTTGTGTATTTGGCGCTGTCTTGGGTGAACCGATGATAAATTCCAGCTGGTAAGATGATCATGTCTCCTTCCTTTATCAAGATTCGAATCCACTTGTCATCTTTGCCGTGGATATCAAAGTACCCACTGCCCTCCAAGCAATAGCGGATCTCTTCGTCAGGATGCATGTGCTCAGTGAAGCTCATAGTTTTCCAGTTTGTCAGGACATATCTCAATAAGATCCTTCATAAACAGCACATATTCAGGTAATATATCGTACACAGGACGTGCAGAACACAGCATAAAGAGATTCAGAAAGCAATTGGAATCATGGGAGACTAGTTACTACTACAAACCATGTAACTGTATCCTCTGTCTTTGCGGATTTTGGCTAGCTCCTCCTCGCTTTCAGACTTCTTAGGGTCCAAATGCCAATACAACACGTCAACATCTGCAAAACAGGACATCTACGTTGCTTAATTGCAATTCAGAGCATGTCAAGAACAAGAGCGCGTTGGACTTGCTGAACACCCTGCTTGTGGCCAGCTGAGGCCACATCAGGAACCAAGAATGTCTGAAGGACCGGATACGACGATCAGAGGGGGGATGAATGGGAGCCTTAAATTTTTTTCGAAACTTTAGGTCCTCGACTCGGTAAACAACCCCAAAAGCTAAACCGCACAAGATGTGAGTGATACACGTGTTAATGGGTAGCAAGATATCCCACGCGAAGTCTTAGGCACAAAGGGAACCCCACGAAAGAAGATGGAAGCAAGGGCCGATCAAAACAAGCGAAGACGTACCTGTATTTGCACTACCAGTAGTATTGGAGTTACTACTGGTAGTACCGGTGAGGTACCGGACCAATCTTCAGACCTAGAACGCGATAGGAACGCACCAACCGGTAGTACCGGTGAGGTACCAGTGGTTCAAACCGGTAGTACCGAAAGAATCGTGCGGCGAATTTGCACTACCGGTAGTAACACCGTAGTAGCACCGGTAGTACTGGTAGTACCGGACAGAAACGCGCGAAAATCGTCTGAAACAAGAAAAATTCGATTTCTTGGTCAAATCAACTCCGATTGTCATGAAATTTTAATCGTAGGTTCACAAGGCAATAGGGAAGCTACCTCTAAAAGGTCATGGCCTAGTTTTACATGAATCAAGAGAAATCAAGAAAGGGGTGAGAAAACCGCCAAGAACTCGCCATGAACACAAAATCACACCGATCTACTTGCTCGTGAGGAATTAGCTCAAACCCTTCGATGGGATTGATCGTCTCACGTCATATCTTGAATTAACGCAAGAAAAACAGACTCAAACAGTGCAAAATCGAAGAAATTCGACCACGAAATTAGAGGGGGGAGAGGAACTCGGGATGAATAACTTGAGAACAACAAGAACACAAATTCATCATGAAATTAACATGAAGGTAAAAGCCTAGAGGGCTCGAGCACACTAGGGGGTGCTCTTTTCATGAACAAATCACTACAAAAGTCTTGCAGTGGACCTCATACACTCTAAAAGACTAGAGACTAGGAAACCCTAACACTGCAATGGGAGAGCTCAGACTGAGTGGAGGCAGTCCATCTTATTTATTGTCTTATTACACAATTCCACTTTTACCCCTAGATATTCTAAGAGAGAGCCACCTAGCCAGGGGCATTATGGTCTAACTCGAGTTTTCCTGATCCGATGGCCACCACGCCTCCTCACCGGTAGCCTCGCTCCGAAGCGATCTCTCCGATGCCGCCACGTGCCGTCCGTCCACATCGGGACCTCCGCCCGAGTTTTGAGGCCCAAACCCAGGAAACCCGTCGCCGATGGTTTTGAGGACAAACCACCAAACCGCCCGTGAGTGTCGTACCACGTACGCATCCCCCGCCGATGGTTTTGAGGCCAAACCACCAAAATGTCGCTGATAGTTTTGAGGGCAAACCACCAAACCGTCCGCGACTAGCGTAGCCCGTATGCGTCCCCCGCCGTGTCCCAAATATCAGGCACCACGGCTGGCCACCCGGCCGTCTAGTCCCTCGGTCCAAGCCTCGCGTCTGCCCTTCACCACAACCGGTCCGTCAGCACGGCACGCCCTACTTGACCTTCTCCCGACTGCTGCCACCGCCTTCGGATTCCACACCTGCACATCACGATGCCAAGAGACACCATTTCAACATGTAACCCTGTGCCAGGGGATTAGAAGAACCACCGAACCAACCAGACACCAAAGTGTTGGCATATTGACAATCGCTCATCACAATCACAAGGGTGCTCCACAATGGTTATGTAAAAACCGTGTGATCGCAATCTCCCCCTTGATGAGTGCAATATCAACACCAACACAAAGTTAGAGAAAACCCACTCAAGTGACCAAAAGCCAAAGAAAAGCTCGAAATGGGTCACTTGGAATGAGTAAAGCAAAACCAACAACTGGGTCCCCGAGGACATGGGCAACGGCTCGACGCAGCCAAGCAAAACAAGCTCAAAGCACCTGAGAGCAGCTAGACCCTCAAGACAGAGGCAAGTGGCTTGACACGTCTAGCAAAACAAATGTGCAACTCCCCCTTATCAAGTGCATCAACCTCACAAATGCATATGAATACACACTTTGGATTTGTGGAATTATTCTCCCCCTTGTTGGCAAATGCACTTATCAAGCTCTCACAAAAGAAGCTCCCAGTCAAATCATGCTATGAGATGCACAATGCGAATGTACAAAGCTTCAGGAGTATAGCAAGTGGATTAAAAACATGCTCAAGTTGGTACGGTATATGTATTATAGTAGGCGCAAAACAAGGCCAATGCTCAAACTGATCAAATGAAATGAAATATGAATCATAAGTATTTTGAACAATTTTAAGCATATCTCATAAAAGGTGTTCACCAAAGAGGATAGCACATAACACATATAAGCAGGAAATCAATCTAGTGCTAGCACATGTATCCAAAAGTGAATTACCCCATATAACGATCATACATCATGTCTCAAGGAAGCACTTAACACTTATAGCTTCAACAATGATTGGAGTTTTACAATGGATTACAAGGTTATTGTTAGACATGTGCATGTGATAGGATCAAACTGTCCGCCAAAAATTATGTTATTTTTATCATGTTTTGCAACCATGCCGAGTTCATCCCTATGTGCAAGTGGGAAGCTGTCTCGTCATGAGTGGTTGAGGACTAGCACTACAATGCCCAAGTTCATCTCACTCGGAAGAATGAGAAGCAATCTTGTGACATTGCCATGGGACAGTAAAGATCCAACTCTAAACCATTTTCATCATAACTTAGCTTAGACATCAAGTTTTAGCATAAAGATATCAAGGATCCGAGCTAAGTGTATAATTCAAGAAACATGAGACATAGCAACTAAAGCATACATATGAAAGCACATGGATTTCAACATATCCTACACATGCTAGTTGCCATCTCAAGGGTGAACAGTTTTCCAAGTCTCATCAAGTATTAAGCATGTTCACATTTTCAAAAACAAGCTTAGCTCATAACATGTATCAAGATGGTCAAAAAGAGCCTAAGCTGCTATATAGCCATCATGTATCTATAGACCATATCAACAAGAGCATAATCTTAATCAACAAGCTATACAAGTGAAGCTAAGCACATGATATATGATACATGATGATATGTAATGCAATATGATACAAAAGCAAAAACAAAAGCAAAAAGAAAAGAAGCCAAAGAAAAACTAGTGCACAAGAACAAAACTGTAACAACCCTAAAAATCCCAAACACCAAAAATCACAACCAACAAAAAAATTTCTGAAATATACCAATGTCTGGTGCGTGTCATATAGGAAAACATCCCATAGTTGCACAAGTAGCACCAATGTTAGTTAAACAATTTGCATCTTAACTACAAAAGTATGATTTGCCTCTTATTGATTTTATGTATTGGTAATAAAATCAATAACCTTTATACAAAATATTTATCACATGTATATATATAAGTATACTAACCCTGGCATAGTAACCAAACCACCTTGAGACCCTAGTGGACCTACCATGACACTTATGTCATGGTCACTAACTTGGATAGATTAATTTGATCATGGCATGGCTTGGAAGCAAATTAGAAAACAAGTAGAAAAAGAAATAAAAGAAAAGAGCAAAGCGGCCCAAGGCCAGCAAGCAGGCTAGCACCGGCCTACAGCCGCTACGGCCCAGCCGGCCTGCCTAGCCCGCGCACCTGCCCACTCGCCCGCGGCCCAGCTGGCCGACGCGGCCCAGCAAGCTGCCCAGCCGGCCTGCTCCCCCTGTGCCCACTGTTTGCCCACGCACGACGCACAGCTAGCCCAGCAAGGGCCTGGCATCGAGCTGTGCAGCTCGCTCGCACACGCGTGCACAGCTGTGGCCGAGCTAGCCAAGCAGCCCAGCAAGGGCCTGCTCAGCGCCAGCGCGCCACGCACCAGCCAGTCTGCCGCTGTCAGCCAGGGCCAGCTTGTCATCTCCCCCCTTTTGCCATTTCTACTTCTCGTCGTCCCGTCCGTGCTTCTAAAAGTGGGAACACCTGTGTCCGCCATTCGTCCGCGCCCGTGACCCATCGCCGCGCTCCGGATGCCGTCCATCCGCCTCGATGCGCATCCGAACCCGAACCCTAACCGTGACCATGCACAGCCGCCCGATGGGCATTTCCCATCCTCACCGTTGGTCGACGCCCACCATGGCTATAAGAAGGAGGAGCACCAGGCCGCTAGGGTTTCCCGTGCTTGTGTAGTCACCCCGTCGTGCCTAAACTCGCTGCTACTAAGGAGAAGAAGAGAAGTGAGGAGAGGAAGGAAGCAGGGTAGGAGCCGTCCGCTGGAGCCGAGTGCGCTGCCGCCACCGCTACTGTCCACGCGCCAGAGGAGGATGCCAGAGTGCTGCACGATCGGCTCGATGCCCCGAATCTACTTCCCCTTCACCAAGCTTGCCACCTCGTCACCTGCTTCACCTTCGTCCATAGCCGGGCAAGGTGAGTTCACCTCCACCCGCTCCTTGGCCGCTGGCCGAGCACCGCCGCGTTCCTGCTCTCTCCAACCACCTCTCCCTTCATTAACTTCACGATTAGGTCCGCTACATCATAGAACGCCATAGTGACAACATCCTTGGAGCCGGCATGGACCATAGTGAGGGCGCCCCGCTTTGCCGCCCTTGGTCTCCTCGGACTCCGGCCGCCGGAGCGCCGCCGTGGCGTTCACCGTCGTGTGCGCCTCCGCCGTGCCCCGCTCACTGCGTTAGCTAGGTCTTGGAGATCCCAGCTTCTCCAATCGGATGTAGAAAAAGAAGATGGCGCCCGGGAAGGAGCCCTGCCAGAGAGATCGTTGCCGCCGTCGGAGCTCGCCGCCACTGGGTCGTCGCTGCTGTCCGCCTCGCTAGGAGCCCCGCAGCCAAATTAATGTGGACTGCCATCTTTGCCTTGACCTCGATTTTAGATCCTACGAAGGAGTTTCTCGAAGAGGAGGACTAGGAGTGCCAAGGACTTGAAGGAGCACTTGAGTGACAGCTATTCATGTGCCACACCCCACCCAATCTCGTAGAATCCTATTACGCATGGCTTAATATCTAGTTTGCTAGTGCTTATTTATGAATATCGCCTGATGATAGGTTGCATAGTAGAATTGCTTCATGAGCCTTTACCTTGTCGCAACCTTACCCCTACACACCCACTGATAGGCTAGACGCATGCTTATTTACTTATGATGCTTTACTTCTACTACGCTTATATCTATGAAGTGATGCGTGGTGGAGAGTATGGTATGGTATATGGTTAAGGCACGTGGTGCCACTCTACTTGGGGAGAGTATTGCGTGTGTCTTGGGTGTGTGGTGAGGGTTTGAGTCGATCGAACAGGATTCTACGATGAGCCATGAGGGCGAGTCTTGCCGGGGGGTGTGTTCTGGGCATCCCTATGTAAGGTATCTGTGGAGAATACATTGTGAGGTATATCGTGGAGTGAAGCCCCGGGTAGGAGGTGCTGATGTAGCACGGACTGCTATAGTCCCTATGAGAAGATAATCCTGTCTGCTCCCCCTAGGACCTGATATCTCTTGAGGACCAAAACCTTGGGACCTATGTGCTCACTGCTCGCCCCTGTATGGGCGAGGGATGGATGTCTGACTAACTAGGACAGTGCCACTACTACTAGGTTGTTAGAAGATAGTGTCGGGAGGTACGGGCATTGGGTCCCACACCCTCCTTAAAGCCACAAAGTTACCTTGCTGGCCCGGGTAACTACGCCTCATAGTCTCAGTGTGCCGGTGTACCTATTAGTGTTTCGGTGGTATTTCAAGGTGTCCCAGTACTGAGTGATAGGGTGACATCGCACCGGTTAGAAAGCAGCCAGAATCAGCCTAGGCAGAGCACACCGCCAATGATGGCGATCTTGTGGTTACAGGAGTACATGCTCTGCTGAGTTTTTAATCTATATATAGTCTGCGGCCTCGGTATGGCCTTTCCCTCGACCTACACTTCTTGGGAGTAGTCAGATGAGACATTCTATTCTCCCCCTGGTGTTACCCTTTTGGCTGTGAGCCGCTGAGACAGGCTCCAAGAGGGAATTGGACCTGTCGAGTGAGCGCGAGAGTTTGAGATGTGTGTGATGGTGTTGGGATGGGATGGATATGTGGATAAGATAGGTTAAAACTGGATGAACTATATTATATAATATTGGTCACTACTTGCATAAGAAACCATAGCCATATATTAGGCCTCTTGATTATATCCTTTGCATCCCACCAAATACTACATAGCAAAAGCAAAGCATAGGGTGGGAGATATGGCCAGTACAAAACACACTGAAAATTTGGATCCAGGTATGGATGATGGCTTGTCGATGCCCCTGAAGGACAAAAGGATTAGATGGTCTCATGCCTACGCTCAAGATGGTGAAAGACGATGCTTCCATAATATCCCTCTACATCCATAGCTATTCTGGATGCTAGATACTTTGATGATTTTGCCATGTGGCGATGTAATAAATTATGTAAACCCCTCTATTGTATTCTATTAATCGATGTATGGCTTTGTAATCAACAGATATTGGATAAGTTGATTCTTGGACCTCCTGGGCTATCATTATATCCTTTATTCTATGTATTTTCCCTTAATAGAAAATTGAGGATGTTTTAGTTGGTACCAGAGCCATGCTTGACCCTAGGACAAGAACCATAGGATTGGACGATAGATTAGGAGATCTTGAACCACTTTTGGTTATATACCGACCTTGCATAATGCTTTTGTGTTTCTGATCTTGTATGTGGATGGCATACAATTGATTGGGAATGATATTCCTATGTTGTAATCTATAAAGACTTCACTGAATTATAGTTTTTCTATGAAGGATTTAGGTGAAGCAGCATACATCTTAGGAATTAAGATCTATAGAGATAGGTCGAGAAGGCTAATAGGATTAAGCCAAGACATGTACATTGACAAGGTGTTGAAATGGTACAACATGGAACAGTCCAAGAAATGGTCCTTGCCTATGCCACATGGTATGCGCTTTAGTGACAAGCAGTGTCCTTCATCAGATGAAGAGCGCAACCACATGAGTAAGGTTGCATATGCTTCGGCCGTTGGTTCCATCATGTATGCCATGATATGTACTCTCCCAGATGTCTCATATGCTCTAAGTGTTGTGAGCAGGTACCAAGCTAATTTGGGTGAACCTCACTGGACGCTTGTTAAGAACATCCTAAAGTACTTACGAAGGACTAAGGATGTGTTCCTAATCTGTGGAGGTGAGGAGGAGCTCATTGTAAGCGGTTACACCGATGCTAGCTTCCAAACCGACGATGATATTCTGATTGTATCCATGATTAATAAAGTGTTCATTGAATATCCATTACAGACAACTTGTATTGATTGATGATTATGTGAATTATTTGTGGAACTCAATTACTTGAATGGTTATTCTAAAGTTGTCCCTGGTTGGCGTTCTTGTCAGAACACACTTGAATATTAGACCAGCACATGTATTAGTTGATGGCTATGTTTCACAAGTCATGGACATGGAGATGTCAAACTAATAATGTGGGCACATGTGAGACATGTAGGCTGGACTGACCCGACATGAGAAAGTCTCTATTCATGTCATGTACGTTATGTCTTAGAACTAAGATTGTGGTATGTACTCAAGATGTGAAACGGCCTACTTAGGGACTATCAAACGCTGCTCCGTAACTGGGTAGTTATAAAGGTGGTCTTCGGGTGGTCGGGAAGCATGCTATGAGACATAGACAATCAAGATGGAATTTGCCCCTCTCTACACGAGAGAGATATCACTGGATCACTCAAGTGATTAGATCGACAAATGCATGGTCGTGCTTAGGTTAAGTGTTAACCCACGAGTTGAACCATATATCGAGTGGCAAAGGGAATAACTTGTATGTGGTCATAGCGGTTCGTCTGATATGTTCTTCGCATGCACATAGGAGTTGTCACGCCTTGCTAGAGGCCGCTGTCAACTATTGGGCGAGTAGGAGTACTCGGCCCATGTCAATGTGTGCGTGAACCCATAGGGTCGCATGCTTAAGGGACTGGAAGCCTAATTCGGGTTGGACCCGAATTAGACAAGGCTTAGGGTTACTAATGGGCCTCCAACTCATGAGCTCATTGGGGACGCCTATATAAGAATGGGGTAGGGGCACGGTCAGGGTTACACACACACGCCTTTGGCAGCCGTCGTTGCCCTCCCCACGCTCGCGCCTTCTGCTCCTCGCGATCCTAGCAGTCCGGAGGCGCATCGCTTCTTTCCTGCACGTGTGGGATTCCTTGGAGGTGCTGCATCTGGAGCACTGGGATGAACCGCATGAGGAGACTGAGGTGATGGACGACCAAGCAACTGCACTATATGCTGTGACACGTATGACTACATCGAGTCGTCTTCCGCTGCACCTGCGCGTCTAGTGGTAATCCCGTAACCTGTAACTAGCAGTAGATCCTGGTTTATGAGGTTGAAAAGTTTTGTTTTCTGGCTAGTGTAGAACCCTCATAACCTTTCAGTGGTATCAAAGTCGTTAGTACCTCGTTATAGGTTTGATTTTGTGCATATGGTGATATGCGTGGTTGTAGATGAGTCTCTAACCTTGGTTCGTCATCTTGTCATGTTGGTCTTAAAACAGTCTACTCGTACCAGTCAGAATTCTGCCATCCGAGTTAAGTGATTCATGTAAATCCAGTCATGGCAAGTTAGAGATCAATCAGATTGATCGAATTGAACCCTAGGTCAAGTGCCAAGCGCATATGATGCGTGGCGGTGGTAGATGGAATTTACTGCCGGGCGCCGGTTTGCCTAGAAAAGTGTTGTTCAGTAAAACAACCATAACTTTTGAACCGTAACTCAGATTGAGACGAAGTCTAAATGAAAATCATAGAGAAATGAAATTTTACATTTGATTCGGTGAAATTAGAATTGCAAAATAAGGCTTGGAAAATAGAGTTTTTTGCGTTGCAAGTTTAGATGTCGGATTCAAATAACTCTGTTTTGTAGGTATTGATGAGTGGTATAGCCCTTATGTGTATGTGATGCATGTATGTATTTAATTCATGGCTTGCATGTCATGAGGATAATATGGGCAGGAGCCACATACATATTGTCAAAATTAATGTAATGGCCTGTGTGCCAATCTGTGATGATCTATCCATGACTATGTAATTTCATTTTACTTGCGCTAGTAGTAGCTAGTCTTGGCAGAATCATCACTGAAGGATGGCATACTTGAATCATGGAGATGGAGATCGCCATGATGCACAGATTGCAGGAGATGGAGATCCCCAAAGGAATAATGGGCTACACCAAGTCATGTCTGTGTTATGCTATTCTTACTATGTTCTACTTTCACATGCTATTATGTTTTAGTCTACATGAGTGCGGTAGTGAAGTAGAACGATCCCTCAGTAATGTTTAAGTTAAATGCTTCCCCAAACCTTGCACTATCATAAGTCTTGTACAATCGATGGTGGCTCTATAAAATTAGGGTGCCACTGGTTTTCCTCGACTAGGCAGGTTTGTATCGGATACTTACTGCAGGAAGGTTTGGTTACTTAAACAAGGTCATCCTAACGGTTGGGGACCTTGGAGCATGGGTATGTTGAGTGTAGCATAGAGATGCTACCCAACAACAAGAGTCATATGTCATATGATTAGCAAAGTGTTGCTTACCAATCTACCATGTCTTCTAGCAGTGATGCTAAAGCTCACTAGTTGACTTGTTAGTTGTGGGTCTTGAATCACTAAGTATCAATTGAGGGATATTGACTTTAGTGGGAGTAGATTTTATTTTGATATAATTTACTCTTTCATGGATACATTGTCTTAGTATTTTGTGTTACTTTTGTTGTAGATAGCTGCTCGCAATCAACCATTTTCTTTGCGTATAATTCTTAAGAAAGATAAGTTAAATGGAACAAATTACGTGGATTGGATCCGCAACTTGAGAATTGTTCTCAGGGCTGAGAAAAAGGAAAAAATTATAGACACCCCATTACCAGATGAGCCTGATGAAAATGCAACTACTGTTGAGAAAAACGCTTACAAGAAAGCCTGTGATGCGGATCTTGAAGTGAGTTGCCTCATGCTTGCTTGTATGGAACCTGATCTACAGATGCAGTTCGACAACAATCATTCAGCGAATGATATGATCATGGCGCTTGATGATATGTTCCAAACTCAAGCGCAGACTGAAAGGTTCAATGTCTCTAAGGCACTTGCAGAAACCAAGCTAGCAGAGGGTACAGCTGTTGCTCCAAATGTAATCAAGATGGTTGGTTACATTCAGAGGTTGGAGAAGCTAGGCTTCCCAATGGGCCAAGAGTTGGCTACTGATTTCATTCTTGGATCACTTTCGACCAGCTATGGAAACTTCATCTCGAACTATCATATGCATGGAGCAGATAAGGGCTTGAATGAACTGTGTGACATGCTAAAAATAGCAGAAGCCGACATCAAGAAAGGTTCCTGTAGTAGCCAAGTGTTGGAGATCCAGAACCGACCTCGTTTTAAGAGGAAGGGCAATTCTTGGAGGAAGAACAAGGGCAAGGCTAAAGATGAGATCTCAAAGCCAAACCCATCTGCTGCCAAGGCTGGACCATCTGCAAATCCAGATTGCTTTTATTGTAAGGGAAAAGGTCATTGGAAAAGGAACTGCAAGGAGTACTTGGCATCCATAGAGAAGGATGGCAGCGGTAAAGGTATTGCTACTGCTTGTACTCTTGTTGTTCATGTTACAGACATTTTCCTCGCTAACTCTTATATCAATTCTTGGGTATTTGATACCGGATCAGTTGCTCATATTTGCAATACGATGCAGGGAATGATAAGAAGTAGAAGCGTGGGGAAAGGAGAAATTGATTTCTGTGTGGGAAATAATGCTAGAGTTGCTGCATTGAACATCGGGACGATGCAACTTCCCTTGCCGTTAGGATTTATTTTGGAATTGAATAATTGTTATTTTGTTCCTAGTTTAAGTTGAAACATTGTGCCACCTTCATGCTTGATGAAGGATGGTTATTCATTTGTGAGTAAAGACAATGGTTGTGTGATCTCAAAGAATGATGTGTTTGTGGCTTTTGCATCCATTGTGAATGAGTTATTTATTTTAAATCTTGATGATGCACCTGTCTGTAATGTTAGTGCTAAACAGCCTTGGCTTAATGAGTTAAGTCCTGCCTATATGTGGCATTGTCGTTTGGGTTATATAAGTGAGAATCGCATGAAGAGGCTCCATGATGATGGTCTTCTAACTTTGTTTGATTTTGAATCATACGAGACATGTGAGGCTTGCTTGCTAGGCAAGATGACCAAGGTGCCATTCAAAGGATTTCCTGATAGGGCATCTGACTTGTTGGAACTTGTACATACTGATGTATGTGGACCTATGAGCACGACAGCTAGAGGAGGATTTCAATACTTCATAACTTTTACTGATGACTTTAGTAGATATGGATATGTCTGCCTAATGAAGCATAAGTCTCAAACATTTGATAAGTTCAAAGAATTTCAGAATGAAGTAGAGAATCAACGTGGCAAGAAGATCAAGGCCATACGATTTGATCGTGGAGGCGAATATCTAAGTCACGAGTTTAGCAATCATCTTAAGAGTTGTGGAATTGTTCCATAGCTTACGCCACCTGGAACGCCTCAGAGAAACGGCGTGTCTGAGCGACGTAATCGGACCTTGTTGGACATGGTTCGGTCTATGATGAGCCAGTCGAACCTACCTTTATCGTTTTGGGGATACGCTCTAGAAACAACCACTTTCACATTGAATAGGGTACCATCTAAGTCCATAGTTAAGACACCATATGAGATGTGGACTGGTAAGAGTCTTAGTTTGTCTTTTCTGAAAATTTGGGGTTGTAATGTTTATGTTAAATGACTTATATCAGATAAACTAACACCCAAATCGGACAAGTGCTTTTTCGTGGGATATCCAAAGGAAACTTTAGGGTATTATGTCTATAACCAGTTAGAGGGCAAAGTGTTTGTTACTCAAAACGATGTTTTCTTAGAGAAAGAGTTTCTCAAAAGACAAAAGAATGGACAAAAGGTGTATCTTGAAGAAGTTCAAGATGAGCCAGTAGGGACTGACTCTACAAGTGATGCTAATGTAGCAGAGCAAGTTGAGACACCCATGGCTGTGGAGACACCACCACAACCACGAAGATCAGCAAGACTTCGCGCATTGCGTGGGGATTTGTTATTGTTAGACGATGACGAACCTCCAGATTATGTGAAAACTATGATGGATCTAGATTCCAAGAAATGGCAAAGTGCCATGAGATCCGAGATAGATTCCATGGGAGACAATCAAGTTTGGAACTTGGTTGACCCACCTGATGGGGTTAGACCCATAGAGAGCAAATGGATCTTTAAAAAGAAGGACATGGACGGAAATGTTCATGTCTATAAAGCTTGACTTATCGCAAAAGGTTTTCGGCAAGTTCAAGGAATTGACTACGATGAGACATTCTCGCTGGTAGCGATGCTTAAATCTATTCGGATCATTCTAGCAATTGCTGCATATTTCAAATATGAGATAAGGCAGATGGATTGAGACAAACTCTAAATAAAAATCATAGAGAACGAAATTTTACATTAGATTTGACGAAATTAGAATTGCAAAATAAGGCTTGAAGAATAGAGTTTTCTGCGTTGCAATATAAGACGTCGGATTCGGATAACTCTGTTTTGCAGGTATTAATGACTGGTATAGCCCTTATGTGTATGCGATGTATGTATGTATGTATTTAATTCATGGCTTGCATGTCATGAGGACAATATGGGCAGGAGCCACATACATATTGTCAAAATTAATGTAATGGCCTGCTTGCCAATCTGTGATGATCTATCCGCGACTATGTAATTTCATTTTACTTGCGCTAGTAGTAGCTAGTCTTGGTGGAATCATCACTGAAGGATGACATACTCGAATCATGGGGATGGAGATCACCATGATGCACAAATTGAAGGAGATGTAGATCCCAAAAGGAATAATGGGCTATACCAAGTCATGTCTGTGTTATGCCGTTCTTACTATGTTCTACTTTCACATGTTATTATGTTTTTGTCTAATTGCATGCGGTAGTGAAGTAGAACGATCCCTCAGCAATGTTTAAGTTAAATGCTTCCCCAAACCTTGCACTGTCATAATTCTTGTATAATCAGTGGTGGGTCTATGAAATTAGGGTGCCACTGGTTTTCCTCGACTAGGCAGGTTCGTATCAGATACTTACTGCAAGAAGGTTTGATTACTTAAACAAGGTCATCCTAACTGTTAGGGACCTTGGAGCATGGGTAGGTTGAGCGTAGCATAGAGATACTGCCCAACAACAAGAGTCATATGTGATATGATTAGCAAAGTGTTGCTTACCGATCTACCATGTCTTCTAGCGGTGATGCTGAAGCTCACTAGTTGACTTGTTAGTTGTGGGTCTTGAATTACTAAGTATCGATTGAGGGATATTGATTTTAGTGGGAGTAGATTTTATTTTGATATAATTTACTCTTTTATGGATACATTGTCTTAGTATTTTGTGTTACTTTTATTGTAGATGGCCGCTCGTAATCAACCATTTTCTATGCATACAATTCTTGAGAAAGATAAGTTGAATGGAACAAATTACGTGGATTGGATTCGCAACCTGAGAATTGTTCTCTGGGCTGAGAAAAAGGAAGATATTCTAGACACCCCATTACCAGATGAGCCTGAGGAGAGTGCTCTTGCTACTGAGAAAAATGCTTACAAGAAAGCAAGTGATGCGGATCTCAAAGTGAGTTGCCTCATGCTTGCTTGTATGAAACCTGATCTGTAGATGTAGTTTGACAACAATCATTCAGCAAACAATATGATCATGGCGCTTGAAGATATGTTCCAAACTCAAGCGCGGACTTGTCTCTAAGGCGCTTGCAGAAACCAAGCTAGCAGAGGGCACAGCTGTTGGTCCACATGTTATCAAGATGGTTGGTTAAACTCAGAGGTTGGAGAAGCTAGGCTTCCCGATTGGCCAAGAGTTGGCAACTAATTTCATTCTTTTGTCTCTTTCGCCTAGCTATGGAAACTTCATCTCGAACTACCATATGCATGGGGTGGAGAAGGGCTTGAATGAACTATGTGGCATGCTAAAAATAGCAGAGGCTGACATCAAGAAAGCAGGAGGTAGCCAAGTGTTGGCAGTTCAAAACAGGCCTAACTTTAAGAGAAGGAAGGGCAATTGGAAGAAGAAGGGCAAGGCCAAAGATGAGATCTCTAAGCCAAACCAATCATCTTCCAAGGATGAACCACCAGCAAAGAATGATGAATGCTTTCATTGTAAGGGGAAAGGTCACTGGAAGAGGAACTGCAAGGTGTACTTGGCGTCCTTGAAGAAGGATGGCGGTAGTAAAGGTACTCCTGCTCATACACTTGTTGTTCATGTTGTAGATATTTTCCTCACTAACTCTTGTATCAATTCTTGGGTATTTGATACCAGATCGGTTGCTCATATTTGCAATACAATGCAGGGAATGATAAGAAGTAGAAGTGTAGAGAAAGGAGAAGTTGATTTCCATGTGGGCAATAATGCAAGAGTTGCTGCATTGAACGTCGGGATGATGCAAATTCCCTTGCCGTTAGGACTTATTTTGAAATTGAATAATTGTAATTTTGTTCCTAGTTTAAGTCGAAATAGTGTGTCACCTTCATGTTTGATGAAGGATGGTTATTCATTTGCAAGTAAAGACAATGGTTGTGTGATCTCAAAGAATGATGTGTTTGTGGCTTTTGCATCCATTGTGAATGGGTTATTTATTTTAAATCTTGATGATGCACCTGTCTGTAATATTAGTGCTAAACGGCCTTGGCTTAATGAGTTAAGTCCTACCTATATGTAGCATTGTCGCTTGGGTCATATAAGTGAGAATTGCATGAAGAGGCTCCATGATGATGGTCTTCTAACTTCGTTTGATTTTGAATCATACGAAACATGTGAGGCTTGCATGCTACGCAAGACGACCAAGGCGCCATTCAAAGGATTTCCTGAGAGGGCGTCTGACTTGTTGGAACTTGTACATACTGATGTATGTGGACCAATGAGCATGACATCTAGAGGTGTACTGATGACTTTAGTAGATATGGATATGTCTACCTAATGAAACATAAGTCTAAAACTTTTGAAAAGTTCAAAGAATTTCAGAATGAAGTAGAGAATCAACGTGGCAAGAAGATCAAGGCCTTACGATCTGATCATGGAGGTGAATATCTAAGTCACGAGTTCAGCAATCATCTTAAGAGTTGTGGAATTGTTCCACAGCTTACGCCACCCAGAACGCCTCTGAGAAACAGTGTGTCTCAGCGACATAATCGGACCTTGTTGGACATGGTTCGGTCTATGATGAGCCAGTCGGACCTACCTTTATCGTTTTGGGGATATGCTTTAGAAACAGTCGCTTTCACATTGAATAGGGTACCATCTAAGTCCGTAGTTAAGACATCATATGAGATGTGGATTGGTAAGAGTCCCAGTTTGTCTTTTCTGAAAATTTGGGGTTGTGAAGTTTATGTCAAACGACTTATATCAGATAAACTAACACCCAAATCGGACAAGTGCTTTTTCGTGGGATATCCGAAGGAAACTTTAGGGTATTATGTCTATAACCAGTCACAGGGCAAAGTGTTTGTTACTCGAAACGGTGTTTTTTTAGAGAAAGAGTTTCTCAAAAGAGAAAATAATGGACAAAAGTTATATCTTGAAGAAGTACAAGATGAGCCAGTAGGGACTGACTCTACAAGTGATGCTAATGTAGCAGAGCAAGTTGAGACACCCGTGGCAGTGGAGACACCACCATAACCATGAAGATCAGCAAGACTTCGTGCATTGCGTGGGGATTTATTATTGTTAGACGATGATGAACCTATAGATTATGCGAAAGCTATGATGGATCCAGTTTTTGAGAAATGGCAAAGTGTCATGAGATCTGAGATAGATTCCATGGGAGACAATCAAGTTTGGAACTTGGTTGACCCACCTGATGGGGTTAGACCCATAGAGTGCAAATGGATCTTTAAGAAGAAGAAGGATATGGACAGAAATATTCACATCTATAAAGCTCAACTTGTCGCAAAAGGTTTTCAGCAAGTTCAAGGAGTTGACTATGACGAGAAATTCTCACCGGTAGCGATGCTTAAATCTATTCGGATCATTCTAGCAATTGCTGCATATTTCGATTATGAGATATGGCAGATGGATGTTAAAATAGCCTTTCTAATTGGGTATTTAGAAGAGGACGTGTATATGATATAGCCTGAAGGTTTTGTTGATCCTAATAATGCTGGAAAGATATGCAAGCTTAAGAAATCTATTTATGGGTTAAAGCAAGCATCTCAGAGTTGGAATATTCATTTTGATGAGGTAGTCAAAGGGTTTGGCTTTCGTCAGAATGAAGAAGAACCTTGTGTTTACTAGAAGGTAAGTGGGAGCGCTATTATGTTTCTGATCTTGTATGTGGTGACATACTATTGATTGGGAATGATATTCCTATGTTGTAATCTATAAAGACTTCACTGAATTATAGTTTTTCTATGAAGGATTTAGGTGAAGTAGCATACATCTTAGGAATTAAGATCTATAGAGATAGGTCGAGAAGGCTAATAGGATTAAGCCAAGACATGTACATTGACAAGGTGTTGAAATGGTACAGCATGGAACAGTCCAAGAAATGGTCCTTGCCTATGCCACATAGTATGCGCTTTAGTGACAAGCAGTGTCCTTCATCAGATGAAGAGCGCAACCGCATGAGTAAGGTTGCATATGCTTCGGCCATTGGTTCCATCATGTATGCCATGATATGTACTCTCCCAGATGTCTCATATGCTCTAAGTGTTGCGAGCAGGTACCAAGCTAATCCGGGTGAACCTCACTGGACGCTTGTTAAGAACATCCTAAAGTACATACAAAGGACTAAGGATGTGTTCCTAATCTGTGGAGGTGAGGAGGAGCTCATTGTAAACGGTTACACCGATGCTAGCTTCCAAACCGACGATGATATTCCGATTGTATCCATGATTAATAAATTATTCATTGAATATCCATTAAAGACAACTTATATTGATTAGCAATTATGTGAATTGTTTTATGGAACTCTTTACTTGCATGGTTATTCTAAAGTTGTCCCTGGTTGGTGTTATTGTGAGAACACACTTAAATATTTGACCAGTACATGTATTAGTTGGTGGCTATGTTTCACAAGTCATAGACATGGAGATATCAAACTAATAATATGGGCACATGTGAGACATGTAGGCTAGACTGACCCGACATGAGAAAGTCTCTATTCATGTCATGTACATTATGTCCTTAGACCTAAGATTTTGGTATGTACTCAAGATGTGAAACGGCCTACTTAGGGACTATCAAACGCTGCTCCGTAACTGGGTAGTTATAAAGGTGGTCTTCGGGTGGTTGGGAAGCAAGCTATAAGACATAGACAATCAAGATGGAATTTGCTCCTCTCTATGCGAGAGAGATATCACTGGATCACTCAAGTGATTGGATCAACAAATGCATGGCTGTGCTTGGGTTAAGTGCTAACCCACGAGTTGAACCATATATCGAGTGGCAAAGGGAATAACTTGTATGTGGTGTCAGATATGATCTTTGCATATGCATAGGAGTTGTCACGCCTTGCTAGAGGCCGCTGTCAACTATTGGGTGAGTAGGAGTACTCAGCCCATGTCAATGTGTGCGTGAACCCATAGGGTCGCACGCTTAAGGGGTGAAAGCCTAATTCGGATTGGACCCAAATTAGATAAGGCTTAGGGTTACTAATGGGCCTCCAACTCGTGAGCTCATTGGGGACGCCTATATAAGCAAGGGGTAGGGGCGCGGTCAGGGAGATACACGCCTTTGACAGCCGCCGTCGCCCTCCCCACGCTCATGCCTTCTGCTCCTCACAGACCTAGCAGTCCGGAGGTGCATAGCTTGTTCCCTGCAAGTGTGGGATTCCTCGGAGGTGCTGCATCTGGAGCACTGGGATGAACCGCGCGAGGGGATTGATGTGATGGACGACCACGCAACTACACTGCCTGCTGTGATGCGTACGACTACATTGAGTCATCTTCTGCTGCACCTGTGCATCTAGTGGTAATCCTATAACCTGTAACTAGCAGTAGATCCTGGTTTATGAGGTCAAAAAGTTTTATTTTCTTGCTTCTGTAGCACCCTCATAACCCAACAGGAAGCGGGGTAGGAGCCGTCCACCGGAGCCAAGTGCACTGCCGCCGCTGCTACTGTCCACACGTCGGAGGAGGATGCCAGAGCACCGCATGATCGGCTCGACGCCCAGACTATACTTCCCCTTCAACAAGCTCGCCACCTTGCCACCTACTTCACCTACAGCCGCACAAGGTGAGTTCACCTCCGCCCGCTCCATGGCCGCTGGCCGAGCACCGCCGCGTTCCTGCTCTCTCTCCAACCACCTCTCCCTTCATTAACTTCACGAGTAGGTCCGCCGTATCATAGAACACCGTACTGACAACATCCTTGGAGCCGGCATGGACCACAGTGAGGGCACGCCGCTTTGCCGCCCTCACTCTCCCCGGACTCTGGCCGCCAGAGCGCCGCCGTGGTGTTCACCACCGTGTGCGCCTCCGTCGTGGCCCGCTCACTGCGTTTGCTAGGTCTTGGAGATCCTAGCTTCTCCAATCGGATGTAGAAGAAGAGGATGGCACCAGGGAAGGAGCCCTGCCGGAGAGATCGTCGCCACCGTCGAAGCTCGCTGCCACCGGGTCGCTGTTGTCATCCGCCTCTCTAGGAGCCCCGCGGCCAAATTAATGTTGACTGCCATCTTCGCCTTGACCTCGTGGACCCGTTGCGCAAGTCAAAGCGGCCTCTCAGCCGCTGCTGTGCCCCGCCGTCGTGCCCTAGCCGTCCGCCGCTGTCGCCATGCTAGGCCAACCGCAGTAGGCCACATGGACTCGAACTCCTTGGTCCATCATGGACCAAGTCCGCGCAGGAATGGACCGTAGACCACGGCCGAATGGACCCAGACCCGCCATGTGGCCGTTCCTTGTGTTGACACGTGTCCGGGCTGGGCCGGCCCCATCCGGCCCAGATTCGGCCCTACCTAGGCCCGTCCAGGCCCAATCCAGGCCCGGTCGACGTAGACCGTTGACCATTGACTAGGTCCCACCTATCATTGACCGTTGACCTGGGACCCACCTGTCAGTGACTAAGCAGTCGGCCCCACCTGCCAGCGCTGACGTCAGCCCTGCGCCACCACTGCTGGACCTGCAGTGCCACGTGGACCAGCCAGATTGCACCACGCGTCAGCCCCTGGTTTAATCAGCCTTTTTCTTTTTTAGAAAATGATTTAAACTTCAGAAATTCATAACTAATTCATACGAACTCCAAAAAATATGCACCAAGTGTCCAAACTTTCATAAAAATAAGCTCTACGTCATAGGCTTATGTATGATTGCATTTGGAGTTATTGGATTTCATTTGGTTCTTTGTGTTAATCTATAGGGGTCGCTCCCGTGACCATTATGTCTTGATTTCAGATCCTACGAAGGAGTTGCCCAAACAGGAGGACTAGGAGTGCCAAGGACTTGAAGGAGCACTTGAGTGATAACTATTCAGGTGCCACACCCCACCCAATCTCGTAGAATCCTATTACTCATGGCTTAATATCTAGTTTGCTAGTGCTTATTTATGAATATCATCTGATGATAGGTTGCATAGTAGAATTGCTTGATGAGCCTTTACCTTGTCACAACCTTACCTCTGCACACCTGCTGATAGGCTAGATGCATGCTTATTTACTTATGATACTTTACTTCTACTACGCTTATATCTGTGAAGTGATGCGTGGTGGAGAGTATGGTATGGTATATGGTTAAGGCCCGTGGTGACACTCTACTCGGGGAGAGTTCTACGTGTGTCTTGGGTGTGTGGTAAGGGTTTGAGTCAATCAGACAGGATTCTACGATGAGCCATGAGGGCGAGTCTTGCCGGGGGTGTGTTCTAGGCATCCCTATGTAAGGTATCTATGGCGGATACATTGTGAGGTATATGGTGATCCCGGGGGTGAGAGCCTTCATGGAGCGAAGCCCCGGGTAGGAGGTGATGATGTAGCATGGACTGATGTAGTCCGTATGAGAAGATAATCCTGTCTGATCTCCCTAGGACCTAATATCTCTTGAGGACCGGAACCTTGGGACCTATGTGCTCACCGCTCACCCATGTATGGGCGGGGGACGGATGTCTAACTAACTAGGACGGTGCTACTACTACTAGGTTGTTAGCAGATAGTGTTGGGAGGTACGGGCATTGGGTCCCACACCCTCCTTAAAGCTGCAAAGTTACCTTGGTGGCCCGGGTAACTACGCCTCACAGTCTCAGTGTGCTAGTGTACCTATCAGTGCTCCGATGGTATTTCGGGGTGTCCCAGTACTGAGTGGTATGGTGGCATCGCACCGGTTAGAAAGCAGTCGGAATCAGCCTAGGCGAAGCGCACCACTGACAATGGTGATCTTGTGGTTACGGAAGTACATGCTCTGCAGAGTTTTGAATCTATATATAGTCTGCGGCCTCGGTATGGCCTTTCCCTCGACCTACGCTTCTCGGGAATAGTGAGATGAGACCTTCTATTCTCCCCTTGGTGTTATCCTTTTGGCTGTGAGCCACTAAGACAGGCTCCGAGAGGGAGTTGGACCTGTCGACTGAGCGCAAAATTGTGAGATGTGTGTGATGGTGTTGGGATGGGATGGATATGTGGATGAGATGGGTTAAAACTTGATGAAACTATATTATATAATATTGGTCACTACTTGCATAGGAAACCACAGCCATATATTAGGCCTCTTGATTATATCTTTTGCATCTCACCAAATACTACATAGCAAAAGCAAAGCATAGGGTGGGAGATGTGGCCAGTACAAAATGTACTAAAAATATGGACCTAGGTATGGATGATGGCTTGCCGACGCCCTGAAGGACGAAAGGATTAGATGGTCTCGTGCCTACGCTCAAGATGGTGAAAGACGATGCTTCCGCAATATCCCTCTACTTTTGCAGCTGTTCTGGATGCTAGATACTCTGATGATTCCGCCATGTGGCGATGTAACAAATTATGTAAATACCTCTATTGTATTCTTTTAATCTATGTATGGATTTGTAATCAACTGATATTGGATAAGTTGATGCTTGGACCTCCTGGGCTATCATTATATCCTTCATTTTGTGTATTTTTCCTTCATGGAAAATTAAGGATGTTTCAAAAACCACCCTCATCCAAAAAGGGTAGCACACTCCCAACTCCCCTCGCAAGCGTGCAACTAGGTTTGATCGAGGGGTTTGGTGAAGGTGTCAGCTTTCTGGTTCTCGGTGCTAATGTGTATCAAGTCTATGGTGGCCTTCTCATAGTTGTCTCTCAGGAAGTGGTACCTCACCTCTATGTGCTTGGTTTTGGAATGAAACACTGGGTTTTTGGCTACATTTATGGCACTGGTGTTGTCACAGAAAAGAGGAACTCGAGTGAACTCTAAGCCAAAGTCTCTCAAGGTAGGAACTATCCAAAGCAACTGAGAATAGCAAGCAGCAGCAGCAACATACTCAGCCTCACATGTGGATTGGGCAACAGAAGACTGCTTGCGAGAGGACCAAGAGACTAGAGAAGAACCCAAAAACTGACAAGTACTAGAAGTAGATTTTCGCTCAGTACGACAACCAGCATAATCAGCATCTGAATAACCCAAGAGAGAAAGAGTGGAAGCGGTCGAGTATCAAAGACCAAACTCAGGAGTGAAGTGGAGGTACCTCATGACTCGCTTGACGGCTTGACGATGAGAAGTGCGTGGCGAAGACTAAAAGTGCGCACAAAGATAGACCACGAACTGAATGTCTGGTCTCATCATCGTCAGGTACAGCAATGACCCGATCATGCTGCGGTACTCCTTCTAGTCCATGACTTCTCCCTCCAAGTCTTTATCCAAGGCAATGGTAGTCGCCATGGGCATCAAAAGAGGCTTGGCCTCGCCCATGTCGAACTTCTTCAGCAGGTCCTTGGGTGTACTTGCCTTGGTGTACAAATGTCCGTTCCCGAGTTTGCTTGATTTGCAACCCGAGAAAGAATGTCAACTCACCCATCATACTCATCTTGAACTCCCTACTCATCAAATCAGAAAACCTTGCCACAAGGGCATGTGAAGAGCCACCAAAGATTATATCATCCACATATATCTGCACGATGAGAATGTCTTTGCCTTGCTTGAGGAGAAACAAAGTCTTATCAACAGAGCCCATGGTAAAACCCTTCCTAAGAAAAAAGGACTTCAACCTAGCATACCATGCTCTCGAGGCTTGTTTGAGACCATACAAGGCTTTATGGAGTTTGTAGATATAGTCTGGGTGCTTGGGATTTTCAAAGCCAGGGGGTTGTCTCACATACACTTCCTCCTCTATGTACCCATTGAGAAAAGCACTCTTGACATCCATTTAATACAGCTTGAACCCTTTTAAAGCTACAAAGGCTAAAAGGATTCTAATGCCTTCTAAACGGGCAATAGGAGCAAAGGTTTCCTCAAAGTCTATCCCCTCTTTCTAGTAAAACCCTGAGCAACCAACCTAGCCTTGTTCCTAACTATCACCCTATCCTCACTCTGCTTGTTCTTAAACACCCACTTACTACCTATGGGATGACATTGTGGAGGTGAAGGAACTAGGACCCAAACTTGGTTTCTCTCAAAGTTCTCTAACTCCTCATGCATGGCATTGACCCAATCAGTGTTAGATAAAGTGTGTCCAATATCTTTGGGCTTAAAATCGGCAACAAAAGTAGAATGTGTAAAATAAGAGATTTCATAGGACTTGTTGTGAGTGACATGCTGGTTGAGGTTACCGACCATGGTCTCAGGAGGATGGCGATGCTGAATGTGTACAGGCACCATCCTTGATGAAGTGGCCTCCCCCTCAATCGCAGCTAGAGCTCCCTCAGGTGCAAGAGAGGGATACTGGTCGTTTGGCCCCCATGAAGTCGAAGAAGAAGGATCGGGGCCACGAACAGACGTAGTCATCACAGGGTTGACAGGGGCAGCCGGTGAAGTCTGCTTAGGAGCACCCCAATCAGCATCGTCCTGCTCCTCCTCCACAAAGATGCTTTCACCCATCTCCTGGTCACCTGCACGCTCAAAGACAAGAGAGGAACAAGGTGTGGTTTTGTTGAAGGTAACTTCACAAGTCTCCATGACGAGGTTAGTCTCAAGATTAAGTACTCTATATGCACGAGAGTGAGTAGCATAACCAAGAAAAATACCATTAGAAGACCGAGATTCAAACTTATTGATATTACCTTGCTTGAGAATGAACCACCGACACCCAAAGACTCTAAAGTAGCTCACCTTAGGAAGATGCCCAAACCGCAGCTCATAAGAAGTTTTCTTTGTAAAAGCTCAAAGGAAGATGCGATTTGAAACATAGCACGCTGTGTTGATTGCTTCGGCCCAAAAGCGCCTAGGAGTCCTATGCTCATCGAGCATCATCCTGGCCATTTCCACAAGGGTCCGATTCTTGCGTTCAACAATCCCATTCTACTAAGGCACATAAGGTGAAGAAAACTAACGTTCAATACCCAAAGACTTGCAAAAGGCTTCAAAATAAGAGTTCTTGAATTCAGTGCCATTGTCACTGTGTATAGCTCTTATGGCATTCTTGGGAAGTTCATTTTGTAGCCGAAGAACCAAATCCCGCACATGGGAAAATGCCTCATCCTTGGACTCCATGAAAAAGACCCAAGAATAGCGAGAAAAGTCGTCCACGATTACAAGAACGTACCACTTCCCACCATCCGATCGAACCCAAGCTGGAACTACAGTGTCCATATGAAGAAGCTCGCTGGGTTGTTTGGTCATCACTTGGTTCACAGGGGAATGAGAAGCGGCTGCCATCTTCTTGTGATGACACGAGTAACAGACCAAGTCCTTCTCGAACTTTAGCTTAGGCAATCCTCGGATTAGATCAAGAGAGCTCAACCTTGCAAGCAGGTCGAAGCTCAAATGACCAAGCCTCCTATGCCACTTTCAAAGCTCAGAAGAAGTGCCTGCCACCAAACATCGAGAGACGCCAAAAGAGCGAGAAAAATTGGCACAAAACACAAGTCCAAAAGGCACAATCGAGCAAACAAGATCACCACGAGAATCCAAAATACGAGAAAGGCCCAGCTTGAAGCGCACTTCAAAACTATCTCTAAGGAGTTGCAAAACTAAAAGGAGATTGAAATGCAAGCTCGAAACCAAAGCAACATCCCTGAGCACAAAGTTCTCATTTAGCCTTACCGACCCACGAGAAAGGACCTTACCCTTACCATTGTCCCCAAATGTGATGTACTCCTTGGAAATCATGGGACTGAGGCTGGAGAACCAATTTGAATTTCCGGTCATATGGCGTGAACACCTAGAATCAACAAGCCATATGTTCTCCAAGCCTCCATGCTGCATCAATAAAAAGCCATGGGATAAGCAAATGATCCAACACTGGGGTTAGTAAACTGAGGAGAAAACTAGTGCTGGGTCATTTGCCCTGGAAAAGTATTAGGAAAAACACCATACACGCCATGTCCCATGGGAGAGTAGTGATCACCACGAGAGAGAAAATGTGATCCGCTTGAAGTGTAGGACTGAGAGCCACTACCATGAGACCTTGAGTCATATTGAGGATGACTTAGACCTCGCTGGGCACGACCATCATGTGGTCTCACAAACTGAGGCCAAGCACCCTAAGGTCTTGCACCTCTAGGTCTAGCATTGTTCCTGTGAGTAGGTGAAGCATGCATACCATGAGATGGGCGATGCATGTTGTGGTGTGAAAGCTCAAACTGACGCCTCTCATCTCTCTTCCTCCTAAAGCAAAACTCAAATAAGTGACCATCCCTCTTGCAATACTCACAGTGGTACACCTCTCTCTTGGGTTGTGGGTGACTCACTCTGTTGTGGGCTTGGTTCACTCTTGGAGGTGGTTTGGCCTTAGGAAGGGGCTTATCAGAGATGTTTGGCAAAGTATCAAGTGGGTTCCTAAGGTGGTTAGGTTTTGGAATCCGCACTTGTTTCTGAGGTGGAGCTTTCGGATTCTCATTAATCACTCCATCCTTCAAAATGGGCTTGGTAGGCTCAGAGGGCTTAGGTGGGTTAATCTTCATAAGCTTGGGAGGATTGGTGGGTTTCTCACTCACACTCAACCCACTGTGTTCACCAACCTTGCCAAAGAAATAATTACCCTTTTCACCTAAAGCAAAGCCTAAACCCGTTGTGTCAGTACCCCTCTTGTACTGACTCATCATCATGTCCAACTGCGGCTCACTGCAAGAAAGCAAAGCGATAACAGCAACCTTCTCAGAGAGCTCATTGTGCAACTCAACACAAGACTTGCAAGCCCCAAAATGACTGTCTTGGATCTAACCTCATCAAACTCATCGAGCAAAGCAGAGTACTTAGACATGTGAATAGTGCATTCATCGCATTCAGTCTCATCAGACACAACAGCCCTATCCTTCTTAGCATGCTCAAGCTCATCTATCACTGCAAGATACCTAGCCTTGAAACCATTGCGTTCTTGAGTAGCACAAATAAGCAAAGCATCTTGCTTGAGCATGGTGTCAATCATAGAATCAAGCTTAGTGAGATGGGATTCGGCTGTATGTTCTACCTCAGGGTTGGTGTCGACCTCTTCTTTGTCGCCGGTGGTGGTGTTGTTGTTGAACGCCATGGTGCAGTAACCTCGTCGACGCTCGTTGGGGTAGAAGCTCAAGCCGTTGAACTTGTTCTCCACCTTCTTCTCGGCCTCATCATCACTTGGTGGAGAATCACTGTTAGAGTCGACATCGCTGAAGTTCACGACCAGAGCGCGCTGTTTCGCTTACAAGGCCTCGAAGTACTTCTTGTTCATGCGCTTGGGGTTGAAATCCTTCTTGGACTTGTACTTGCGAGAGGATGACTCATACTTGTCCTTGTGCTTGGTGTAGTCATTCTTGCCAGAGTAGCTCTTGTTGGGACAGCTAACAACGTAGTGGTCGAGCTTTCCACACTCAAAGCAACCTTGCTTGTTGCCACCACGTCTACGGTTCAAGAGCTTGTTGTGAAACCGCAAAAACTTGCTGATGACGAGCGCCAGCTCATCATGCCCAAGAGCTTCCATCTGCTCCTCTGTTGCAGACACAAGAGAAGACAAGGCAAGTGAAAGCTGTGATGGGTTAGCCAAAGAAGAACTTGACTTTGAGTTACCTGACACCAAAGCCATGGTAGGAGCAGACAAATTCTTGATCCTCGCCTGCGTCTGGAGGTTGATCTTAGTGGACTTGAGCTTGCTGAACAGCTCATCCTCAGTGAGAGTCTCGTAATTGGCCGATTCGATGATCGCCTGCACCTTGACCTCCCAAACCCTCCGATCTAGGCATATATAAGCTTGAGTGCTCTCTGATGATCGTCATAGGGCATAGCTGCATTGTTTGCCCGCATGTTGTTCACAATGGTGGTAAAGCGAGAAAACATCAAATCAACGGACTCCCCATCAACTTAGGTGAAGTTCTCGTACTCCCGCTTGTATGTCTCATAGAGTCTGGTTTTGATATGGGCTGTACCCTCATGGAAGCTTTAAAGCCTCCTCCAGATCTGTCGAGCCGTCACACAATCGGAGACACGATCGAACTCAAAAATCGACAAAGCAGCAAAAAGCTCAGCACGGGCAATATTATTCGCATTGTGTTGGTCGATCTGCTCTTGATTGATACGGGCAGCAAGTACCATATAATCAGAATTCTCAATGATCTCCCAAACACGCGAATCAATCCCCTGAAGATGAGCCTGCATACGAATCTTCCAATACGAATAGTTCTCCCCATTGAATTGGGGCGGCTTGCCCGGTCGGTGATTTAAAGCCATGTCACCTTCTGCGGATCATGGATCGATTAAGGTGGAAGTGATCCTTAATCGGCTCTGATACCAATTGAAGGACCGGATACGGCGACCAGAGGGGGTGAATAGGAGCCTCAAATTTCTTTTGAAACTTTAGGTCCTTGGCTCGGCAAACAACCCCAAGAGCTAAACCTCATAAGATGCGAGTGATACATGTGCTAACGGGTAGTAAGATATCCCACGCGAAGTCTTAGGCACAAAGGGAACCCCACGAAAGAAGATGGAAGCAAGAGCCGATCAAAACAAGCGAAGACGTGCCTATATTTGCACTACCGGTAGTACTGGAGTTACTACCGGTAGTACTGGTGAGGTACCGGACCAATCTTCAGACCCAGAACGCGATCGAAACGCACCAACCTGTAGTACCGGCGTTACTACCGGTAGTGCCGTTGAGGTACCGGTAGTACCAGTGGTTCAAACCGGTAGTACCGAAAGAATCGCGCGGCGAATTTACACTACCGGTAGTAACACCGGTAGTAGCACCGGTAGTACCGGACAGAAACACGCAGAAATCGTCCGAAATAAGGAAAATTCAATTTCTCGGTCAAATCAACTCCGATTGCCATGTATTTTAACCGTAGGTTCACAAGGCAATAGGAAAGCTACTCTAAAAGGTCATGGCCCAATTTGACACGAATCAAGAGAAATCAAGAAAGGGGTGAGAAAACTGCCAAGAACTCGTTATGAACACAAAATCATCCTGATCTACTTGATCGTGAGGAATTAGCTCAAACCCTTTGATGGGATTGATCCTCTTACGTCATAGCTTGAATCAACGCAAGAAAAACAGACTCAAACGGTGCAAAATCGAAAAAATTCGACCACGAAATTAGAGGGGGGAGAGGAACTCGAGATGAATAACTCAAGAACAATAAGAACACAAAATCATCACGAAATTCACATGAAGGTAAAAGCCCAGAGGGCACGAGCACACTAGGGGTGCTCTTCCCACGAACAAATCACTACAAAAGTCTTGTAGTGGACCTCACACACTCTGAAAGACTAGAGACTGGAAAACCCTAACACTGGAATGGGAGAGCTCAGACTGAGTGGAGGCAGTCCCTCTTATTTATAGTCTTATTACACAATTCCACTTCTATCCCTAGACATTCTAAGAGAGAACCACCTAGCCAGGGGCATTATGGTCCAACTCGAGTTTTCCTGATCCGACGGCTACCGCGTCTCCTCACCGGTAGCCTAGCTCCGAAGCGATCTCCCTGATGTTGCCACATACCGTCCGTCCGCATCGGGACCTCCGCCCGAGTTTTGAGGCCCAAACCAAGGAAATCCGCCGCCGATGGTTTTAAGGACAAACCACCAAACCGCTTGAGTATCGTACCACGTACGCATCCCCCGCCGATGGTTTTGAGGCCAAACCACCAAACCGTCGCCGATGGTTTTGAGGGCAAACCACCAAACCGTCCGCGAGTAGCGTAGCCCGTACGCGTCCCCCGCCGTGTACACTTGCGCTCGTCGATGTCCCAAATGTCAGCCACCATGGCTGGCCACCCGGCCGTCTGGTCCCTCGGTCCAAGCCTCGCGTCCGTCCTTCACCGCAACCGGTCTGTCAGCACGGCACGCCCTACTTACCTTCTCCCGACCACTGCCACCGCCTCCGGACTCCACACCTGCACATCACGAAGCCAAGAGACACTGTTTCGACACGTAACCCTGTGCCAGGGAATTAGAAGAACCACCAAACCAACCACACACCAAAGTGTTGGTATGTTGATAATCGCTCATCACAACCACAAGGGTGCTGTACAATGGTTATGTAAAAACCATGTGATCGTAATGTCACTTTGCCTGTGTGTGGAATCTGACTAGCTGACAAACTTTCACCAAGCACCGTAGGATTTTGCAGTCTACTGTAAATTCATGCCCCATGTTTATTTGCTCTTGCTGAGAGGAATTGCAGAACAGATGGTTCAGGTCAAGAAACTCAAACGTACGGAAATATACCGAATCAGAAATATATGGAAATAATACGACATCCGTCTTCAAACAGGTGTGTTTGCATCAAAGCAGAAAGGCTCAATAATTTCGCGGTAACAGCGAAAAGCCTTGAGTATATCCTTCGTAACGAAAGGAGCAAGCCGTAGATTGGTTGGGTCGCACTTTAGGTTTAGGAGGGAGGGGTACGGGGTACCAAATACGAAATTACCAAGAATCCAATCCAAAAATGAAGCAAGCAAGAGTCCAGTCCACATGAGAAAGCACCTTATTACCTTGGAGCTTAGAGAGCGGCAAGAATTCCCTGGGTCCTTGGAGGTCCTCGCCGTCCTCCGCCACGACCCACGCCTAATATTGAAAGCAGCAGATGAGCACAAGGCACAAGAGAGACGCATCGAGACGATCCGATCCAGCCCGTACCTGCGGAGCCATGCCGAGTGGAATTGGAGCAGCGGAACTGGGTTTGGATTGGGGTGTCCAATTCGGCCGCCCTGTGCGACGAGCGGACGACGGATGGCTACCAGTACCAGTACCAGTACCAGTACCAGTGGAATGGGTTCCCTGCTCCTGCACAACCCAGATTGTTCCTTGTTTTTTGTGCCGTGTGGCCGTGGGATTGTGGCGGGGTTTGCAGACGCAAAGAGAGCGACAGGGAAATTGGAGATTGGTGGAGACAAATGGCGTGAACCGACTGCTAGAGTCGATCAGCCGTTTCTTCCACCATGTGCGGCTGTGCGCTTGACGCCTCTTTATTTATTTGACAAGGGTAGCGACCTTTTACCAGCTTAGCGACTCTACCTGTTTTGGTTATGCTCAGTAGTCAGATTAAGTACTAATTGGCTGACATCTTGATGGCCACAAAGTCAAGTCAGGACTCAGGAAGCAAAATATGGTGGTCAGTTTGCCCTTGTTTGGACTGTAACTACCGGTATTTAAGGAAAAAAATTAACTTTCAGCGAGTACAGTAGGATTTTGTAGTTGTATGGTTCCAAAGATAGTATATATGCTTTGACTAAATTCATATATACCCCCAAAGTAAATAAACCAAGTTTACTTGCAGCGAGCAATATTGCAAAATGGAAACATTGGTACCATACCGGCCATTGAATTTGAATTAATTAGCGTTAAGGAAGGGAGTCACAATGGCGTGAGCTGCTGTGCTGCTGAGCAAGGATTTTAGTGGGTCCAGTATGCAGTGACAGAGAGAGAGCACACAAAAACCAAACTGAAGAATCACGCTTGGATTCCCCGCCCTTTCAGTAGTATCGCGCACACGTTCCACTCTGCTGGCACCACCGCGGGCAGCGGGGAAGTGGCACATCACAGAGATCACGCCGCCCTGCTGAATCTTGATCTCCAAACCAACTAACGACAAGCCATTCATGACCACTCTGCGTGACGGGGCTCAACTCAACAGAGTAGGCCGTCCAGTCCAACAGATCAAGGCATACGTGTGTTTGGATTGAGAATCACTTGGATTAGATTGGATCTAACCTACAGTTTGTTTTAGTTGGGTTGAACTCATCCTCGCGTTTAGTGGATAGAGATAGACCCAATCCAATTTGGTGCTTGGTTTAAAAGCAAATAACGGTGGGATAATGTGGAGACCACTTATCATCCTTTCCTCTCGTTGTTCTCTTTTCTCTTCTGTCATGCCTGCTCCTTTGACGCCATTATTGTTTCACTAGGGGTGTTGTCGCTGCTACTCCCTACACGCCTGTCATGAGTCTTCGTCCGCTCATCTCCGCGCGAGATCGAGATCTCCAGTCTCGGGCTCGGTCATGGCGCACTACTCTGGCTCCGTAGGAGGAAGTCGACACAAGATCGATTTGCAGCCTTCGTCGAAGCACATGTGGCCTCTTGTCGTTCGCCGCAGCCACCATGGTGTGGTCGCCGATCGTGCCTTCCTTGCAAGCTGCATCCCGCCGCCCACTCACTTGCTACTCCAGCCGCACGTGCGCCTACTGCTGCCTCCCGACTGCCAGCGTGATACCGTTGCTGGTCCGTGCAGCCACTGCGAGTCCATGCGCCCTCGCTTGAGGATGGGAAGTGGGTTGCCCTAGTTTCTTCAATTCGCAGAGATAGCGCCAGCTCGCATACGGAAAGAATATTCCCTTATAGTAGGATAACACAATCCAATAGACTCTCAAACCAACACATTAAAAATGTCCCGCTCACTCCGAACTTCAATCAAACGCTTGCAATTGAGCTAGGAGAGTTATGAATATATTTTTTTATTTGGCAAGGGACCGCAAACTAGCTAGTTTCGAATCTGACTTGGATCATCTATCTCTTAACTAATTTCATGTACCCTGAACCGGTTTCTAAAGCTAGCTACAGTCATCTACTCATCTTATTTATTTAGCATCCATTCATCCGTATCCAGTGAGGTCTCGTTTTGTTTGGCAGATATCACAGATCCTTTATGGCTTTCTCACCCCGAAACTCCACCACGGACAGCGCGACGGGGCCCTGGTCGGGGCGCGCCCTGATGCCGTCCATCGCCGCGGCGTCCCGGGCCACCCACTTGTTGAGGAACGCGACGGTGGCGCCGGCCACGAACCGTCGCATGGGCGCCCTGGCCCCGCCGCTCCTGCAGACGGTGCGCGTGAGCAACCCCCTGGCGCCCGGCGTGTCGTCGTCCATCATGTCCGTGTGCCCCTAGTCTCTGGCCACCAGGTGGCACGCCGGCCCCGCGCGGTCCAGCTCGTCGTGGAACGCCGCGTGGCTGACGTCCCGGGGCGCGTAGGGCGGGAGCAGCGGGCCCAGGGGCAGCTCGCCGAGCCCCGTGCCGATGACTATGGTGGGGAGCCCCACGTGCAGCGAGAGGTTTCTGCCCGTGAGGACCGGCGGCGGCGTCTACTTGCCCAGGCCCATGCCGTCCACCGGGTCCACGGCGACAAGGGCGGCGAGAGGGAGCGCCAGCTTGGTCTTGGCGTAGCCCAGCGCCAGCGCGAACGCCACCTTGCCGCCGCGGCTGTGGCCGGAGACGGACACCTTGGTTAGGTCCGCCCGGACGCCGGGTGGCAGAGTGGACGGGAGACCGGTGGCGAGCCAGTCGATGACGCCTGCCGCTGCGTTGATCTCCTCGGTGCTGTCCGGCCCGGATATGGTGTACAGCTGCATGCGCGATCCATAGACGAGTAACAGGTAAACTAAACTAATTAACTCCGGCGAACCTGAACTACTCCGGTGGGCGGGTATCGTACTGTACCTGAGGTCCGACGACGATGAAGCCATGGGAGGAGACGTGCTGGGACAGCCGGGAGTAGAAGGAGTTGACGGCGAGGTAGCCGTGGAGAAACAGGAGCACCGGGTACTCCCCAGCCTCGCGCGGCGCGACGACAAGCAGCGGCTTCGGCGGCAGGCTGGCTGCGCCGGACGGGGGCGACCGCGCGGCCGGGCACCTAGACCGCGCCCTGGCCTCGTCGAGGCTGACGCCGTGGCCGCCCTGATCGAACACGCCTCCGGTCGCCTCGGACCCCATGCGGCACCGGTGGAGCAGAAGGCAGTAGGCCAGGAACACGCGCACGGCGGACGCGAGGTTCATGTGTTGCCGATCACTGAAAGAGTGCAGTACACGACTACACGAGTAGTGTAAGACCGACACCGTCTAGAAGACTTGAAGGCCCGGAAAGGCAGTAATAACTAGTGATGACCGGGAATCGTGGCTGATTAGCGACCGACGACCATGCATGCGGCGGGGAAGCTCCTTAGCTGCAGGGCTGCCTCGATCTGCATAGTGCAAAGGCAGTTTCCTTGCTGGATGGATGCTCTGATTAGGACACGTCCACATTACTATCTCGGACGAGTCTCGTTTTCACATGGCAGTAGACAAATATCAAAGCAAAAAGTTCATACCATCACTCTCAACAATCGCAAAAGTGATTCGTGTCCCTCTGTAAAAATCCTGTTTTTAGACTTGCAATATTTGAAACAATTCAACTTATTAGGTCACGATTTTTAGATTCGCAATATTTGAAACAATTCAACTTATTAAGTCTGTAGACGGGTTTGGCTGGAGTGGCGCCATACTAGCCCCTAGAAGGTGAATCATATGGGACTTCATGATAGTTAAGGAGTCTATTAGACTTATCATTTTTTTAAAAGTTATATAAATAATTTTTCTAAAAAATAAAATAATAGTACTAGAATCTATTTAATCTTAGAAACATTGTTTTAACTCAAAAAAATATCATACTAGTTTCATCTTTTTACTAAAATCATGTTTTATGCTTTTCTCAGCTACACACCATAATATAGAGCACGATTTTTTTCAAAACTATATAGAGCATTAGTTTATGAAACATGTAAATTATGCGCCTCGAGCTTAATATTGAATTAGAACTTGAATTATATTTTCATGTTTGAAATTTCTCATGCATACCTCAATTGGTAAACAAGATAATTGCTGCTGAGAACTTTTTTCCGGTTCATACGATGGGCTACATAGTGATTCACATAGTATGTAATGATTTGTCTTAGCCTGCATCTCCATTTCGTAATTGGCTCAGTTTTAGATTTTAGAAGATCATATAAGATTCAAATCATATAATTATACACAAGCAACAAAAAACGCAGACCATAATTTAGAGAACAATAAAACTAGTTTCTTTTTTTTCTATGTTGAAGCAATCTTTTCTTGATTTTGCTAAGATTATTATTCTAAAAAAATATCTGACTTTTTTTGGAAACATTGGAAAAATTCCAATCGATCCACTGTGCCATAGTGAATGTACAATTTATCTTCCTCATCGACTCGTGGCTCATGTGATGCTACTAGAATGGCTAGTGTGTGCCACGGCACCAAAACCACTTTTGAAAAGTACCATTTATTGAGATAAATTGGATGGTCATAGAAGTTAAGACTATAAAAAAATCTAGTTTTATTTTTTGAGGAAAAATCTATTTTTTAGGGGGAAAATCTATTTTTAGGGGAAAAAATCTATTTTTAGGGGAAAAAATCTATTTTTCTTGGAAAACTTTTAAAATAATTGAGAGAAGCCGGTTTGGAAAGTGACCGGTAGGACGAGTGCATGGCCTCAAAACGGTCGTTGGGTGCTCCAAGTTGTGGTACAATTTTGGCCCAAAGTACAGGTCCAGTGTTTTGTTCCCTGCACGATTTTAAGGCCCAAAGCAAGTCGGACCTAGCCTAAACTTGAGGCAAATAGCGTTTTTTTTGCTATATAATATGTCGACTAGTCCTTTCTATCCTCTACAGTAACAACAAATTAGTGAGAAATGGCTTTCAATGGTTAACTTAAACCTATCGTCATTAGAGGTCACTTATTTCTAGCTGACTGCCAAAGTGTCAATTTAAGTTAACTACCTCCAAAAATGAAAATGGATTTCAAGGGGCGGTTTGCTTAAGAGAATGGACAAGAAAAATGGATTCAAGGAATTACTTGGAAGCAGCGCTTCCTATTCTAGTTAGAGATGGTTTGTTAAGCGATCCACCTCTACAAAAATGTGGACAACGTTATAAAAGACCACATGTGTATTAGTGATAATCTGTGAATCACTAATAAAAAATAACAGATGGCAGAAGAATGATAATCTTGTAGCAGTTCTCTCCTTTTTTAATAATATCAATCATAACACAAACAACAGTGTTACCAAAATAAAATGGAAACAACCAACAAACATAATTAGCGCGACATTAATAATATCTAGCAATTGTTCTATGTGTTGGCATTGATCAAGATATTACAGTGCTACTAGCAGGCCCGTTTAATAAACTCTGTCGGTGAATTAAGGATCTATATATCCGTTCGGAATATGACATGTGTTAGATTGAGTAGTGAGTATCTGTTGGTTCAGGTTAGTGAGTCTGCAAATCCTGGCATGAGCACATGTCGATGCATTTGACGACGACTATGATTCGTTGTGCACATCGGGTGGCAGCGCACATATCATATGGGTAGCTGTACTCTCTTATCCTGATAAAGACTCCTATTGACATGTTAATTTTGAAGTTTGAACACACTGAGCCTAATGACTATACTCACTAGGGAAGAGGCATATACAACCCATGTGGATTCAAGCGATACTTAGCTTTTTGACATGTGGTGTAGCGTGCTATGAACCGCTCAACATCTCTCTTCATCTGTGGCCAAAAGAAATGTGTGGCCAAAATAGCTATTGTCTTTTTAGCACCAAAATGGCCCATCAATCCTCCTCCATGCGCTTCCTATAGCAACAAAAGACGAACAGAACCAACTGGAATGCATAGACGATTAGCTCTAAACACAAATCCATCATTTATCATATACTTGTTCCACGTACGTCCCTCTTTATAATTCAGCAACACATCTTTAAAATCAGGATCAAGCGCATATTGTTCTTTTATTGTTTCAAGCCCAACAATCTTACAATCAAGTTAAGACAACATAGTATATCGTCTAGACAAAGCATCAGCAATTATATTATCCTTTCCTTTCTTGTGTTTGATAACATAAGGAAAGGATTCAATAAATTCAACCCACTTAGCATGTCGACGATTCAGATTATTTTGAGAACTAAGATACTTAAGGGATTCATGATCTGAATATATAACAAATTCCTTAGGCCACAAATAATGATGCCACGTCTCTAAAGAACGTACAAGAGCATATAATTTTTTATCATATGTAGAGTAATTTAAAACAGGACCATGCAATTTTTTGCTAAAGTATGCCACAGGTTTATCATCTTGCATCAAAACACCTCCAATGCTAACTCCACTAGCATCACATTCTAACTCAAAAGTCTTACCAAAGTTTAGAAGTTGCAGCAATGGTGCGTGTGTAAGCTTACCTTTTAATGTCTCAAATGACTCCTCTTGTGCCTTACCCCATTGGAACACCACGCCCTTCTTTGTCAACTCATGTAATGGGGCAGCAAAGGTGCTGAAATCCTTGACAAAGCGGCGGTAGAAACCGGCAAGACCAAGAAAACTCCTCACCTGTGTGATGGATTGGGGTACTGGCCAGCTCCTAATGGCTTCAATTTTTGTCTTATCCACCTCAATTCCCTGTGGAGTAACAACAAATCCAAGAAAAGAGACTTGATCCGTGCAAAAGATGCACTTCTCAAGGTTACCAAATAAGCGTGCATCACCTAAAGCATTAAAAACAGCACGCAAGTGATCCATATGTTCATCCAAAGACTTGCTATAAATCAAGATATCATCAAAGTAAACTACCACAAATCGCCCAATAAAAGCCCTTAAAACTTCATTCATCAATCTCATAAAAGTACTAGGTGCATTAGTTAAACCAAAAGGCATTACTAACCACTCATATAATCCGAATTTAGTTTTGAAAGCTCTTTTTCATTCATCTCCAAGTTTCATTCTAATCTGGTGGTAGCCACTATGTAAGTCAATTTTAGTGAAAATTACAGAGCCACATAACTCATCAAGCATGTCATCAAGCCTAGGAATAGGATGACGATATCAAATATAATATTATTAATGGCTCTACAGTCAACACACATGCGCCAAGAATCATCTTCCTTAGGAACCAAAATCACAGGAACAACACAAGGACTAAGGCTTTCTCGTACATACCCACGTTCCAAAAGCTCTTGGACTTGTTGCTGAATCTCCTTAGTCTCTTCAGGGTTGGTTCGATAAGCAGCACGGTTTGGCAATGTCGCTCCCGGAATCAAATCAATTTGATGCTCTATTCCTCTCATAGGTGGCAGCCCCGGGGGTATCTCAGCTGGAAAAACATCCTCATACTCCTGCAAAAGGTTAGTGACAGCAGGAGGTCTCGAACTAACAGCATCATTAAGAGAAAACAAAGCTCGTTTGCAAACCAAAGTATAGCAAATATCATCATCAGAAATTTCAGCAAGGTCACATTTTCTTGCAAGCATAACACCACCCTTTATTTAATTTCCTCGACCATAGAATTAGGTGTCAACTTATCCTTTTTAGGTGGGTAAACAGAATTTGTAACTTGCTGATTTTTAGATTTAACATCATGCAAACTAGCAGCTCGTTCTTTATCAGCTTGTACAATTTCAGATGGGGTCATTGGCACCAAAGTAATTTTCTTTCCTTTATGAACAAAAGTGTATGTATTACTTCTACCATGATGAACAGCATCATTATCAAATTCCCAAGGGCCACCCAATAAAAGTGAACAAGCTTCTATAGGTACTACATCACAATCAACGGAATCAACATAGGTACCAATGGAAAAAGAAACTCTGCAAGTTTTTGTTACCTTAGCCTTACCGAAATCATAAATTTGGAACAAATTATGGCGTTGCAGCTTCTCAGGTTGTTGTACTTGTGCGCTAAGCACTCGCTGCACAATGACACTCATGTAGGCTGATGTGTCCTTGCTACCAAAGACCTCACCTTCTTCTTGAACATCTTGTTCTTCATCATCATGAATGCAAATATCCGTAACCATAGCACCGATAACACTGAATGCTAGGAGTGTGTCCCGTTGAGGCAACAGAAGATGCACTCTTTGATGGTTCCTGCACTAAATTTTTACCTAAACCAGAAGGTTGCACAGAAGACGTCCTCTTGTTCGCTGGTAGAGGCGCGCGGAAGGAGGATGCCTTGGGAAACCCTGATGATGCTCCCGTGCGTGGTGTGTATGAGGTGCCAGCCTTGCTCTTGGCCTGCTTATCTCGCCCCTGCAATTCCTTCTCTGCAAGCATAGCAAATTGAAACAACTGGTTGACAGTGTTAAATTCCTTATAATCAACTATGTCCTGAATTTCCTCCCTCAAACCCGCATAAAAATGAACAATAGAATCCTCAGTTCCCTCCACTATGCCACAACACATCAAACCTTTCTGAAGTTCACCATAATAATCCTGCACAGATTTATGTCCCTGTTCTAAATGCATTAGTCTTTTACGTAGGTCTCTATGATACGATGGTGGCACAAATCTATCACGCATAGCAAACTTAAGTTCTTCCCACGTATGAGGTTGGCAATTATCTGCAACTAAACCAGTCCACCAAATGATAGCAAAATCTTTAAATTCACTAGTGTCTTGTCTAATGTGATGTTGCTTAGGCACAAGATGGGCACAGAATTTTTGCTCTACTGTCATCTCCCAATCAAGGTATTCCTCGGCATCATAATGTCCCAAAAAAGAAGGTATGGTAAATTTAACCTTAGCATAAGGATCATCGAGAGCATGAGTACGATTACCTCGGTGGCGGTTGAAATGTTGAGCGCCACCCATACCTGTGGTATTTGTGTGAAGACGATGACGTAATCTATTTTCTCTTATCGCTGCTCTATCAACATTACCATCAACATCATATACCTCATCGCCAGCATTGCTGCCATCATTATTTTCTTCAGGTGGTGGCGGTTCTTCTAAAGCAGTTACCCTATCGGTCAGCGTGGATAATCATTTATCCAATCTCTCAAGGGTGTTGCCAATCTTGAGATCAATGAGTGCAGCAGTTACAGCCTTGGTAACTGTCTCGTTCAAGTCCTTCTGAGCATTGTTTATAATAGATTGTAGTTGCTCTTGGCTGACACACTCTAAAAACTCTTTGGGTGAATTCTCTCCCTCATCACCTGCCATTGTAGACACAAAACACAAGCAGCAAACGGTGAAAGTTATCCCTAATAATCCTCTACAAAGGTGGAGTGGTGCCGCAACACCTTAACAAGTTCTGACCGGTTCTTACCAGCAAGGCACGGATACCTGAAAGACGTAGCGCTGAGATTACGGGTGTCAAAACTTTTGCTGTCCAGAAGTATATGTGGGGCTTAGGAAGGCTGGCCAAAAAATATGTGAGTGGTACACAATTCAAAGACAGAAAGTAATATTGAATTATAGTCCCAATTACTTATTCTCGTTGCTGGCCTAACATGTTCCAAGTACCAAATGTTTGTGAACAAGGACAATGGAAGCACAAGTATGATGGAGAGACAAGTATGAATGAAGCACAAAGCACAATGTAGCACACGCAATCACAGAACAAGCAACTCCTTTTTTTTCCTTTTTTTCCTTTTTTTTCTCTGAACAAACTTTTTTTACACTATTTTTTTAAAATTTTTCTCTGAACAAGTATGACAAAAGATGCAACCACAAAAATTTTCACCTACAATAGAGGTGGAATGTGGTCTACAGAAAGTCAGCACGTTCTCTGAAAAGCATGCAAGAACCTTGTTAATTTTTTTTCTTTATTTTACCAAATTTTTTTGGCAATTCTAACTGGACCAAACAGGCCGAAAGTTTTTCTGGACCCAAGTGGAGTCAAGAAGCTACTGTAAAAATTTCAAATTTTTCTGATAAACGAGCCAAAAGTTATGCCTGTTTTACCGAAGGTATCTCAAGTTATGTTTTTCGAAAGGCACAACACGGCATCGGCAGTTAGGACGAAGCGTCCCTAAACTCCAACACCGATCACAGCAGTAGGTGGGCTACGATGCAAGCAACAATGAGTAGCTGGCGACCTATCTAGGGTTTGCGTGGCGGCGAGAATTGACACAAGGCGGCTAGCGGGGCAAGTCGAGTAATATGGTGGATTCGACTTGTTGTTTGCGACGGTGGAAGGGGACAGCGTTGAATGGAAACAATGGGGAAAAACACATGACTGGACTCTAACACAACCTAACTAGCAACAAGACCCTGACCAGGACACAAATTCAACACTACGGAATCTGACAAGAACTATGCAAAGGCCAAACGTGGTTCTGGGATAAGGGAAAAACCTAGACTAAACTATTTTTGGCTTTTTTTGGAAAAACCTAGGCGAAAACAAACTAAACTAGGGTAAGGGCAAACCTGACAGTGTACCTAAAGCTCTGATTACCACTTGATGTGAACTAGGGTTCCTGATCTTTTGAAAGGTTCTAATAACTCTCGATTTGGTGGAATCGCGACACAATTCGATCCGGCTTTCGAACAACTCGGCTCTAAACCCCGCAATCGCAGCACCACGTCTCCTCTGGTTATCGACCGTCGAAGCACAGTCGACCTCACCAAGAAGGCTGAGTCCTTTGCCTGCTAATCGAAGAACACAAGCAAGAACATGAAAGAATGCAACCAATTGCAGATGAATGATTAATCTGACGAGTTGGGGTTTCACAAACCGACGGCGCGGCAAAACTGTTGTGAACAGAATAATCTAAGCAAAACCCAAAACCTAACGAGAGAGGCGGTGGCTGGTTATAGAGGTCTAAGGGTCATCGCCACCCCTGGACGCGCCCCCTAATGGGTTCAACAACGATACACGGCCCAATGGAACAAAAACGGTGATGCAGCACCGGAACAGATTCTGGATGCTAACTTATTTCGATGTTTCTTGATGACTCCAAAGGAATTGTGACCTCAAACCAATGCCATTGGCTTCCTTATGAAATTATATTTCCATCCATAGGTGGATCATCAAAAACGGAGTCCGGATGCATCCTGGGCGTCCGCTTTACTCCACACTAGTCTTGGACTCCGAAACAGGCTCGAAGTCGACTCGGTTTGGGCCTCCACCTTGACTTGGGCGCCCTTGCTAGTCCTCCATGCCCCCAAGCCATCCCTTATGCATCCCTTGGTCCTCTCCATGATTCCTAAGTACAATATAATCATTAGGTAGCAATCTATTCTATAAATCATAAAAAGACATCCTTAAGAACGAGCTCACCTGTAAATTTAATTGTCGTGCGCGAGCTCTTGTGATTGGACCTTGAATGTGCAGCAGAGGATCATCTTGTGCATCCAATGGAGTGATGTCCTCATCATCAATCCCCTTGTGCGGTTCATCCTAGTGCTCCAGATGCAGCACCTCCGAGGAATCCCACACGTGCAGGGAAGAAGCGATGCGCCTCCGGGCTGCTAGGTCCTCAAGGAGCAGAAGACGCGAGCGTGGGGAGGGCGATGGCGGCTGCCAAAGGCATGTCCAATCCTGGCTGTGTCCCTACCCCTTGCTTATATAGGCGTCCCCAATGAGCTCACGAGTTGGAGGCCCATTAGTAACCCTAAGCTATGTCTAATTTGGGTCCAATCCGAATTAGGCTTCCAGCCCCTTAAGCGTGTGACCCTATGGGTTCACGCACACATTGACATGGGCCAAGTACTCCTACTCATCTAATAGTTGACAGCGGCCTCTAGCAAGGCGTGACAACTCCTATGTGCATGCAAAGATCATATCAGATGAACCACTATGACCACATATAAGTTATTCCCTTTGTCACTCGATATATGGTTCAACTCGTGGGTTAACACTTAACCCAAGCACGACCATGCATTTGTTGATCCAATCACTTGAGTGATCTAGTGACATCTCTCTCGCATAGAGAGGGGCAAATTCCATATTGATTGTTTATGTCTCAAAGCATGCTTCCTGACCACCTGAAGACCACCTTTATAACTACCCAGTTATGGAGCAGCGTTTGATAGTCCCTAAGTAGGCCGTTTCACATCTTGAGTACATACCACAATCTTAGGTCTAAGGACATAACGTACTAAAGGGTTATGAGGGTGCTAGCTAGCCAGAAAACAAAACTTTTCTGCCTCATAAACCAGGATCTACTGCTAGTTACAAGTCACGGGATTACCACTAAACGCGCGGATGCAGTGAAAGATGACTCGATGTAGTCGTAAGCGTCGCAGCAGGCAGTGCAGTTGCGTGGCCGTCCGTCACGTCAATCCCCTTGCACGATTCATCCCAGTGCTCTAGATGCAGCACCTCTGAGGTATCCCACACGTACAGGGAAGAAGCGATGCGCCTTCGGACTGCTAGGTCCGCGAGGAACAGAAGGCGCGAGCGTGGGGAGGGAGACGGCAGCTGTCAAAGGCATCTAACCCTCACCACGCACCCTACCCCTTGCTTATATAGGCATCC
The DNA here is from genome assembly GCA_023333625.1 of Bothriochloa decipiens. Classification (NCBI taxonomy): domain Eukaryota; kingdom Viridiplantae; phylum Streptophyta; class Magnoliopsida; order Poales; family Poaceae; genus Bothriochloa; species Bothriochloa decipiens. The sequence goes on from CM041628.1 coordinate 47,680,183, forward strand.
CCAATGAGCTCACGAGTTGGAGGCCCATTAGTAACCCTAAGCCTTGTCTAATTTGGGTCCAACCCGAATTAGGCTTCCAGCCCCTTAAGCGTGCGACCCTATGGGTTCACGCACACATTGACATGGGCCGAGTACTCTTACTCACCCAATAGTTGACAGCGGCCTCTAGCAAGGCGTGACAACTCCTACGTGCACGCAAAGATCATATCAGACGAGCCACTACAACCATATACAAGTTATTCCCTTTGCCACTCGATATATGGTTCAACTCATGGGCTAACACTTAACCCAAGCACGGCCATGCATTTGTTGATCCAATCACTTGAGTGATCCAGTGATATCTCTCTCGAGTAGAGAGGGGCAAATTCCATCTTGATTGTCTATGTCTCATAGCATGCTTCCCGACCACCCGAAGACCAACTTTATAACTACCCAGTTACGGAGTAGCGTTTGACAGTCCCTAAGTAGGCCGTTTCATATCTTGAGTACATACCACAATCTCAGGTCTAAGGACATAACATATATGACATGAATAGAGACTTTCTCATGTCGGGTCAGTCCAGCCTACATGTCTCACATGTGCCCACATTATTAGTTTCACATCTCCATATCCATGACTTGTGAAACATAGCCATCAACTAATACATGTGCTGGTCTAATATTCAAGTGTGTTCTCACAAGAATACCGACCAGGGACAACTTTAGAATAACCATTCAAGTAATTAAGTTCCACAAACAATTCACATAATTGCCAATCAATACAAGTTGTCTATAATGGATATTCAATGAACACTTTATTAATCATGGATACAATCGGAATATCATCATCTCATGATTAGCTCTAGGGCATATTCCCAACACGTACATGATGTGAATAGAGACTTTCTCATGTCGGGTCAGTCCAGCCTACATGTTTCACATGTGCCCACATTATTAGTTTGACATCTCCGTGTCCATGACTTGTGAAACATAGCCATCAACTAATACATGTGTTGGTCTAATATTCAAGTGTGTTCTCACACGTCGACCAGGGACAACTTTAGAATAACCATTCAAGTAATTGAGTTCCGCAAATAATTCACACAATCGCCAATCAATACAGGTTGTCTATAATGGATATTCAATGAACACTTTATTAATCATGGATACAATCGAATATCATCATATACATGATTAGCTCTAGGGCATATTCCCAACACTCAATGTTAACTAGGGACAACTGAGATGTTGTACAAATTAATATTTGGCTGTGTCTACTTTGTATTCCCCATTGGTTCTTATTACATGTTTATTGTAAACCGTATGGAGCGAGGAGTCCATCTCAACAAGTCTCGCCTCGATCTAGTGGGAAAGTCCGACCACTGCATACTTGATCTCGTAGGACGACGTGTGAAGTATTGTCTATTTTGAATCTCTTAGCAATCACTCCGCTTGAAAGCCGATAGCATTGCATCACTCGTCTACCTTCTGCCTCCATCCTTGTAGCGAGGATCTAGTCTCGCTGCATTATAATGAGATAGTCCTATTGTTGGGGCCGCCTCCATTTCATAATGAGATGCTATATAGTTTCATCTTGCTGTAATAATACCCACTCACATGATCTTTTGTTGAACTATATATTAGGTGGGTTAAAATATATTGAGTGTGGTGTAAGCATGTGTCGCTTGGTCATTTTATAGCTGGTTTGTAGCCCCCTATTGGTTCCTTTTCCCAGTTTCTTATAAAACCGTATGCAGCGAGGAGCTTGTATCAACAAGTCTCGCCTGAATCTAGTGCATCATGGATGAGACATAGCTGTTGAATTTTACCACGAGAGCAAGAAAGTCCGACAATTGCATATGTGATCTCCTAGGACGAAGTGTGAAGGGTTGTCGGTTTTGAATGTCGTAGCAATCAGTTTGTTGGAAAACCGATAGTGTTGCATCAATCGCCCACCTTCCAGGTCCCCGCTTGTAGCCAGGAGCAAGTCTTACAGCACACCCCGACCATTGTAAATCTGACCCAGCCGGACACCCCTCACATGTTATACATAATGAGCAGGAAAGAAAGTCCGACCATGGCATATTTGATCTCGTAGGATGAATTGTGCAATAGGCGTCGGTGTCCTAATTAAGCAATGAGACCACTGAAGTAGAAAATAATCCAACAAAGATCCATCACTAAAGTCAATAGCTTGTACTAAAATGTAACTATAACAACAATTAACAATTTCCATGTTAGTAATAGGTCATCCAAATTAAGAATAGAGGCACATAGACATATACAAGTCAGCTAAATCAAGTCTAACCATCCTGGGTACATGTGGGCATTGCAAAATAGACCAAAAGTGCACACCACAATTGCTCCCACCATTGCACTTCAACTGCTAAAGCCCCAACTGCACCTTCTGATCGACGCCGCTGCCCCCGCCATCGTGTGTCTTGCCACCCTCCTCCTAGTGCGAATTTGATGAGGTGGCATCTCCCATCAAGTAGCCCAGATCGTCATGGTACCCATCAATTGGATGATTCCATTTCCATAGGCGTGGAGGGTAGCGTGCCAATGGCACCAATTCCTCCTCCTCTAGTGAATCCGAGAACAGAGGAACATATGGAAGATATTGTGCTCTATTAAGGATACCATCATTAACCACATGTGGACTATACCGAAAGAGTTTGGAAGGGATTACATATCTTATCATGTAGTCCATGTTATATGCGATGATTGTTTTTCTTTCATGTCCAACTAAGAAAGCCAAATTGCATTCTGGGTGAACCACAATCACCTTGGGGGTCAAATTCACTCGAAAATTGATGCTTCTAAAAACCTCGTTAAGGATGATAGTATGCTGCAATGTCTAATTATCCTTACCATAGTCTTTGAGTATCCACACTGAAAACTTTATTTCACTGGGAGGACCATCAACAAGACATACACACAAGTGACTCTGAGTTTGATGCAGGGTATCATCACTACAAGTAGGCGTTGCAATTTCCCTCCATAAGTCCCCGTCATATCCACAACAAGTATCACAGATGTGACATCAGCCTCTAGTTGCAACCCCATAATGTGCAAATAACCGTTAAGAAACACACTTCATGTTTGATTAGGTTCCAGGTCAATATCCTCGCCCATTCACATTCCTTACTGATCCATGTATTAGTTTTAGACGAGTAGATCTACACACTTCTGCACATGTGGTCTTCATTTTCCACAAAATCAATCACATGGAAGTGCGAGGAGATTGTCAGATCAAAACATAGTGAGCCTCACCAGCTACTGGAACAAAACCCTCCAAACATAGGCCACGAGCATGAGGGCTCGACGATAGTACCTTATAATTTCGGGTCACTAGATTGCAGATGACCAGCAGCAGGATTCCATGGTAAAACTACACCAGCATAGGATGAGGCTGTTGCAGCAATCTGAGACATCTACTTGACATGTGTACATGGGCAAGAAGTTGAAGCAGGGGTGTACACCGTTGAAGCTGATGAAGTGTCACTTATTTTCGTCGACCCTATCGAAGAAGAAACCGATAACATTATGGCGGGCCAGCTTGTCATGGATGTCTGACGTTTTGACAAGACCTTCCCAGTGATGATAGACCATTTTGTAATAAAAAAGAACAGGGCAAGAAGGTGCTGGAGGATGTAGGCAAATGAGCCCGTCCTCTTGTTTTTTATGACAGACCATTTTGTCCTCTTGTTTTTTTGACAACTGAATCCTTCCTCTTGTTGGGGGCCTGCTCTATTTCATCAGTGTGCAATAGGCCTCAGCTTCCTATGTAATGAGATCACTGATGTAGAAACAATCCAAAAAGATCCATCAGTGTAGTAGTCCACAACTTATACCAAAATACAACTTTAACAGCCATTAACAATTTCCATGTTACGAGGTCATCCAAATTTATAGTAGCAACACATAGACAAAGACAACTCTAACTAGAATAGTAGCTAAATCAAGTCTAACCATCACACTAACAATCAGTAGCTCAGCTCTTTCCATTTGCTGTCTCCTAGCAAATCCGTCCCGCATCTATCTATAATTAAGGGATATGGTGGTATGCATCAAAGATGTACGCAATCCCCAAATGAAGAAATGAACAGTAAAAGGGGAGAAGTTAGACCTACAGATCAGATCTAACGCTTCTATCGCGGCTCAAAACCAAAGCGGACGCCAAGGCCACTGCGCCTCCCCGAGGAAAGCCCCGCTGCCTTGACTCCAAATGGACGCCTGAGCCACCACAGCACATCGGGGACCCCCTGTCGCCTCCGCCACCATTAGTCCAATGGGCAGATATGTTTCCTCTTTTAGGGGATCCAATCCAATTATATTGTTATTAAATATTCCCTCGTTATAAATAGTAGCTCGTTTGACATTTTTGACCTTAAGTTTTGCTGTTGTGTGCGCGACGGCGGTGTACGACCAACTGTGAAGGGTAAGACATAGCTGTTAAATTTTACTACGGTCTCAATAAAGTCCACTGGTTGCATATTTGATCTCACCAGACTAACTAGGAAGGGTTGTCTGTTATGAATGTCATAGCAAATCAGTCTGCTGAAAAACCGACAGCATTGCATCAATTGAATATCTTCATGCTCCCATATAGCAACGAGGAACCAGTCTCGTTTGTTACCTAACGCAAAACAAAGTAGTCATTTGTGTTGAAATGTTATTAGGCACATAAGAAAGTCCGACTGCTATATATTTGAACTCGTCTAACTGTATCCTCCATAGTGACACGCTTGTTGCTGTTGTGATAGGTATCTTCGGTACTTATTTCAAAGAGCAAGTTCAACAATTCTTATCAAAGTTACTAAGTCCTTTTTCACATGTTTGTTGCCTCAATCTATAGCATCATGGATGAGTCTTAGTTGTTGAATTTTACTGCTGATGCAAGAGTTTAACCCACCTAATATAAAGTTCAACAACAGATCATGTGCATGGGTATTATAACAGAATGTTTTATTGGTGGAAAGGACAACAAGATAAAATTGTACAACATAACAATAGTCTTTACTAGACATTGAAAACATCATATGACATTTGTTGGGAGAACTACACGAACATGGATTCTGAGGGAAATTGTTCACAAGCACTGAGACTCCAAAACATGAAACCACAAATGTTCACTCAGCCAATCCCCGAGTTACGCATGATATGCATGGCATACTCATGAAACACATTGAGCTGCCCTTGGTTCTTTCTGTTAGCATGCATGACATTCTCACAGAGCTCACTGATCTCCTCCAGTAGCTTTCTCTTGAGCTCCTCAAACTCCCATCAAACCAGTAATATCTGCCTTTTCATGCCGCTCAGTTGTTCGGGGAGCGTAGCAGAATATTCCTATTCAGCCACAAGATGTAAGCGAACCATCATTATGGATGGTCCTTAACGTCAACATTATACCTTCATTTAATGTGCAATATAATGGAAAAGAGTTATTTAGTGCATAGTTGTAGGGATTGAAACTAATAAATTCCACGAGTTGTGTTATTCTCACCTATTTTACAGACTATCAATATTTTAGTACAAAAAGTACCTCAAGTGATGAATCAGAGCACATCATTGCGAAGAGAGACGATTGAAACAGACATACCATTTGCTATATTTGGAGTCCCAACGAGAGAGTCCCCCATCAATACGACAAGATCCTTCTAAAAGACCCCGAAATCATCACCAAGCAAAGAGTTTTATGGGCTAAAATGACAATTTCCATAGCTTTGGTGATTTGTGAATTTTTAGGGATAAAAATAGAATAATATGAGAAGAGTAGGAGCTAAGGAACCGAACCAAATCAAGTTGAATTTATGCAAGATTTTATGAGAACGATCTAGAAGACATGAAAAGACACCGGAGCAAGACGGGAGCCCAGCGGCTACCAAGTGGGGCTGGCCGGCCCCACATGCCAGGCCGGCCAACCTGGGCCCACATGGCAGTGAGCTACGCTTCGTGTGACGGCCTCCAACCGACCTCCACGATGTATCTTGACCCTTGTTTCAAGTCGGTTTGATCCGAGGGCTGCGGTTTATCCCACCGGACTATATAAGCAGGGGTAGACCCTCCCTGGGGCATCAATAATCATTGAATCATTATTCATTAGTTGATCTATCAATCAGAAGGATAGAGAGAAAAGCTAGGATTTCTAATTAGAATTAGAGCTCTACTTCAAGTTTAGGGTTAGATCTAGCTAGATACAAGTAGAGTTGAGCGTGGCTCCGGATTCCGGATCATCGTTAGGAGATTTGGTAATTCTACCTTTGTATCTCATAATTAAGACTTATTGCTACTTCAATATCATTATGTTCTTGTTTATTATGTTCTTGGTTTGTTCTAGTTCTATCTTTGATATAGTTATGATTGATAATAAGTTTATGCATATGTTCATAAAATACTTAGTTCAACTCCGGATTGGATTAGGTGGTAGAGATAATGTAGACATGGTGTCTAGATTATATTTACCTGCGAATGCACTCTATTTTTTGGGCCATGTGGTAGATCGTGAAGGTGACTTTTATAGCTTCGTTGAGTCCTCTATAGTCCACTCCATGAATCTAGGTCTAGTAGAACCCGGTTACTTGGGGAAGGATTGCTATGTTCATGAATTTCCTAAAGTAATGTTCCTTATGTTTGGATGGAAGATTGATTGTGCTATAGAGGATAGGAAAAGGATTAGAACATTCTGGGGCTTGGTAGATGGATCATAACTTAGGAATTAAATCTCTAACCGTGT
>CM041628.1:47686907-47719923 GCA_023333625.1 Bothriochloa decipiens
GCTATTATGTTTTGTCTACATGAGTGCGGTAGTGAAGTAGAATGATCTCTCAGTAATGTTTAAGTTGAATGCTTCCCCAAACCTTGCACTGTCATAAGTCTTGTACAATCGGTGGTGGGTCTATGAAATTAGGGTGCCACTGGTTTTCCTCGACTAGGCAGGTTCGTATCGGATACTTACTGCAAGAAGGTTTGGTTACTTGAACTGTGTGGTAAGGTTGAGTGCTTGGCATAGGGATGCTAGCCCAATAACAAGAGTCATATGAGATATGATTAGCAAGGTGTTGCTTACCGATCTACCATACCAACCAGCGGTGATGCTAAAGCTCACTGGTTGGGATGTTAGTTGTGGGTCTCGAATCACTAAATATCAATTGAGGGATATTGATTTTAGTGGGAGTATATTCTATTTGATATAATTTACTCCTTCATGGATACATTATCTTAGTATTTTGCATTACTTTTGTTGTAGATGGCCGCTCGCAATCAACCATTTTGTTTGCATATAATTCTTGAGAAAGATAAGTTGAATGGAACAAATTATGCGGATTGGATCCGCAACTTGAGAATTGTTCTTAGGGCTGAGAAAAAGGAAGATATTCTAGACACCCCATTACCAGATGAGCCTGGAGAAAATGCACCTACTGCTGAAAGAGCCGCTTAGAAGAAAGCATGCGATGCTGATCTTGAAGTGAGTTGCCTCATGCTTGCTTGCATGGAATCTGATCTATAGATGCATTTTGATAACAATCACTCAGCGAACGATATGTTCGTGGCACTTGAGGAGATGTTCCGCACGCAGGCTAGGACTGAAAGGTTCAATGTCTCTAAGGCACTTGTGGAAACCAAGCTTGCAGAGGGCGCAACAGTAGGACCACACATAATCAAAATGGTTGGTTACACTTAAAGGTTGGAGAAGCTAGGCTCCCTAATCGGTCAAGAGTTGGCTACTGATTTTATCCTCTCATCTCTTCCACCCAGCTATGGAAACTTCATCTCGAAGTACCATATGCATGGGGCGAAGAGAGGCTTGAGTGAACTGTGTGGTATGCTAAAAACTGTAGAAGCCAACATCAAGAAAGGTGCCGGCAGTAGCCAAGTGTTGGCGATCTAGAACCGAGCTCATTTTAAGAGGAAGGGCAATTCTTGGAGGAAGAAGAAGGGCAAGGCTAAAGATGAGATCTCTAAGCCAAACCCATCTGCTGCCAAGGCTGGACCATCTGCAAATTTAGACTGCTTTTATTGTAAGGGGAAAGGTCACTGGAAAAGGAATTGCAAGGAGTACTTGGTGTCCTTAGAGAAGGATGGTGGCGGTAAAGCTATTACTACTACTTGTACCCTTGTCATTCATGTTACGAACATTTTTCTCGCTAATTCATATATCAATTCCTGGGTATTTGATACCAGATCGGTTGCTCATATTTGCATACGATGCAGGGAATGATAAGAAGTAGAAGCGTGGAAAAGGGAGAGGTTGACTTTCGCGTGGGCAACAATGCAAGAGTTGCTACGTTGAACACCGGGACGATGCAACTTCACCTGCCATCAGGATTTATCATGGAATTGAATAATTGTTATTTTGTTCCTAGCTTAAGTTAAAACATTATATCACCTTCATGTTTGATGAAGGATGGTTATTCTTTTGTGAGTAAAGAAAATGGTTGTGTGATCTCCACGAATGACATGTTTGTGGCTTTTGCATCCATTATGAATGGGTTATTTATTTTAAATCTTAATGATGCACCTATCTATAATGTTTGTGCTAAATGGCCTCGGCTTAATGAGTTAAGTCCTACCTATATGTGGCATTGTCACTTGGGTCATATAAGTGAGAATCGCATGAAGAGGCTCCATGATGATGGTCTTCTAACTTCATTTGATTTTGAATCATACGAGACATGTGAGGCTTGCCTGCTAGGCAAGATGACCAAGGCGCCATTCAAAGGATTTCCTGAGAGGGCGTCTGACTTGTTGGAACTCGTACATACTGATGTATGTGGACCAATGAGCATGACTGCTAGAGGAGGATTTCAATACTTCATAACTTTTACTGATGACTTTAGTAGGTATGGATATGTCTACCTAATGAAGCATAAGTCTGAAACATTTGAAAAGTTCAAAGAATTTTAGAATGAAGTAGAGAATCAACGTGGTAAGAAAATCAAGGCCTTGCGATCTAATTGTGGAGGCGAATATCTAAGTCATGAGTTTAGCAATCATCTTAAGAGTTGTGGAGTTGTTCCATAGCTTACGCCACCCGAAATGCCTCCGAGAAACGGTGTGTCTGAGCGACATAATCGGACCTTGTTGGACATGGTTCGGTCTATGATGAGCCAGTCAGACCTACCTTTATCATTTTGGGGATACGCTCTAGAAATAGCCGCTTTCACATTGAATAGGGTACCATCTAAGTCCATAGTTAAGACACCATATGAGATGTGGACTGGTAAGAGTCCCAATTTGTCTTTTCTAAAAATTTGGGGTTGTGAAGTTTATGTTAAAAGACTTATATCAGATAAACTAACACCCAAATTAGATAAGTGCTTTTTCATGGGATATCTGAGAGAAACTTTAGGATATTATGTCTATAACCAGTCAGAGGGCAAAGTGCTTGTTACTTGAAACGGTGTTTTCTTAGAGAAAGAGTTTCTCAAAAGAGAAAAGAATGGACAAAAGGTGTATCTTGAAGAAGTTCAAGATGAGCCAGTAGGGACTGACTCTACGAGTGATGCTAATGTAGCAGAGCAAGTTGAGACACCCATGGTAGTGGACACACCACCACAACCAAGAAGATCAGTGAGACTTCGCGCATTGCGTGGGGATTTGTTATTGTTAGACGATGGCGAACCTGCGGATTATGCGGAAGTTATGATGGATCTAGATTATGAGAAATGGCAAAGTGCTATGAGATCTGAGATAGATTCCATGGGAGACAATCAAGTTTGGAACTTGGTTGACCCGCCTGATTGGGTTAGACCCATTGAGTGCAAATGGATCTTCAAAAAGAAGAAGGATATGGACAGAAATGTTCACATCTATAAAGCTCGGCTTGTCACAAAGGTTTTTGACAAGTTCAAGGGGTTGACTATGATGAGACATTCTTGCCGGTAGCGATGCTTAAATCTATCCGGATCATTCTAGCAATTGTTGCATATTTCGATTATGAGATATGGAAGATGGATGTTAAAATAGCCTTTCTAAATGGGTATTTAGGAGAGGACGTGTACATGATACAGCCTGAAGGTTTTGTTGATCCTAATAATGCTAGAAAGATATGCAAGCTTAAGAAATCTATTTATGGGTTAAAGCAAGCATCTCAGAGTTGGAATCTTTGTTTTGATGAGGTCGTCAAAGGGTTTGGCTTCCGTCAGAATGAAGAAGAACCTTGTGTTTATAAGAAGGAATGTGGGAGCGCTGTTGTATTTCTGATCTTGTATGTGGATGACATACTATTGATTGGGAATGATATTCCTATGTTGCAATTTGTAAAGACTTCACTGAATAATAGTTTTTCTATGAGGGATTTAGGAGAAGCAACATACATCTTGGGCATTAAGATCTATACAGATAGGTCGAGAAGGCTAATAGGATTAAGCCAGGATACTTACATTGACAAGATGTTGAAGAGGTTCAACATGGAACAGTCCAAGAAAGGGTTCTTGCCTGTGTCACATGGTGTGCACTTCAGAGATAAGCAGTGTCCTTCCACTGATGCTGAGCGCAAATGCATGAGTAAGGTTCCATACGCTTCGGCAGTTGGTTCCATCATGTACGCCATGATATGTACTCGTCTAGATGTAGCCTATGCTCAAAGTGTTGTAAGCAGGTATCAAGCCAATCCTGGTGAGAGTCACTGGATGTTCGTTAAAAACATTTTTAAGTACTTACAAAGGACTAAGGATGTGTTCCTAATCTATGGAGGTGAGGAGGAGCTCCTTGTAAATGGTTACACCAATGCTAGCTTCCAAACCGATGGGGATGATTCACTATCTCAATCAGGTTTTGTGTTCACAATAAATGGTGGTGCAGTTAGCTGGAAAAGTTCCAAGAAGGAGACAGTATCTGATTCTACAATAGAAGCTGAGTACATTACAGCTTCTGGCGCTGCAAAGGAAGGTGTTTGGATGAGGAGGTTCCTCATTGAGCTTGGTGTGTTTTTGAATGCGTCGGGCCCATTGAATTTACATTGTGATAACAATGGGGTGATTGCATAGGCTAAACAACCTAGGGATCACCAGAAGAACAAATATGTACTCCGGAAGTTTCATCTCATTCGAGAGTTTGTGAAATGAGAAGAGATCAAATTGTGCAAAATACATACGGATTTGAATGTAGCAGATCCTTTGACAAAGGCTCTTCCACAGCCTAAGCATGAGGCACACATGAGGTCTATGGGGATTAGACATCTTAGAGATTAACTCTAGTGCAAGTGGGAGACTATTGGGAATTTGTCCTAGAGGTAATCATGTAGATGATGATATTCCAATTGTATCTATGACATGCATTAAGTGTTCATTGAATATCCATTATAGACAACTTGTGTTGATTGGTAATTATGTGAAGTGTTTATGGAACTCAATTACTTGAATGGTTATTCTAAAGTTATCCCTGGTCGGTGTTCTTGTGAGAACACACTTAAATATTAGACCAGCACATGTATTAGTTGATGGCTATGTTTCACAAGTCATGGACATGGAGATGTCAAACTAATAATGTGGGCACTGTGAGACATGTAGGCTGGACTGACCCGACATGAGAAAGTCTCTATTCACGTCATATAGGTTATGTCCTTAGACCTGAGATTGTGGTATGTACTCAAGATGTGAAATGGCCTACTTAGGGATTATCAAACGCTGCTCCGTAACTAGGTAGTTATAAAGGTGGTCTTTGGGTGGTCGGGAAGCATGCTATGAGACATAGACAATCAATATGGAATTTGCCCTTCTCTACACGAGAGAGATATCACTGGATCACTCAAGTGATTGGATCAACAAATGCATGGCCGTGCTTGGGTTGTGTTAACTCATGGTTGAACCATATATCGAGTGGCAAAGGGAATAACTTGTATGTGGTCGTAGTGGTTCGTCTGATATGATCTTTGCATGCACATAGGAGTTGTCACGTCTTGCTAGAGGCCGTTGTCAACTATTGGGCGAGTAGGAGTACTTGGCCCATGTCAATGTGTGCGTGAACCCATAGGGTCGCACGCTTAAGGGGCTGAAAGCCTAATTCGGGTTGGACCCGAATTAGACAAGGCTTAGGGTTACTAATGGGCCTCCAACTCGTGAGTTCATTAGGGATGCCTATATAAAGCAAGGGGTAGGGGCGTAGTTAGAGGTTACACGCCTTGAACAGCTGACGTCGCCCTCCCCACACTCCCGCCTTCTGCTCCTCGTGGACCTAGCAGTCCGGAGGCGCATCGCTTCTCCCTGCATGAGAGGGATTCCTCGGAGGTGCTGCATCCGAAGCACTGGGATGAACCGCGCGAGGGGGTTGACGTGACGGACGGCCACGCAACTGCACTGCCTGCTGTGACGCGTACGACTACATCGAGTCGTCTTCTGCTGCACCTGCGCGTCTAGTGGTAATCCCGTAACCTGTAACTAGCAGTAGATCCTAGTTTATGAGGTAGAAAAGTTTTGTTTTTTTGCTATTGTAGGACCCTCATAACCCTTTAATAATTTAGCATGAAATAATGAAAATCAAATAAAAATAGTTTTGTTTCCTTTTTGCTTTAAATAAATAAACTTGAAGTAGTAGCTATGTTTTAATAAATGCTTGAATTCCTTGGAAATATAAAGTTTTTAGTATAGATTTCTCTTAAGTTTTGGGATATTATTGTTCTAGTTGAAAACATTACTCTGAATCTAATATTTATGGGCAGCAACTGCTTTAACCTAAGTCCAAGTGATTGGCAGATATGATATAATATAGTTTGAGCTGTTGTTTATCTAGTTCCTAGTTATGCTGAATTTCTAGAGAATTTATTTTAAAAATCTTAAAAACCTACATGATGAGTTCCTACATGACGAGAGCTTAAAATTTCTACCACAACAAATATGCATGCTTAATAGTATATGACAACCTTCTTTATTTTATGTACTACTTGTATGCATTGAGTTTGTTGTAGCTGTGTTGATCCTTAGGAACTCCTCAATGGTTAAAATCAAGATTCACACACACTTTGCACCTTTGCTACTTCTACCCTAGAAGTACGCACCACCATATTTAGCTATTTAGATCCACTCAAAAATATTCTATTCCTACATTGGGAAAGAACACTCAAAAAATATTTATCCCTAGGACTCTCCTTGTCTGCCACCCTAAAAGTTAATGCACCTAAATGTTTTTAGTTGTTTTAGTCAGTTGCAAATTCAAATGGTGAGATTATGTTCTTGTTTAAAAAAGAGAGAGAAAGAAAGAAAGAAAATAAAAAGAAAGAAGTCTCTGTGTTAGATTGTTCAAATTCTTCAAATGTTGAGAAAAATTCTCATTTTTTAAAGGAGCATTGTAAAATTAGGTTTGAACCCCTTCTTCCTTCCACCAAAACAAATCTCTGTTACACTATCACTTTGAAACCACACTTGCACATCTTGATTTGATTTTATGGGGAGGATCTTCGGATTTCATCCTCTGGAACCATGGTTAGACCAGGCAACATATGTATTATAGGTATGTGCTATTTCCTGTCCCACCTATGAACTCCATATATTTTTAGTAGTATAGGGTGAGGAAGAGGGAAGGCATACCACTAATTTTGCCTTAATCCAAAAATACCACATATCTTGAGAGAAGAGAGAAGGCAAAACCACTTTAATTGCCTTGGTAAGGAACCATAAATACCACAAATGAGAGACATGTGAGAGTCATGCAAAGGAATCTCTGAGTTTTATTTTGAAAACTTACAAAAACTCTAGAATGTAGGTTGAACAAAGATAGGGTGGTAGGGCTTGACTAAAATTGTTCTGTCTATCAATTACTCAAGATGCAGGTAGTGGTAATAAGCTCCATGATTAAGGGTAATATGAGTAAGTTTGGAAATTGGAATAGTTTGACCATTGTTTAGTAGAAATCTTGTTTGAGAACTTGTATATTTTTGAGGTGTGAAAGCATTGTTTTAACTTCTAGCTCTTTAATGAAGACTTTGACTTTGCTAAGGGAATAGCAAAGGTAAGCTTGGGGGAGCTTGTGGATGGTCCTTAACGTCAACATTATACCTTCATTTAATGCGCATAATTGTAGGGATTGAAACTAACAAATTCCATGAGTTGTGTTATTCTCACTTATTTTGCAGATTATCAATATTTTACTACAGAAAAGTACCTCAAGTGATGAATCAGAGCACATCATTGTGAAGAGCTCGGCGAGATGATCGAAATGGACATACCATTTGCTATATTTGGAGTCCTGACAAGAGAGTCCCCCATCAATATGACAAGATCCTTCTAGAAGACCCTGGAATCATCACCAAGCAAAGAGTTTTTGGGCTAACATGACAATTTCCACAGCTTTGGTGATTTGTGAATTTTTAGGGATAAAAACATAATAATTTGGGAAGAGTAGGAGCCAAGGAACCAAACCAAATCAAGTTGGATTTACGTAAGATTTGATTAGAAGGATCTAGAAAACACGAGAAGACACCGGAGCAAGACGGGATCCCGACGGCTGCCAAGTGGGGCTAGCCGGCCCCACATGCTAGGCTGGCTGGCCTAGGCCCACATGAGAGTGAGCTTCGCTTGGTGTGATGGCCTCCAACCGACCTCTATGATGTATTTTGACCCTTGTTACAAGTCAGTTTGATCAGAGGGATGCGGTTCATCACACCGGACTATATAAGCAGGAGCAGACCCCCTAAGTCACCAATAATCATTGAATCATTATTCATTAGTTGACCTCTCATTCAGAAGGCTAGAGAGAAAAGCTAGGGTTTCTAATTAGAAGATTAGAGCTCTACTTCAAGTTTAGGGTTAGATCCAGCTAGATACAAGTAGAGTTAAACGCGGCTCAGGATTCCAGATCATCGTCAGGAGATTTGGTAATTCTACCTTTGTATCTTGTAATTAAGACTTATTGCTACTAGTTCTATCTTTGATATAGTTATGATTGATAATAAGTTTATGCATATGTTCGTAAAACACTTAGTTCAACTCTGGATTGGATTAGGTAGTAGAGATAATGTAGACATGGTGTCTAGATTATATTTACCTGCGAATGCACCCTGTTTTTCGGACCATGTGGTAGATCGCGAAGGTGACTTTTATAGCTTCGTTGAGTCCTCTATAGTCCACTCCACGAATCTAGGTCTAGTAGAACCCGGTTACTTGGGGAAGGATTGCTATGTTCATGAATTTCCTAAAGTAATGTTCCTTATGTTTAGATGGAAGATTGATTGTGCTATAGAGGATAGGAAAAGGATTAGAACATTCTGAGGCTTGGTAGATGGATCATAACTTAGGAATTAAATCTCTAACCGTGTTGCTTTATTCTGTATCCTACTTGATTAGATGAGTTCTTTCTAATTATGGATTCCCTATCATTACCTCTTTAATTATCAACATTATTATTATCTGCCTTACCCCTATTAAGATAGAGTTGGTTAATTGATTCATATCTAGAGAGTATGTATTTATAATTCTTATGGCCATATTGCTTTTCTACTTTTATGTTCCCTGAATAAATGCTCCTAGTGGTAAAATTATAAATAACGAGACCTGGAACTTTCCTGGGTGAAATGCTACAACGGAAGTATTTTATCTATACGCTTGCGGGTAACCTATTTTATTTAATTTTATGTAAAGTGCCTAGATTTTAAGTACAACCACATTTCTTACATCATGTTAGGGATGACAACTTAACTTAAGCGGTGTAAGAGATGCCAACAATCGTCTCCTATAAAATTCAAGCAGTCAACATCAGCTTTTAGATAGTAGAAGAGGACTTCAATTGAAAATCCAACAGGTTTGTGAAGATTGCTTTGTGAATGAGTTCTAGTTTTAGGGTGCTGGCCGCTGCATCCGTCATGTTTTTTAGTTTATTGCCAAGCGTGATAGAATATCCCATTTTAGCTGCAAGCTGTCCGCGAAGCATTTCCTCCTGTGAAATCCAAGCAGTAAACATCGGCTTATAGATAGTGGAAAAGGACTTCAATTGAAAATCCAAGAGATTATGCAGAGGGCCCTATGAACAAGGAAGTGGTAGGTGTCGGCAGCCACTTCTGTAGCTTGTACTTGGGCGCTGGGCAATGTGTCCATCCTGTTGTCGGGGGCTTCTTCCATTCTGTCAGTGCGCAATAGCCCCATGGTTCCTAAGTCATGAGATCACTGAAGTCAAAAATAATGCAACAAAGATCCTTTAGTTTAGTCTAACCATCACACTTACAATACCAAAATGCAACTTTAATAGCATATAACAATTTCCATGTTATAAGCTCATCCAAATTTAGAGTACCAGCACATAGACATAGACAACTCAAACTAGAATAGCAGTTACTGTGGCTGTAACCATTATTCCAATATAATTTCAGCTAAATCAAGTCTAACCATCACACTTACAAAACCATTACAAATTCAGTCCAACAACCATGAGCTACAGGGACTACTAGAACCATTACTGTCTCGCATCTATCTCAAATCAAGGGATATGGCGTATGCATCAAAGGTGTTCATTCTAAGTGAAATCCCCAAGTCCTGTAGTAGATCCATGATGAGGCAAAACCCAAATGAAGAAACAATAGTAAAAAGGGGAGAAAGGAGATCTGTGGATCGGATCTGACGCCTCTGCCTCTGCCACGGCACACAAGTGACACGAACGCCAATGCCACCGCGCCCCACCAGGAAAGCCCTACCGCCTACCTCCAAATGGACACCGAAGCCAACACAGCACACCGAGGATCCTCCACCGCCGCCTCTAGCTCCGTCGCCCAGCCAGCGCAAGTCCAATGGAAAGATATTTTCCCATTTTCAGGGAATATATCCAATATATAAACACGACTTGTCCCTTAGGAGCAAGGACGGCCCAATTATCACAAGGCCCATATAAGGACTGTCCCATGGTACACAAAAAAGGTATGGCCGGACTTCCCCATGACACATGAAAGAGAAAGGGTCGGATCATCCCGTCTCTTGATCTTGCAAGTCATAAATCTTGGATCCCTACAGTTCATGTCTACGAACGCCAAAACGTCCGACCGCTACATAGCTTTGTAGTAAACCATACCCTGCTGGTTATTATTATCATAGCTTTGTAGTAAACCATCCCGTGTTGACCTTTATAGTACCTTGCTGGTTATTATTATCAGTTTATTGTAAACCGTATGCTGCTAGGAGTCCATCTCAACAAGTCTCGCCTTGCTCTATAGCTTTACGGGTGATACGTAGATCTTCAATTTTACTGCGAATGCAAGAAAGTCCGACCACTCCATATTTGATCTCGTAGGACAAAGTGTGAATGTTTTTGTTTTGAAAGCCCTGAAAATTAGTCTGCAGAGTGCTCGCTGATGGTTATGATTTTGGTCACTTTATAATAGTGGAATGACAGAGTTTAATTTAATAATATAAAGTTCAAGCACAGATCAGGTGCAAGGGTATTATTACAACAAGTTTTTTAATGAAAATGCCGTTGGACACAAGAAAGTCCAACCCCTTTAAGTTTCAATGCATATGATAGAGTACGATAGAGTATCGATAGCTATGACATAAAATGCAAGGGAACACACGGTCATCGATACATCAAGTTCATACAAACAAAACTAATAATTACAAAAGTCATTACAATGAACAAGCATGACCCCACCTTTCTTACAAGCGACTTCCCTCATATGATGGCACGTAGATTTAAAGTGATGGACTCCTCTGCTAGATCTGCCACTTATGGTTGTAGTGAATAGAATAACAAGGGAACATATGGAAGATAGTAGGCTGGTCGGTACCATACTTCCTGTGTAATCTAACGTCTACGATACTAAAAGAGTTTGGTAGCACTAGTAGAGATATGACCTACCATGATAAAAATTCTTATGATGATTTTGTTATGGTCACCGAAGAGTGGTTTCCATGATGTTTTTGTCACTTTGGTCATGGAACTACGTGATGATTTCCCAAAAATTGCGTTTCCATGACGTATTTTAAAAAGGTCACAGAAATCATCACGGAAAGCCTAACGGAATCATCACAGAGGTGTTCGTGGCACTGTTCATCACTAGATTGTGATAATTTCATGGATATCCTCGAGTTGTGACTAGCACACTTCATCACTAAAACCCGTGCCGCTCCATTTGGCTATGGGAGCCAGCGCTGTTTGCCTGTGGGAGGGCCGCCTTTGCTCATACTTCCATCCGTTGTTAGTTGTGGAACCCGCCCATCACTCAACCAGACACTCTCCATCCGATGTTATGGGACCCACCATTACTCATCCGTTCTAAATGGGCGCCATTCTACCACACTTCACGGATCGACCTGTGGGACCTGCCAGCCAGGGGAACCTTAAGGCCATCACTCTTCGATGACTGACATGTGGGACCCGTCTAAGACTGTTTCCCAGCCAACGTGTGGGATCTGCGTGTCAGTTAGATGGGACCCAGCCAGCCCACCACCCTTCGATGACTGACATGTGGGATCCATCTGGGACCGTTCTCTATCTGACGTGTGGGATCAGTGTGTCAGTTAGATGGGACCCAGCCCACCACCCTTTGACGACTGACATGTGGGACCCGTCTAAGACCGTTGCCCACCACCCTTCGATGACTAACATGTGGGACCCGTCTGAGACTATTCTCCATCCGACGTGCAGGATCAGCGTGTCAGTTAGATGGGACCTAGCCCACCACCCTTTGTCAACTGACATATGGGATCCATCTGGGACCATTTCCATCTGACGTGTGGGATCAGCGTGTCAGTTAGATGGGACCCAGCCCACCACCCTTCGGCGACTAGCATGTGGGACCCGTCTGGGACCGTTCTCCATCTGACATGTGGGATCAGCGTGTCAATTAGATGGGACCCGCCACGGGGGGACCCATCTCTATTCATGTGGGGTCAACCTTCATCGACTGACATGTGGGACCCGTCAGGGACCCGTCTTCATCCGACATGTGGGATCAGCGTGTCAGTTAGATGGGACCCGCCATGGGGGACCCAAGGGGGACCCATCTCTATTCATGAGGGGTCAACCTTCACCAAATGACATGTGGGACCATTCCCATCAAACATGTGGGACCAGAACGTCAAGTTAGATGGGACCCGCAATTGGGGACCCTTCTCTATTCAAGTCGGTTCACCCACCAGAGTGTCAAGTTAGATGGGACCCGCAACTGGGGACCCTTCTCTATTCATGTGGGTCCACCCTTCTCTGACAGACATGTGGGACCACCCTTCTCCGACCGATGTTAAATTCTCCAAAAACATTTCTCTAAGATTCAAACCTGGGACCTGGCACTAGAGAGGTGAAGGTCTTTGCCACTATGCTAAGCAGCTGTGTGTTCTCGTCTCCTTGGAGCCTTTATATATTATAATGTAAGTACATTTTATGTTCTCTTATATCTTATATCTATATATATGAGATATATATTATATCCCCTGAATTCCCTAAAAGTGGATAAGTATCTGCCCGTTGGACTTGTGGCGGAGTCAGAGGCAGCAGCGGAGGATCCCCGGTGTGCTGTGGTGGCTCCAGCGTCCATTTGGAGGCAGGTGGCGTGGCTTTCCCGGTGGAGCACGGCGACATTGGTGTCCGCATTGCTTGTGTGCCATAGCAGAGCCGTCAGATCTGATTCGTAGGTCTCGTTTCTCCCATTTTTACTGTTTGTTTCTTTATTTCTGTTTTGCCTCAACATGGATCTACTACAGGACTTGGGAATTTCACTTAGATATATCACCTTTGATGCATACCGCCATATCCCTTAATTTTAGATAGATGCGAGATGGGAAATGGTTCTGGTAGTCCCTGTAGCACATGGCTATTGGATTTGTTAGGAGGCAGCAAATCAGTGCCACTAATCTTTAAGCTACACGTGTGATGGTTAGACTTGATTTAACTACAATTCTAGTCTGAGTTGTATGTCTTTGTGCTGCTAATCTAAATTTGGATGACCTCGTAACATGGAAATTGTTAATGGTTGTTAAAGTTGCAATTTGGTATAAGTTGTGCACTTCGCTGATGGATCTTTGTTGGATTATTTTCTTCATTCAATTATCTCATTACTTAGGAAGCTGAGGCCCCTTGAGCACTGATGAAATGGAGCAGGTCCCTAATAAGAAGACCGACTCATTTGCCAGCCTCCTAGATGATCTCGTTCTTGACATCCTCTGCCGTATCCGTGGCCCCTCCTTGTTCCACTGCAAATTGGTCTGTCGAGACTGGAAACTCCTCATCAATAACACTAACATCAATGACAAGCTGGCCCGCCAGACTGTGATCATTTTCTTCTTCCATAGGAAGAAGAACACCCAACACTTCACCAGCTTCACTGATGAACTTCCCTGCTTCAACTTCTTGCGCACAGATTGTGTAGATGTCTCAGATTGTTGCAACGGCATTGTCCTATTCTTGTGGTCTTTTGCTATGGGATATTGTTGGGTTGTCTGCAATCCAATCACACGGAATTATAAGGAACTACCGGATAGCCCTCATAATCATGCCCTATCTTTGAGGGTTATGTTCCATTAGCTGGGTTGGTTCAATTGTGTTTCAATCCATTAGTCTCCTCACATTTCCATGTCGTTGAATATTTGGAACGTGCAAAAGCCTTGGAGATCTACTCGTCTGAAACTAATACATGGCTCAGTACGAAATGGGGATGGCAGAAGGGTATTCATATACAACATGGTGAAACGTGAGGTGTATTTCTTAATAGTTTTCTACACAACATGGTGTACGTTTGGGATGAAGCAAGGGACGAGGCAACATCTGTGATAATTGCTATGGATATGGAGGGAAACACATGGAAGGAAATTGCTGCACCTAGTAGTAATGAATACCATACCCTGCATCAATATCAGGGTCAGTTGTGTGTATGTCTCATTGATGGTCCTCGCAATCAACGCAAGTTTTCAATGTGGATCCTTGAAGACTATGGTACTTATTGGACATTGCAGCATACAGTCATCCTTAACAACATTTTTAGAAGCATTAATATCCAATGGGTTATGACCCACACGTTGATTGCAGTTCACCCCTAATGGAATTTGGTTTTCTTAGCTGGGTATAGAGGACAATGAATCATCGCATATGACATGGATTGTAGAAAAGTTCATGTCATCCCTCCAGACTCTTTCAGTATCGTAGACGTCAAATTACATAGGAAGTATGGTTTCGACCAGCCTACTATCTTTCATATGTTCCCTTGTTATTCGATTCACTATAGCCATAAGTTGCAGATTGGCAGAGGAGTCCATCACTTTAAACCTACGTGCCATCATATGATGGAAGTCGCTTGTAAGAAAGGTGGGTTCATGCTTCAAAATTGTTGTAATAGTGACCCTCTTTCTCCTTCAAAATTGTTGTAATAGTCGTCCTGGTTATCTATGTCTGTAACATATGGAAGAAGCTGAGCTCATCTACTGATTGTTAGTGTGATTGTTAGACTTGATTTAGCAGAATTTGTAATGGTATTGTAAGTGTGATGGTTAGACATGAATTAGCTGAAATTGTAACGGTTACAGCTCCATTAACTGCTATCCTAGTTTTTGTTATATATATCTATGTGCTGCTATTCTAAATTTTGACGAGCTCGTATGGCTGTTAAAGCTACTTTTCTTCAGATATACGTGCGCAATAGCATTTCAACCCCATGGTTCCTTGATCCATTCTGCATAATGATACGACAAGATTTGCTCCTCGCTGCAATGTGGGAGCCAGCAGGTAGGCGAATGATGTTTTGTATAGGTGTATACCGATTGATACGACAGTCAAAACTGACAAATCCATTATTATTTGTCCTACGAGGTCAATTATGTATCGGTCGGACTTTCTACGTTAGTAGATATGAATTGCTAGGAGACAACACTTGGGACTTGGGATAGTTCGGCCATTTCTCTTTCGTGTACCATGAGAAAGTCCAGCGCTATCTCTTTTATGTACGCTCAGGAGCTTCTGGAAGACGACCAGAACCAAGGATGAAGAAAAATGAAAATATGTTTAGAATGAGTTGAGAAACTAGGGTTTTTGCATGCACCACTCTTTTTTGGGAGCATATAATAAACTGGTTTGATGTCCTTTGTTTGAACTTGGCTATAGTGCTAAAACTACTTCTCTATTTTGGGTGGAGAGTATAGTAAGGTGTCGCTGATAGCTATAAAGAGTAGTTGTTGAGGTGTTGGCATTTCTTCTCCTAAAAGCTCTATTATCTCTGGCCACTTATCTGTAAATTCTACCGCTTGCTGTGTATTTCCGTTGCTCTATCAATGGAAATGGGTATTCCCGTGTTCAATTATGTAGCGATCAGACTTTTTTACATTAGCATATATGAACTGCTAGGAGCCAAGACTTAGGACATGGGATAGTCTGGCCATTTCTCTTTCATGTACCACAGAAAGTCTGCACCTCGACTGCTGTTGTTGCTTTACTTGCTTAGGATAGTCCGGCCGTTCCTCGTTTGTGCAGCACCAGAAAGTCCTACATGTGTGCTGTATTTGGGCTGTCTTTGCAAGGACATATAGTATATCAAGAGAAGGGAAAGTCCTCCGATATCACATTTCTGCAGTGGCGGACAGTCAATCATAAATGGGCCAACTCATAATTGGACCATACACCAGCGCACACCACTCTACAACAGCGGTCGTGCACACACCCCTCTACTACACTGTCGCTCCAAACCCTACAACGCTGCTCGCTACCGTACAGCGCCACACACCACTCCACATCGCCGGTTCCGTGAGGAAACGATGACCAAGGCCGAAGACGTAGATATGAAGAAGCCCTCATTGAAGACGCCATGGCCGGAAGGTAAGCATCTCATCCTTCTCTTCATTTACTTTGTTCCTTAGGAGTTTGCACTAGGGCTATGTATGGGTGCATACTGTCCGGCAACAGCCCAAAGATGTGTTGATGCAAAGATCTATCTGCAAACACACTGGGCTAATACCCAAATTCGATATCCGAAGCGTGCCAGTTGATTTGACCTGTTAATCGACAAGGATGATAACTTGAACAAGAACCAAACGAGACGACAGCGATGTGCCTAGACGTCAAGGCTCGGATTGCTCAGGAAAGCGGAACTTGCAAGGTCGCCGAAGATCAAGTTGATGCAGCCCATCGAATCTTGAAAGAACTCGTTGAAAAGGAGAAAATACGTGACGAAGTCGTCAAAAAGTAAAGTGCTGGTAGAAGTAAATTGCGATGAAAAGTAGATTTGTTTATTGATGCTTGGATGCTCATTACAATGCCCTTCGGCACGTATTTATACTCTGCTATTCAAAGAATCCTAACTGAATACGAAAAGCTTAAATATAGAAAAATAAACTTATTCCTTATACGAACTCTATCTCTAAAGGAAAGAAATAAAACTCGTATAGGAACTGGACTCAGACCACACTACGAAAATCATAAGCTCACATGATGCCGATCCTCTGTCCGTTTTTGTCATGATGAAGTTATCTTTCCATTGGCATACTCTCTGGTATCGACAACAATCTTCTAATCTCCGGCCTGTCTCATCGGCAACAGCTCTTCAGCTTCATCGGCAGCAATCCTCTAGCTCCCTGCCAGTCTCATTGGTAACAGTTCTTCAGCATTATCGGTAACAACTCAGACCAATCCACCCTTCATCGGCAACCACTCATCGGCAATATCAAAAGCAATGTCGAAGACAAAATAATAACCAATCCCTTGCCGATTAGCTCAGTTTCTGATTCTTACTGACACGTGCCGAAAAACAGTGTCATCACATGCCCCCAATTTTGGAGTATAAAATACTTTATGCACCAAAATTTCCCCCAAGTCATGATTACCCACTGCCGAGTCACCTGAACGCCCCCTTGAACATTGCGTGCGCTGCAATAAAAACCTTGTATCAATGGGCCCATAAAACACTTCCTCCGCCGCGGCCCATCCTTCACTCTTGATTCAACCCTAGCATTTTCTCTCTTCGGCGGCGACATCAGCAAGCAGTCTTTCGGCGAACTCAACTGGTGACATTCTCAGCGGCAGTCTTCAATCTCCATTAGCATTCCTCGCTCTTCTCAGCTTCATCCGTGGCCATGGCTATCAACTTCGATGTCCCCATGGTTAATTTTCTTCTTCATTCATCTTTTGATACTTCTTCTCTTCTTTTCCGCATAGCCCAGGACTCCTCTTTATCTTCCTTCTTCACCTTTAATCTAGGAACTTTGTAATAAGCTCATCATCCCCATGCACCAAGACCAAATAATTTGCCTAGGCCCAATGGGAAATCCAGATCCGACCGACATCATCAACGCAGAAACCAACCGCATCCCCTTCAGAGCTCAAAATTTCAACTTAGAACTTTGGACCGATACTTTCTGATCCTGGCCAAAGATCACCAAAGGATGGAAAGACTGGTACTTGAGGGTTGCCAGGCTGATGGAGGTCTATTGGGCAAAACGCAGATTAGATCAATGCATCAGACTGTCCATTGCCGATATGGAGAGAAATGGGTCAATGTTAATCGCTGCCTCTTACTTCTGGTCTGACACCATGAACGCCTTCATATTCAAACATGGACCAGTTTCTCCCACTCTTGCCAATGTGTTCATGCTCACTGGACTGGACATATCAACTGCCAATGAGAACACTCTGTTCCAAAGGAAGCCCAAATACCCACTGACCACCTAAAACATCGGTGGCTGGACCGGGTACATTAAAGAATATCAGAAATCCAGATTGGTTAGTCAGAGGGAGCATTCAGCCTTCCTGAATATGTGGCTAGAAAAGTTCATCTTCTGTGGCAGAATAGTTGGACCAACCAATATGCATCTATCTGCAGCAGAGATGTTAGCTAATGGCATCAAACTTCCTCTTGGGCGATACCTTCTCGGTTCAGTCTATCATCTCCTCCACCAAGTTTTACAAAGGCTATATTACAGGACAAGCCCATCGGCAATCTAGGAGGTCCTTGGTGGTTCATCAACATGTGGCTGAATGCACATATGCACAAGTACCTTCACTTTGATTTATTCGCCCAGCAGTTCCCTCGAAATCTCCTTGAAGATTACCAACTTGGGGAAGATGAATTGGCAACACGCCCCCCATCAATTTTGGAGAAGCATTAGCAGTACTTCCAGGGGCAGAGGCAAGCAGAGCCCAAATCGGCAACTTCTTCCAAAGGCTCTACATCGGCATCCCTCCTGAGCTCCGGGCCTAGGTCCCTTACATTGATGAAGAAGCAAGGTTCCATCTGCTCTTCAACTTTGCCGATGATGCCTTGAATAAAGATGCTGAGATCCTCAATGCAATGATCACCCCTCATGCCATCCCGGTCAATATGTTTGGAAGTGGGAAGAACATCAACCCTACATATGAGTTCTACAATCCATCAGCAGCAGCAAGACAACTAGCTTTCGAGCAACTGCCCATCAAACTCTGCTTTGCCAATGTGATTAAGCCGAGAGAAACCATCTCTAACAGCATGGATTGGTGCAAGATAGTCACTCTTTCTCCTGATGCCGATACTTCTAATATTGATCTGACCGACTGGGCACTGGCTTCCTTCGTCATCGAATCCTTCAAAGTATGGTAGCAAGAGTGGAAAGAACAACTATTCTTCGCATCTCCTCACTTCTACTGGAATCTCATCGACCCTGATCATGCCATACCTGCCGATGCAGTAAGTTTGACCATCTGTACTTCCAAATTTTTCTTTTTAGTCCATCAGCAACTAACTCCTTCTCAATAGGTTGATGACCTGATCCCATCATTGAGCAAGAGCGGCAAAGTCATAAAGCTGTGGCCAATATCCCCAAAATCTATAATTGGCCACAAAGCTCCTTCATTAGATGCTTTGATGTGCCGCGGTCATTCCAAGAAGAGCTACTCCAAATCAAAATCGACCAGAAGTATGGCTGCTCCATCGGACATGGCTGCACCCTCAGCACGGACATCCCAGGTAACCGTCTTACTTTCTTCTGTGTGTGCCAATCGCTGTGGTATACTGATCTCATATTTTAGGGTGTAAGTTCTACATTTGTTGAATCTTCATCGGCAACTCACCCTTCATCTCCACCTGCTGCACCTTCATCGCCACGCTTCGTTGTCCTTGACGATTCTCCAGAGGTACTTTTAATTTAATCTCTGATCATCGCATTAGCACTTTTACTCATCTGCTTCTCTCACAGCACCAAGTAGTCGCATCGGCAACTGCCCCAAGTGCGCAGACATCTCATCCACCCATTGCCGATGCCCCCTAGCCATCCAGCGCTGACATTTCTCAGCACAAGCGCAAGGTTTCATTGGACGAAGAATCCCAACCAAAGCGAGCGAGGCTCACACTAGCTCCAGTTGCATCATCGGCATCCTCGCCCTGCCAGACATTGCCCGATGTTCCTGCACAGACTTCCCCATCAGCAACTGTTCTCCAATTGACAGTTGTACCTGTACAAGAACCTTCATCGGCACTGGCATTGTAGCAGCAACCAACCGAGGTACCAACGCAGGAGACGCCATCGGTAATCATACCTCAGGTTGCTTCTTCTAGCCAAAGGCGAGAAATTGCCTTAAAACAAGTAAGTTAACTCCCTTAGTCAATTTTTGACACTTATATCCTTTAGCTAACAACTTTTCCCTTCCAGGAACAAGATTCCCCCGATAGCCTATTTTCCTTCTCAATTATTAGAGATATTCCTGACGATGAAGAGAACGAAGAAAGCTCTGCTCCAGCCTTCGAAACCTTATCATCCGAAATCAAGTCTAGGTTGGAGACATTGCTATCCCTACTGCAACAGGAAACATCTCAGCTAATCCAGGACTCTGACTCCACTAGGCCAACTTTCAAGGCAATCCGAGGCCAGATCCTTGCCGATGTTGAAGAGACACTCTTTCAAGCCGCACACCTAGAGAGTTGGCAACTTCAGTATCAGAAAGCTGCTCAACGCATTGCTGACAGAGCTACCCAGGCATGACTCCAGGAGGAGATGATGAAGCATAAACAATCTGCCGATGAGAAACACAAAGACATCGATAAACTAGAAGCCTCCCGTGTAGAGCTGGAAGAGAAGATTTCCCAACTATCAGTAAAAAGAGAAGCTTTATTAGTGGAGCTGAAAAAGGTTGAAGAAGCCCTGGATATAGCCACTCAAGAGAAAGCCCAAATGCCTGACGCTGTCAAGATTCTTCAACAGGAAAGGGACAACCAAGCCCTCAAGACACTGGCTCTTAAGAAGAGAATCAAGCCAGTAGAAGGCAATGCCGATGAAGATGTAAGGACAATAGAGGAAGCCAACCAGATTCGCCTGCGTATGATATCGGCTATTCACTCACTGCTAAACTTGTAAACTTCTTTTCCATCAGCAAAGTAGTGCATCGGCAACTTGTAAAACTTCATATTAACATAGCGCCGATACGTTCTTATTGAACAAGTATTATATCTGTTTCTTCACGCATCCATCTAAATACTAGGATAATATTTCTTCAGATATTTACCATTCAACGCTCTTGGAAATATTTCTCCTTCAAGAGTTTCTAGGATATAAGCATTACCAGGAACAGACCGATTTACTCGATAAGGACCTTCCCAATTAGGAGACCACTTGCCGATCAGAGACTGTAGTTCAGTATTATTGGTAGGAGCAATCACTTTATTGATGGCATCAATGGACTTCTTGCTAATTTCAATACCCCTCTGATGCACCATAAAGCCTAAGAATTGTCCTGCCGATACACCAAATGCACACTTGTTGGGATTCATTTTCAACCCATGTTTCCTTGTGCACTCCAATATCTTCTACAAGTCAACCAGATGATTTTTGAAGTCTCCAGACTTAACCACCACATCATCTATATAAATTTCAACCAATGTGCTAATGTACTCATGAAAAATGTAATTCATAGCTCTCTGATAAGTAGCATCAGCATTCTTCAAACCAAAAGTCATGACTATCCATTCAAATAACCCCACATGACCTAGACATCTGAAGGCAGTCTTGGAGATATCTTCTTCGGCCATAAAGATCTGATTATATCTGGCATTCCCATCTATGAAGCTAATAATCCGATGTCTAGCAGCAGCATCAATTAATAAATCAGCAATGGGCATCGGGTAGCCATCCATCGGTGTAGCTTTATTAAGATTCCTGAAATCAATACAGACACGAAGTTTCCCATTCTTCTTGTAGACAGGGACCACATTAGAAATCCATTCAGCATATCGGCATTGTCGGATGAACTTTGCTTCAATCAACCTTGTTATTTTGGCCTTAATATCAAGCAGCAATTTAGGATTGCATCAGCGTGCTGGCTGCTAATGTGGCCGAAATCCTTGTTTGATAGGTAGTCGATGTTCAACAATTGATCACTCTAACCTGGGCATCTCTGTGTAATCCCAAGCAAAACAATCCTTATATTCTTTCAATAAAGCAATCAATTGTTCTCTGCTCTGGAGATCTAACTTAGCACTAACAAAAGTTGGCCTTGGCCTACCGCCATCTCCAATGTCTACTTCTACTAAGTCATCAGCCGATGTAAATCCATGGCCCAATTTTCCATCATCAGCAAACCTATCCATTTATAACTCATCTTCGGAGCTGACTGCTTGGATCGGTGGTAGCTCATAATCGGCAATCCTAAGAAACTCTGTATCCCATGCTTCTCCTGATATACACTTGGACCGCTCGTAAGTTTCCGACTCTGCCGATGCAATTATATAAGATGAATCACCAGGGACTACTTCAATCTTATCTTCCACCCACTGTACAAGGCACTAGTGCATTGTAGAAGGAACATAGCAATTAGCATGAATCCAATCCCTTCCTAATAGCAGATTATAAGCACCTTTACCGCCGATGACAAAGAACGTGGTCGGCAATGTTTTACTACCGATGGTTAACTCAGTGCAAAGCGCTCCCTCAACCGGTGATATATTACCTTCAAAGTCTTTAAGCTTCATATCAGTCTTGGCCAGATCTTGATCTCCTTTTCCAAGCCTTCAAAACATGACATATGGCATGATATTAATTGCAGCTCCCCCATCTATGAGTATCTTGGATACTGGCTGTCCATCAACTCTGCCTTTGACAAATAAAGCTTTGAGATGCTGTCTCTCATCATCGGTAGGCTTCTCAAAAACGGCCATCATTGGATCCAAGGTCAACTGAGCTACTTGTTTGGAAGGAACAACTTCCTCTTCATCATCGGTAAGTGCTAGGAATTCCATCGGCAACATGAAAACCATGTTGATATCTGCCGATGGGCCTTCATCTTTACGCTTTGGTTGTCACACTTGAGACTTCACCTCACGGGAGTTTTCTTCTCTGCGCTCATGTTGTATCTTCCTCTTCTAAGTTTTTGTCAGACCTTCAGGGCACCATTGAGGAAGCTTTGTTTTCCAGACAGGCTGATAACATTTTGTATTCAAATCTGGGCAGTTTATGTTGGGATCTCTGCAGAGTATTGCTTCATCAGGAACTCTTGCATTGGCCATCTCCTTGAGTTCTTCTTGATCCATCGAAAAGCAGTCGTCATGCCTACCCAGCCTTTCATGTACACTAGTTCTGCCCCCTAGCCGATCATGCACTGATGCCTTTCCTTTGACCGGCTCATTAACGCACCATCTCCGATCACCATAATACGATCTTCTTTTTGTCCAATCAGCTCGGTCATAACCATTGCACTCAGGGCAGCTATCAACAGTAGGCAATTTAATGCCTTCTTCCTAGCAATAAATAAAGAACGGGCATCTCCAATGATCTTCATGCCGACACCATTCTTCCCGACGCAACTCTTCCTGTCGCTGCCGATAGCGATCACCTGAAACTCTATAGGGAGCAAGTCTAGGAGGTCTTCTGGAACTGCTGCTTTCTTCAACTGCTCTTTTTCCTCTTAAGTCATCGGTGGTTACTTGATTTCTGGGATCCACCGATGCATTCCTCTTAGCATTTGCCGTTGTTAATACTCTGGTCTTGCTCACGACATCCACCATGTTTGCTGGAAAAGGGTGCTGATCAATCTTCATTGGCCTTTGAGCTTTAGAGTTATCAAACTTAATTCTCCTGGACTCAATAGCTGATTGTAATTGCTGCCTAAAAACTTTACAATCATTGGTACTGTGCGAAGTTGCATTATGAAATTTGCAGTACCTCATTTTCTTCAGCTCTTCTGCCGATGGGATCACATGATTAGGTGATAGCTTGATTTGGCCCTCTTGAAGCAGCAGATCAAATATTCTATCGGCCTTTGTGATGTCAAATGTGAACTTCTCTGGCTCTTTTTGACCAAAAGGACAAGATATTGGCTTCTTACCTTTCACCCACTCAGCCAGGCCGATAGTTGGTTCTTCATCTAAGTCTGATTCCTCTGCTTCTTCTATAAAGGACACCGTTTTACTCCAAGTCTTTCTAGGTTCTAGAGCTCGAGCACCTTGGTCAGAAATCCTCTGCACAATATGGCTTAAACTTTCAAAATCCTGAGAATCTTATTTGTCTCTGAGGTGCGGCAACAGACCCTAAAAAGCTAAACCAGCCAACTGGCGATCATCAAGCACCAAGCTGTAGCATCTGTTTTTCATATCTTGTACTCTTTGCACAAAGCTCTCCACTAATTCATCACTTCATTGTCTCAATTTCACTAAATCGGTGAGCTTCTTCTCATGGACACCAGCAAAGAAGTACTTATGGAACTGTCTCTCCAAATCTGCCCAAGTATGAATAGAATTCGGTGGCAATGAGATAAACCATGTGAATGCCGATCCAGACAATGAAGATGAGAATAATCGAACTCTCAATTCATCCCTATTAGCTGCTTCTCCGCACTGGATGATGAAACGATTGATATGCTCCATTGTTGATGTATCATCCTGTCTTGAGAACTTAGTAAAATCTAGTACCTTGTACCAATTTGGAAAAGGAATTGAGTCATATGCTGGAGGGTACGGAGTCCGATAAGAGTAAGTATTAATCTTGGCTGAATCCCAAATTGCTCTTTCATCACTTCTGCAATCTTATCAGTCCAAAATGCATCTTGATCTTGCTGTTGCACTGGCTGAATCTCTGCTGGAGGTGCTGGCTGATATGCTTCTACGTATCCTTATGGTACTCGGTTTGGAGAAATCGGCATATTCATAGCACCATTCTGTGGAGCAAAGCTCATCGACTGTCTTGCCGATGTTTGATCCTGGCAAGCTACCTATGGACAATACTGCTGAGTCCCCATCACCTGGTAGCTTGGCTGAATAGCATGTTGCTGAGCTGGCGCTTGCCCTGACCAATTGTGATTATAACTCATCGACACCTGACTAGCCGATGGCTGATAGCTCGCTGACAATTGATGCTCTTGTATGATTGGATGATAACCAGCATAATTGCCTTGATTTGCAGGTAACCCAGATTGATATACAAACGGCACTATGGGTTGTCCTGTAGTAGAAACCTTCTGTTGTATTGTCGGGGAACTTGCCAATGGTTTCGCATAAGATGTCTGCTGCGGAGGCGCATGGAATCCCATTGACAATGGCTGTATAGTAGGAGGTGTAGTAGAATAATGCGACACCTGGGTCATCGATCGGACCAGAGTAGCCGATACCATAGGGCTCTTTTCTGCTACATCATGCACCTGAGGCAATCCAGAATTGGTGGTAGATGGTACTGGAGGCATCCCATATCCCCACCAATTAGCAGCAACCTGGCTGTGTTGACCTGAAGGACCTAACATTACCGATGCCAATAGATCTATACCCAATTAAGTGATCTGCCTTTCTTGAGATGTTAGATCTGATCTTATCGGCGAGGCTTCAATGTTAGGTGATCCTGATAAAGCTGGAGGAGTAGGAGCTTCCATACTCTCAACGGCTGGAATTGCTGATGGGGTACTAACAGATGCCGATCCCGGCTGATGATATGCCGGCCCGACATAACCTGGTGCTTGTCCTTCTCTTAATGTTTTCACAACAGCATTGTAAACAGTATTGGACAGCACGGTGGAGTGGTTGATCAAAGCATGATTTAATGCAGAATTAACCATCTCCTGTAATTACCAGGGTTGGAGTCAAAAGTTACCTGCCGAGGCAACAACAGATCTTGGATTACTTCTCCGCCCCTATTCTTGCTGAAAGATTTCAAGCAGAGCTACCTGTAATCCTCCATAGCTTTTCCATGGTTAGCTTCTGATCTTCCTTGAGATCTGACTCTGATATCTCGATGATGTTCTCTGGATTGATATCAGCAGGGTTCTTCATGATAAATCTGTTGACTTGGTCCCACCGAAGGTGCCAAAAGATGTGTTGATGCAAAGATCTATCTGCAAACACACTGGGCTAATACCCAAATTCGATATCCGAAGCGTGCCAGTCGATTTGACCTGTTAATCGACAAGGATGATAACTTGAACAAGAACCGAGATAGCGATGCGCCTGGACGTCAAGGCTCGGATTGCTCAGGAAAGCAGAACTTGCAAGGTCACCGGAGATCAAGTTGATGCAGCCCGTCGAATCTTGAAAGAACTCGTTGAAAAGGAGAAAATACTTGACGAAGTCATCGAAAAGTAAAGTGCTGGTAGAAGTAAATTGCGATGAAAAGTAGATTTGTTTATTGATGCTTGGATGCTCATTACAATGCCCTTCGGCACATATTTATACTCTGCTATTCGAAGAATCCTAACCGAATACGAAAAGCTTAAATATAGAAAAATAAACTTATTCCTTATACGAACTCTATCTCTAAAGGAAAGAAATAAAACTCGTATAGGAACTGGACTCAGACCACACTACGAAAATCATAAGCTCACATGATGCCGATCCTCTGTCCGTTTTTGTCATGATGAAGTTATCTTTCCATTGGCATACTCTCTGGTATCGGCAACAATCTTCTAATCTCCGGCCTATCTCATCGGCAACAGCTCTTCAGCTTCATCGGCAGCAATCATCTAGCTCCCTGCCAGTCTCATTGGTAACAGCTCTTCAGACCAATCCACCCTTCATCGGCAACCACTGATCGGCAACATCAAAAGCAATGTCGAAGACAAAATAATAACCAATCCCTTGCCGATTAGCTCAGTTTCTGATTCTTACTGACATGTGCCAAAAAATGGTGTCAACAGGTACTGCCAGACGCGGCCAAATGTATAGGATCGGACTTTCTTATGTGCACACTGCATTTGAACATCAACGTTTCCTCCGTTTTGCATTAGGATGTGGCTCCTTACTGCAAGGTGGGAGCCTGAAGGTATTCAATTGATGCAATGCTATCAGTTTCCTAGCAGACTGATTGCTACGACATTCATAACAGACAAACCTTCACACTTTGTCCTACGAGATCAAATATGCAGCGGTCGGACTTTCTTGAGTTCATAGTCAAATTCAAGTGCTTGGTCTCACACGTGAAGCTATAGATCGAGGCGAGACTTGTTAAGATGGACTCCTAGCAGCGTACGGTTTACAACAAACTTGTAATAAGAATAACTAAGGTATTACAAAGTTCAACAGAAGATCATGTGCATAGGCATTATAACAGCAACTTAAACTATTCAACATCACAATTGTATCCAGTGAGCATGTCCTGACAAAAAATATTGCGAATCTTGCGACGGTGACCTCGATTGGTCATGGTGAAGATGAGTACCAATATGGTTCACCGCTTGTCAAACACACCCCGCCGCTACACCACCGTGTTCAATAATAATTGGGTTAGATCCCCTGAAAGTGGAAAAATATCTGCCCATTGGACTTTCGGCGGCGGAGTCGGATGCGGCGGCAGCATGGCGAGGGATCCCCTTTGTGCTGTGGTGGATTCGGCGTCCGTCTCAAGGCAGGCCATGGGGCACCATGGCAGCACTTATTGCTGCCAATGCCAATAGCATCGGTCCTAAGTATTTTTAGACCTAAAATGAATAAAAAAATTTAGAACTTTGTATATGACCATAATAATACTACAATCAAAACTGACAAACCCATTATGCTTTGTCCTATGAGTTCAATTATATAGCGGCTGGACGTTCTGGTGTTCACAGACACTGCCAGGAGCTAAGACTTGGGACTTGCAGGATCAAGAGATGGGACAGTCCATCCATTTCTCTTTCATGTAGCATAGGAAAGTCTGGCCATATCTCTTTTGTGTACCACGGGATAGTCCTTATATGACATGGACTATAGAATAGGAGATGTAATCCCTTCCAACCTCTTTTGGTACAGTCCATGTGTGGTTAATATGGTATCCTTAACAGAGCACAATATATTCCATATGTTCCTCTATTCTCGGATTCACTAGAGGAGGAGGATTTGGTGCCACTAGCATGCTACCCTCCATGACTACGAAAATGAAATCATCCAACCGATCGGTACCAAGATGATCTGGGCTACTTGACGAAAGATGCCACCTCATCAGACTTCGGTGATGATCTGGGTGACTCGATAGAAGTCATCACATGGTCAGACTTGGAATAGGAGGAGGGTGGTGAGACACACGACGGCGGGGGCAGCGGCATCGATCGAAAGTTGCAGTTGGAGCTTTAGCAGTAGAAGTGTAATGGCGAGAGCAATTGTAGTGTGTACTTTTGGTCTATTTTGCAATGCCATCATGTACCCAAGATAGTTAGACTTGATTTAGCTGACTTGTATATTTCTTTGTGCCTCTACTCTTAATTTGGATGACCTATTACTAACATGGAAATTGTTAATTGTTATTAACTTCAGTGGTCGCATTGCATAGGACGCACGCCGAGGACTATTACACAATTGGTTCTACTAGATCAAATAGGAAACGGTCGGACTTTGTTACCCTCCCCCCACCCCACCAACTTTTTTCGTATCATAGAGCACACTATCTTCTATATGTTCCCTTGTTCTCGGATTCACTAGAGGAGTTTGTGACATTGCCACTCAACCCGCGCCTATGGAGGTGGAACCCTCCAGATGATGGTGATGTGGGCAACTCGACAGATGACCCAACCTTGTCAGACTCAGAATAGGCAGAGGGTGGCGAGACAGACAATGGCGGGGGCAGCTGCATTGACTGGTGTGAACGTGCCTGTCGCGGCAATGCATTCCACCGCGAGTGCATCACGGACTGGTTGAGCAGCCATTTGTCTATTACGCATCCTAAGAGATCAAATATACGTGGACAATAGCATTTCAACAGCATGGCTTCTTGATCCGTTGTGCGTTATGAAGCAGCAAGATTTGCTCCTCACTGCAAGGTGGGAGCCAACAGGTCGACGGTTGATGCAATGTATGGGTGCATACTGTCCGGCCATTTATCTTTTGTGTACCAGGGAAAGTCCGACCATATCTCTTTTGTGTGCCATAGGACAATCCTCATATGGGTCATGTGATATTTGGGCCGACCCTGCTCCTGAGGGTCCTCCTTGTGTGGAACATGTTGACCTATATATTGGATATATCTCCCCTAAAAATGGGAAAATATCTGCCCATTGGGGATTTCGCTTAGAATTTGTAATGGTATTGTTAGTGTGATGGTTAGACTTGATTTAGCCGAAATGAACTCGTACCATAGAAATTGTTAATGGTTGTTAAAGTTGCATTTTGGTATGAGCCGTGGACTTAACTGATGGATCTTTCCTGCATTATTTTCTACTTCAGTGATCTCAATACCTGCTATGTTGTGTTGTTTAGCTGTAAGTTTAATTTAAATGGTATTCTAGGTGTGATGGTTGGACTTGATTTAGCTAAATTTGTATTGGACTAATGGTTATAGCCACATTAACTGCTAATCTAGTTTGAGTTGTATATAAATCTATGTGCTGCTAAACCTAGAATCAACCAAAAATTTTAGAACTTATTATATGACCATAATAATACAATCAAAATGACATACCCATTACGCTTTGTCCTACATGATCAATTATGTAGCGGTCGGACGTTTTGGCATTCGCAGACATGAACTGCCAGGAGCCAAGACTTGGGACTTGCAAGATCAAGAGACGAGACAGTCCGACCCTTTCTCTTTCGTGTATCATGAGGAAGTCCAGCCATACCTCTTTTGTGTACCATGGGACAGTTCTTATATGGGCCTTGTGATAATTGGGCCGTCCCGCTCCTAAGGGACAAGTCGTATTGGATATATATCCCCTGAAAATGGAAAAATATCTGCCCATTGGACTTGCGCTGGCTAGGCGACAGAGCTAGAGGCGGCGACAGAGGATCCCCAGTGTGCTGTGGTGGCTCCAGCGTCCTTTGGAGGCAGGCGGCGGGGCTTTTTCGGTGGAGCAAGGCGGCATTGGCGTCTGCATCGCTTCTGTGCCACGACAGAGCCATCAGATCCAATTTGTAGGTATTCTTTCTCCCCTTTTTACTGTTCGTTTCTTCATTTCTGTTTTGCCTCGACATGGATCTACTAAGGACTTGGGGATTTTGCTTAGATATATCACCTTTGATGCATACCACCATATCCCTTAATTTTAGATAGATGCGAGATGAGGATTGGTTCTAGTAGTCCCTGTAGCATATGGCTATTGGATTTGTTAGGAGGCAGCAAACAGTGCCACTAATCTTTAAGCTGCACTTGTTGCTACGCATGCCAATGATGGTCACTAGCACTTGCACTTGTAAAACTAAGGTAGCCTATCTGGGTTCTGCAGATTCAAGATGAATCCATGCTATGTTGTGTTCTGTGGTCATAGGCGAGGGGTTTTCTGCAGCTGGACTGAATGTCAGGAGCAAGTTCATGTGTTCCCTGGTGCTTCTTATAAAAATTACACCTCCTGGGAAGTTGCAGTTGCTGCTGAAACGACCTTGATTTCCGTGAAGGGAAAATCCATAGTGTCGGAGTGTAATATGACCATTTAAATCATATTACCCGATAACAGTTGAATCCATAGTCCATACATCGAACAAAAGAGAGCAAATAGAGGGAGTTACAATAACTTATTACATCGCCACAGGGCGGAATCAGAGTTCATGTAGCATAACAGTAAAAGCTTGAGGTGCGGAAGCTATCTTCTTCTCTCCAACTTGAGCATAGACACGAAACCCTC
Organism: Bothriochloa decipiens; assembly: GCA_023333625.1. Taxonomy (NCBI): domain Eukaryota; kingdom Viridiplantae; phylum Streptophyta; class Magnoliopsida; order Poales; family Poaceae; genus Bothriochloa; species Bothriochloa decipiens. Next base: position 47,716,991 of record CM041628.1, read on the forward strand.
AATCGTTGTACTCCCTAGATGAGTACTCACTCCTTGAACCTGAAACCAAATTTTTAGTATGATTTGTACTGGCCACACTCCCACCCTATGCATTGCTTTGTGGAAGTGGATGCAAAAATAAGGATATCTCAAAAGGAGCCTATAAGGCTGGGGTTTTCCTATGAATTGTTCAAGTATATAAAACAATAGTATAATAAACAAGTTTTAAACACAAACCCATTCCCTTCATCTATCTCCCTCCATATCTGTAACATCATCTCATCTCCCCCAACACCCTCTTAGACTCTGGTCGGCAAGCCAACTCCCTCTTGGCTTGCCTCAGCGGCCCGCAGCCCTCAAACTGGCTCACGGCTGGAAATCACACTCAGAGGAAGGTAGAACACTCCACTCACTAGTCCGGTGCATGCAAAACATAGGAAAGGTCCATAGCCAAAGGTTCGGCGTATGTATCGATCGATCAACCATACACTCTGCAGAGGTTTCACTAATCCACCAGATAACCATCATCGATGCACGTGCGCACCTAGGCAGATTCCAAGCGCCTACTGCCATAGGTGATGCCACTCTACCATCCAGCACTGGATCACTGGAACTGTGAAGAGAACATGTATCCGCTCCCGTAGAGGATGCCATGCCATGTACCCACTCCCGAAGGGGGTGCCATGATCGTCTCGGTAGGGTGTTAGCTCCATCCCATGCATATACCTTCCTATCACTTCTCGCCTAGCAGTAGTGGCATCGACCTATCCAGCGGTTCGGCCGTCTCCCCCCATGGAGAGCGAGTGGAAAGTAAGAGATTCCTAGGTCCGGATACCAGCGCAATAGTTCCTAGATTTGACCAAACCGGGATATCTTCATCAGGGTTTATCTTTAACGTGCTACCACGGCACCTTCATCCCGGGCTCCACCTTTCAGAGGATCACACCCAAGGACCACCATCACATCTCAGTTAGCCCGCCATAGGCTCCTCTCATGGGAATGTCCAGAACCATTCCCTGGCAAGACTTGCTTCAAAAGCTCGTCGTAGATCCCGGCTCGATCGACTCAACCCTCACCCTACTCCCTGCCGTAAGTTCCACCCCAAACCTGAAACATCATCAGCTCACATGCCCACCTGAAACATCAACTCACACATCTAGCCTGGCACCCTCCAGGCCTTTTCCGGGTTCATCACGTCGCATCAAAATGTAAGCGAGTGAAGTATAGAAATATAAGTATAGCAGATAAGCAGGTGGCTATCATAACAGCGGGTGAGCAGGTGATAGTTTACAATAAGGTAGGGCTCATCAAATAAATACTCTATCATGCAGTCCTAGCTCAGGCATAGCATTATAGCAACATGAATTTAAAGCACTAGCCATACTATAATTGCCATGCGTAATGGGATCTACGAGGTTGGATGGTGTGTGGCACCTTCACTGACGTAGCTGTCGGACTTCCCCTGGTAGTCACTGTCGTCAGACTTGTCCTCGCTCGAGCCTATAACGAGATTTAATGGTCGCGGAAGCGACCCCTATAGATTAGCACAAAGAACCATTGCAAAATAGAAGATCCAAATGCACTCAAACATAGCCTAGATAGATAGGGCTCGGTTTATAGAAAATTTGGATATGTGGATCATAATTTTCTGAGCTCATAGGAATTAGTTATGAATTTTCAAAGATTTAACCATTTTCTGAAAAGAAAAAGGGCTCGAGGGTACGGTCTCGAGGGGTATGGTCTCGAGGGTACTGTCTCGAGGGGTACGGTCTCGATGGTTACGGTCTTGAGGGTTAGGTCTCGAGGAGTATGGTCTCGAGGGGTATGCTCTCGAGGATTAGGTCTCGAGGGTTAGGTCTCGAGGGTATGGTCTCGAGGTGTATGCTCTTGAGGATACTATCTCGAGGGTTAGGTCTCGAGGGGTATGGTCTCGAGGTGTATGCTCTCGAGGATACTGTCTTGAGGGGTATGGTCTCGAGGGTTACGGTCTCAAGGGGTACTGTCTCGAGGGCAGCCCGTCTCTGCTCGAATCCAAGTCTTGGCTGGGCTTGGGAGTGCAATTAGGGTTGCCTTGCACTCCTACGCTGCACCTGCAGCGTCCAATTCACACGGCGAAGTCCGCGCGAAGGCGCGAAGGCCAAGTCCACAGCGGTTCTTTGGCGGAACGGTGGTGCTCGGTGCTCAAGGGTCGGTTTGTCGAAGGGTCAAACTCGAGGGTCAGTTCGAGCGCGTGATCCGTCTCGGACGAGATCGGCTCGAGCGCGGGGTTCCTCCTCGGCGATCGGCGGCGGAAAAACCCTCAATTCCTGGTGCCACAATGGATCTCTGGCGCCATTAACCCGCCCATCGGTTTTGGGACTTCACGACGGTCACGTTGATGGGCTTTTGGGTAGCAGCTTTGCTTCCGGTGACGAGCTCTACGGCAGACGGCGGCTCAATGTACACTTCACACCAAGTCACTGCAGCTCCAATTGGTGGCGTAGATGGGCGATTGGAGTCAAGCAGCACCTGCTTGAGGTGCCGGCGGTGACCAAAACACACGGCTGAGTCCGCGCGGGCAGCAACTCCCACGGTGGAGCTTTGACAGGTCCTCGGTGCACGGCAACGGCACTCCGAGAGGGTCCACGGTCTCCATCTCCTTGCCCAATCGATGCAGCTCATCATGGCAGAGCTTCCCGGCTTCTTCTTGCTTGTCGAGGGTGGTCGGAGGTGGCAGGAAACGATGGCGAAAAGCGGCGTTCTGGAGCGGCAACGTACTGACACGTCGACGACAAGGTGGTTCGGGTCGGTGCTCTAGCGAGGCAAACGCGGAGCTAGGGTGCGCACGGGGTCCGTCTCATCAAGGAGACCGCGGATCCGGAAATAATGGAGGTCGAGGCTCAACGTAAAGGCGGCTGGGTGATCTCACCATGGAGGCGCTTGGCGCGCGGCGATGAACTGGGCGGCTTCTGTTC
>CM041628.1:47719933-47763171 GCA_023333625.1 Bothriochloa decipiens
GATGAACTGGGCGGCTTCTGTTCCGGCATCCTCCCAATGCCGTGGTCCAAGAGGCTTGGCTAGTCTCGTGTGTGTGTGCGGGTGTGTCTAGTGAGGTCGGTAGTGACCTAGGCCTACGTGCTCACGGCGGAGCGCCATGGCCAACAGCACGGCGGAGGGTTCGAGAGAGCGGCGATGGCGGTGCTCACCGACGGGTCGAAGAGGATGGAGGTGCGGCACAAGTCCAAGCAGCTCTGGCTCGCGGTACTGCTCCTTCTTCCTGCTCCCGACGCAGCAGTGGCGGCTCCGAGTCGACGGTCTTCCTCCCCAATTTCGGCGGTGGCTTCTTCTCTTTCACCGACTCCTTTCTTCCCCCTTCCTTCAGCTCTTCTCCAATCGAGGCTGGCAAGGTGGAATTGGGCTCCACCAGAGCGGTGGCGGCGGCCTGGGAACCCTAGGGGGCCGGGGTGCTTGCTTTATAAGGCGGACGCGGAGGTAGGTAGCCGACGGACGGCCGATCACGACTTCTGCTTGATCGAGCGGCCAAGGGATGTCCATGTCAGCAGCTGAGGCTTGATCTGGTTCCAGAGAGCAGCGAGAGGGGGCTAGGTAGCACTGGGTGTCAAAGCTCTTCACGGCGGCAGCGTTCCACTATGGCGATAGCACAGGTGCGCGCGCGCGGAGAATCTTGCCTGCGGCCGTGGGCACTTTGCGCGGGCTGGTCGGTCCAGGTGGCTTGCGGGCGCGCGTCGATGCTGGGCGACACGGGATCGAGCAGTCAAGGCAGGTTGCTTAGGAGCGACACCGGGGAACAGTGCTGACGCAAGCGCGCGCGGCCGGTCGGGTGACCTCAGCGGGCGCGATGACATGTGGGTCCCGCTGCGGGACCCCATCGTCAGCGACTGCGGCGGCTCGGTGTGGCACGCGGACGCGCGCGGCTATTGCTGGGCCGTCGGCCTGGTTGGGCCGCGCAGCGCGCGGTCACGCGGGCGAGCGTGCGGGCGTGCGCGGACGGGCCACCTTGCTGGGCTGCTCGGGCCGATTTCTTTTTATTTTTCTTTTTCCTTTTCCTTTTTCAAATACATTTTTATATATACTTATATATATATGTGGTATGCTAAATTTGTGCAACAAAATAGTGAGCATACATGGCCCAAATACTTCTAAGGTATTATTCCCTTAATATTTATTTATCAAAATAAATATTATGTTTTCATTTTTATTATTCAACTCATAAACCAAATAAGAATCCAACTCACTCTTTTTAATGCAACATGATGATTAAACTATTAAAACATTAAAATGTAACATGTGAACATAGAACATTGTTATGAGATGTTAATTAATTTGCAACATATGAATGCCATGCATGGCATGCTAGGGTTGATGCATATGTGAGGGGGTAGATGATGACATGTCGCACCACATCACTCAGGGTTTTGTCGAAAAAAATTTTGTAGTTCGAATTTTTGGGTTGTTACAGTCCTTCCCCCTCATTGGAATCTCATCCTTGAGATTTAAGAGGTGTCATACCCTTCGAAGAGGTAGGGATACTGTAGCAGAAGTTGATTTTCATCTTCCCACGTTGCTTCACGTTTAGAGTGATTGCTCCATTGAACCTTGCACATAGGGATAGACTTGCTTCGGGTCTCTTTGGTGTCATAACCCAAGATCTTGATTGGGTGCTCCTTGTACTCAAGAGTATCCTGGATATCCAGCACATCAGTGGTGACTGCTTCCTCTTCTGGTACCCTTAAGCACTTGCGTAACTGTGAGACATGAAAAATGGGGTGTACTCCTGTTAACTCGGGAGATAGTTCAAGCTTGTATGCAAGCTTCCCAACTCTCTGACAGATACGATACGGTCCAACATATCTTGGGGCCAACTTCCCTTTTATGTGGAATCTGACGGTACCACGAAGTGGAGACACTTTGAGGTAGACAAAATCCCCAACTTCAAACTCAAGGTCTCGATGCCTTTTGTCGGCATAGCTCTTCTGTCGGCTTTGGGCGATCCTCAGGTTCTCTCTGACTTGAGCTACTCCTTCGGCTTCCTTGATCTTGGCAGGGCCAAAGACTGCTCTTTCGCCTGGGTGGTTCCACATCAACGGGGTTCTACATGGTTTGCCATAAAGAGCCTGGAAGGGTGACATCTTGATACTTGCCTAGTAGCTGTTGCTGTAAGAGAACTCAGCAAACGACAGACACTTCTCCCAATCTGTTCCATATTTGAGAACACTGGCACGAAGCATATCTTCTAGAATCTGATTCAACCTTTCTGTCTGACCATCTGTTTGTAGGTGATAAGTAGTGCTGTAATCAAGGTCAGTCCCAATGGACTCGTGAAGAGCTTGCCAGAATCAGGACATGAATTGTGGTCCATGATCCGACACAATACTCTTAGGAGCTCCATGAAGCCTCAAAATCTCCTTGATGTACAAATCTGCCAACTGCTCTGCACGTATCGAAGTTCTAACTGGTATAAAATGTGCTACCTTCGTCAGACGATCGACTATTACCCATATAGAGTCATGACCTTGTTGAGATCTAGGTAATCCCATGATAAAGTCAATGGATATGCTTTCCCACTTCCATTCAGGAACATCGAGTGGTTTGAGTAATCCAGCGGCCTTCTGTGTTCGGCCTTGACTCTGTTACTGATGTCGCATTCGGCCACATGTCTTGCAATGTCTGACTTCATGCCTTTCCACTAGAAATGCTTCTTCACATCTTGATACATCTTTGCACCACCGGGATGGATGCAATACTTAGAGTCATGTGCCTCTGACAGGATTTCCTTATGCAAAGCAGGGTTGCTGGGCACACAGATTCTATCCTTGAACCAGATGGTTCCATGCTCATCTTCTCTGAATTCGGGGCTGTAGCCTAGCTTCATCAACCCACGAATGTACTCCATTTCTTCACAACTCTTTTGAGCTTCACGAATTCGCTTGGTGAGATTATACTCAATACGAAGTTCATGCAACAACCCATGGGGTACTATCTCAAGATGAAGATCTTCAATCTCTTTCTTCAATTCAGGTGGCAGGGTCGATAAGAACAGGGCATGACAATAGGTCTTGCGACTAAGAGCATCAGCGACTACATTCGCTTTTCCAGGATGGTAGTGAATCTCCATGTCATAGTCCTTGATTAGCTCTAGCCATCTGCGCTGTCTCATATTCAGATCTTCTTGAGTGAAGAAATACTTCAAGCTCTTGTGGTCGGTGTATATATCACACTTGTTGCCAATAAGATAATGTCTCCAGATCTTTAGAGCATGCACAACAGCTGCTAGCTCAAGATCATGCGTGGGGTATCGTTGCTCGTGCTCCTTTAGCTGTCGGGAAGCATAAGCAATAACCTTCCCATTCTGCATCAGCACACAGCCTAGCCCTTGGCGAGAGGCATCGCAGTAGACGAAAAAGTCGCTAGTGATATCAGGTAAGGCTAGGATAGGTGTGGTGGTTAGCTTCTCCTTTAGAGTTTGGAAACTGTGTTCACACTCCGGTGTCCATCCGAACTCGTTGATCTTCTTCAAGATATTTGTCATAGGACGAGCTATCTTCGAGAAGTTCTCAATGAATCGGCGATAGTATCCTGCCAATCCCAAGAAACTCCTGATTTCGAACACATTGCAAGGTTGTTCCCATTCTTTTACATCCTCTATCTTTGCAGGGTCCACAGCAACTCCATCTGCTGAGAGTACATGACCAAGAAAAGAAACTTCTTCAAGCCAGAACTCACATTTGCTGAACTTAGCATAGAGCTGGTGTTGGGACAACTTCTCGAGCACTATCCTCAAATGTGCTTCATATTCTTTGGCAGAAGGTGAATAAATCAGAATGTCATCAATGAAAACCACAACAAACTGATCAAGATCATCCATAAACACCTTGTTCATCATGTTCATGAAATAGGCCGGGGCATTCGTGAGACCGAAGGATACAACAGTGAACTCATACTGCCCATAGCATGTGACAAAAGCTGTCTTGGGAATGTCTTCTTCCTGAATCTTCATTTGATGATAACCAGATCTGAGATCAATCTTCGAGAAGTACTTAGCACCATGAAGCTGATCAAGCAAGTCATCGATCCTTGGCAGAGGATACTTGTTCTTGATGGTGACGGCATTGAGATTGCGGTAATCAACGCACATCCTCATCGAACCATCTTTCTTTTTCACAAACAGAATAGGTGATCCCCAGGGCGAAGCACTAGGCCTAATAAAGCCTTTATCGGAAAGTTCCTTCAACTGCTTCTTGAGCTCTTCTAGCTCATCCACTGACATATGGTACGGTCGCTTAGAGATGGGACCGGTTCCGGGCACAAGATCAATGATGAACTCAACGTCATGATCCGGTGGCATGCCGGACAACTCTTCTGGAAACACATCCTCATATTCCCTGACAACGGGGACATCCGTGAGAGTCTTCTCCCTTTTCTGAGATTCTTCCTATGACTTGAGTGCATTTAGGGCACATAGAACAGATACTGATTTATCCTTCTGAGGTGCACATCTGACTGCTTGGCTAGAAGGATGGGTTATCTGAACATATCTGGGTGAACAAGAGATCAAACCCTTGTGCTCGGTAAACCAATCCATGCCTAGGATGACATCCAAACCATTTGATGGTAGAAGGGTAAGGTTAGCTCGAAAGGTTAGACCCTCGATAGAAAGCTTCACTCCCTTGTAGATATGGGTGCTTCTCATCTCACCAAGAGGAGAACTGATGACTATAGGCTCCAAACGTGGAGTGATAGGTATTTTACTCTCTCGTGCAAACTTAGATGAGATGTATGAACATGTAGCTCCAGAATCAAATAGAACGGATGCTTTAATGCCATTAACAAGAAACATACCATACACAACATCTGGGGCAGCTTGAGCTTCTTCTACATTCATGTGCGTGAGACGACCACGGCTTGCAGATCCATGGTACTGAGACTTGGGTGCAGCAGGTGCGGGTGTCTTCTCAGGACAGTCAAACACCTTGTGGCCAGGTTTGCCACAACCAAAGCAAGTGAACGGCACACTGCCCGTGGTGGTTGGTTCAACGGCCTTCTAGCTTCCTGATTTGGCATAGCACGAACAGGCGCAGAGTGATCAGTCTTGTGACGTGGTTGCGATGAGTGCTCACGGGGGTAGCGATCCTTCCCAGCACGTTCACGAGAGCGGTGGTCATGAGAGTAACGGTCGCGGGAGCGATGGTCACGGGATAAGCGTGAGTGGTCAGCCGAGTAGGTACCACCACTCCTACCCGAGCCATAGGTAGAGTCCTTGCCGTAATGAGGACGGCTAGACGTCTTGTCCCGATGGAACCTCTTACACTCATGGTCACGGTAGAAGCCCTCGGACTTCTTCTTCTCCCTTCTGGACATTTCTCCTGCCTCCTTCTGGTCTTTCTCGATCTGGATGCAACGATCGATCATGTCACAAAGTGTGTGACTCTTGGTGCCTCCCAGGGCTACCTTGATCTTGGGGTTCAGACCCTTCCTGTACTGTGTGATCTTCTCCTTCTCAGAAGTCGCAACATGCAGAGGTGCATAGCGCAACAAACTGGTGAAGGTGTTGGTGTAGTCGCAGATGTCACATCCCTTCTGGGTGAGGTTACGGAATTCCTCCTCTTTCTGCTCCATGACTCCCTCAGGAACATGGTACTCGATGAACTCATCTGCGAACTCATCCCAGGTTATGTGATCGGGGTCCTTATGAGCTTGGCGGTAGCTGTCCCACCAAGAACGTGCAGCTCCAGTGAGATGGTGAGCAGCGATCCTGACTCGCTCCTCAGGGGTACAAGTGGTAAGCTCCAGCTTCTTCTCGATCTCGCGAAGCCAATCATCAGCTTCCAGCGGTTCCTTGTAGATGCCATCAAAAGTGGGTGGCCTGAGCTTTAGAAAACCCTCAAGTTTCCTCTAGAAGTCATTCAGATTTCCTCCAAAGCGGCGATTGGCTCCATTGACCAAGGCGGCAAGTAGCTGTGTCTGTTGCGCCATCACTTTCGCCAGGTTTGGCAGTGGTGGCGGTGGCGGAATTGGCTGTGGCAGAGGGTTCGGCTGAGGCGGAGGTCCATTGCCATGGGCATCACCTCCTCCAGCGGCAATTCCTGCTGGCGGGGTCCGCTCGCGATCGTTCCCACCCTGGTTGAGGTCGATGGGTGGAACACGACCTCCCCTTCGTCCATAGCGTCTTCCACGCCCATGCTCGGGTTCAGGTGGAGGCGGACGGTTGCCCAGACGTGCAGAGCGACGTGCAGACATCTGCGACATGGGTCAATAACTGTTTAGTACTTATTGGTTAAATATAATTAATTGATTTCAATGATTTAAGGAAAAACATTTAATCTATCCAACACTCATACAAAGAAGCAATAAGAGCCATAAAATGCGATAAGATTGATCATTCATTACATGGTTGCATTATATGGCATCATCTCTAGCAGCTACGCTAGATGATGTGCGAGACTCGCACTACGAGAAGGTAACTCATGGATACAAGCTAACTCATGATGTGGCCATGCAGGGTCCACACTACTCTGACTCATACATCGGCACGTTGTATACTCCTAGGTGAAAATGGTTGCCAAGAACTATCAACTCCTCCTGTGACATGTGAAGGCGCCTCACGTAAGCCTGAGCTTCTCCGAACTCCTTGGTAAGTGGCAGGTTGGTGGGAGCTGGACAGTGGTCGTGCCTCAAGAGAGAGTGGCCAATCTGGAAAGTTTCCTTAAAGGGGTCCTTGCGTCCGGCTGACAAAGGAAGTCTGTCACGCAACTCAGCGTACTCCTGGCAGCGTCTCTCGTCGGCATTCTTCCAAGCTGTCTTGAGTCTCTTGTACCTGTCCACCAAGGTCTCATTCTGAATCATCAGGGCAATCAGATGGCCTTGGTTGCACTGTGCTTTTGCTTCTGCTTTCTTCAGGGCTTTTATGAGCATTGACTTCTCACACTGCACGGTGAAGTTGCTCTTGCCATCTTCCCGTCTTCTCTTCTGTAGTTCTTTGATCTCCATATCCTTGTCCATCTTCTCTCCCTCCAACTGGAGAACTCTTCCATCGAGGTAGTAGTTTTAGAGCCCAATGTCCTCAACCTTGTCTCGCAGGTCAGCGACCTCGGCTCGTGAGCCCTTGCCTGACGTGCGAGCTTATACTTCAGCTGGGCGACTGTAGCCTCGAGCTCTTCTTTCTCCTTAGCTTCCTACTTGCAAAACTCCTGGTACTCCATCAGAGTGTTGCGATCAAGGCGTCTCTTCTTCTCCAGGTGCTCTATGTAGCGGTTCTGCTCAAAGAGGTGAGCGGCGGAGGCACGGTTGCAAAGACTGGTCTCAGCTAGGATGATCGGTCTGATCAGGTCATCCTGCTGCTCTGGTGTGAGGAGAGTGTTCAGGGCCTGAGGAAGAAGGCGAAACTCTGTGTTGTGAAGGTGCTCGTAAGCGATCTTCATCACTTCACGCAGAGCCTTGAGTGACGCAGACTAGATTCCTTCTTCGATTGAGTCCTCAATTGTCATCTCTAGGAGAGCTGGTACTGAGGGCAGAGTCTGACTTGCAGGGATCTCTAGGTGAGTGACCACGTAACCCTTGATTCCTCCTTCTGAGTCCGGTGCTCCAGTGTAGGTGTACTTGATCTCCTCGACAGGCACTCCGAGTACTCCCAAAACACGACGCAGAGTGTACGGAAAGCCTGGGAACTCCTGTCCCTCGTAGGTGAACTCAGCCTTGGGCATGCTGCTCAACGGTCCAAGCGGGGGTCCAAAGCTTGTCATCTGCACGTTTCAAAGGGAAGAAGGGTCAGCAAGTTAGTAACAATAGAGAAGCCTTGCATAAGAAGAAATGCAGGGTCGGTATATAACCAAAAGAAAAACTGGTTTGTCCTGTACTAACGTCCATTTCTAGGGTTTCGTTCTAAGGTCAAGTATGGCTCTGATACCAACTGAAACGACCTTGATTTCCGCGAAGAGAAAATCCACAGTGTCGGAGTGTAATATGACCATTTAAATCACATTACCCAATAACAGTTGAATCCATAGTCCATACATCGAACAAAAGAGAGCAAATAGAGGGAGTTAGAATAACTTATTACATCGCCACAGGGCGGAATCAGAGTTCATGCAGCATAACAGTAAAAGCTTGAGGTGCGGAAGCTATCTTCTTCTCTCCAACTTGAGCGTAGACACGAAACCCTCAATCGCTGTACTCCCCAGATGAGTACTCACTCCTTGAACCTGAAACCAAATTTTTAGTACGATTTGTACTGGCCATACTCCCACCCTATGCATTGCTTTGTGGAAGTGGATGCAAAAATAAGGATATCTCAAAAGGAGCCTATAAGGCTGGGGTTTTCCTATGAATTGTTCAAGTATATAAAACAATAGTATAATAAACAAGTTTTAAACACAAACCCATTCCCTTCATCTATCTCCCTCCATATCTGTAACATCATCTCATCTCCCCCAACACCCTCTTAGACTCTGGTCAGCAAGCCGACTCCCTCTTGGCTTGCCTCAGCGGCCCGCAGCCCTCAAACTAGCTCACGATCGGAAATCACACTCAGAGGAAGGTAGAAGACTCCACTCACTAGTCTGGTGCATGCGAAACATAGGAAAGGTCCATAGCCGAAGATTCGACGTATGTATCGATCGATCAACCATACACTCTGCAGATGTTTCACTAATCCACCAGATAACCATCATCGATGCACGCGCGCATCTAGGCAGATTCCGGGCGCCTACTGCCATAGGCGATGCCACTCTACCATCCAGCACTGGATCATTGGAACTGTGAAGAGAACATGTATCCGCTCCCGTAGAGGATGCCATGCCATGTACCCACTCCTGAAGGCGGTGCCATGATCGTCTCGGTAGGGTGTTAGCTCCATCCCATGCATATACCTTCCTATCACTTCTCGCCTAGCAGTAGTGGCATTGACCTATCCAGCGGTTTGGCCGTCTCCCCCCATGGAGAGCGAGTGGAAAGTAAGAGATTCCTAGGTGCGGATACCAGCACAACAGTTCCTAGATTTGACCAAACCGGGATATCTTCATCAGGGTTTATCTTTAACGTGCTACCACGGCACCTTCATCCCGGGCTCCACCTTTCAGAGGATCACACCCAAGGACCACCATCACATCTCAGTTAGCCCGCCACAGGCTCCTCTCATGGGAATGTCCAGAACCATTCCCTGGCAAGACTTGCGCCAAAAGCTCGTCGTAGATCCCAGCTCGATCGACTCAACCCTCACCCTACTCCCTGTCGTAAGTTCCACCCCAAACCCGGATACAACATCATCAGCTCACATGCCCACCTGAAACATCAACTCACACATCCAGCCTGGCACCCTCCAGGCCTTTTCCGGCCGTGAGCCAGTTTGAGGGCTGCGGGCCGCTGAGGCAAACCAAGAGGGAGTTGGCTTGCCGACCAGAGTCTAAGAGGGTGTTGACGGAGATGAGATGATGTTACAGATATGGAGGGAGATAGATGAAGGGAATGGGTTTGTGTTTAAAACTTGTTTATTATACTATTGTTTTATATACTTGAACAATTCATAGGAAAACCCCAGCCTTATAGGCTCCTTTTGAGATATCCTTATTTTTGCATCCATTTCCATAAAGCAATGCATAGGGTGGGAGTGTGGCCAATACAAATCGTACTGAAAATTTGGTTTCAGGTTCAAGGAGTGAGTACTCATCTGGGGAGTACAGCGATTGAGGGTTTCGTGTCTACGCTCAAGTTGGAGAGAAGAAGATAGCTTCCGCACCTCAAGCTTTTACTGTTATGCTGCATGAACTCTGATTCTGCCCTGTGGTGATGTAATAAGTTATTGTAACTCCCTCTATTTGCTCTCTTTTGTTCGATGTATGGACTCTGGATTCAACTATTATCGGGTAATGTGATTTAAATGGTCATATTACACTCCGACACTGTGGATTTTCCCTTCGCGGAAATCAAGGTCGTTTCAGCTGCCTTCAAATCCTGTGAAGCTGAGCACGAGTAATGATTGTGTAATTGTTAGACTTGATTTAGCTAAATTTGTAATGGTATTGTAAGTGTGATGGTTAGACTTGATTTAGCCAAAATGAGCTGGTACCACAGAAATTGTTAATGGTTGTTAAAGTTGCATTTTGGTATGAGCCATGGACTTCACTGATGGATCTTTGTTGCATTATTTTCTACTTCAGTGGTCTCAATACGTTCTATTTTGTGTTGTTTAGCTGTAAGCCGAATTTGTAATGGTATTGTAAGTATGATGGTTAGACTTAATTTAGCCAAAATTATATTGGACTAATATGGTTACAGCCACAGTAATTGCTATTCTAGTTTGTGTTGTCTATGTCTATGTGCTGTTACTCTAAATTTGGATGAGCTCATAATATGGAAATTGTTAATGGCTGTTAAAGTTGCATTTTGATATAAGTTGTGAACTTCACTAATGGATCTCTATTGGATTATTTTCTTCTTCATTGAGTGATCTCATTACATAGGGAGCCAATGCCTATTGCACACTGACAAGATGGAGCAGGCCCCAACAAGAGGACGGTCTCATTTGCCTGCCTCCCAGATGAGGTCATTCTGAGATCCTCCGCCACCTCCCTGGCCCCTCCCTGTTCCGCTGCAAATTGGTCTGTCAAGACTGGGAATGCCTCATCAACAAGCTCGACTGGTAGGTGCAGTTGGGTCTTTAGCAATAGAAGTGCAACGGTGGGTACAATTGAAGTGGACTTTTGGTATATTTTGAAATGGCCTCATATACCTAGAAAAATACTAGAAATCAATATAATGTCATTCGAACTATGTTTAAGTGCTTTTTATTATTTTGGGAATGTTCTTTTGAAGGGGCGAAGCCTACATGGCAGGAGGGAGTGCAGTCGGACATAACCATAATTTCAAATCTTGCTTTGGTGTGCTCCATTGCATTTTATGTCATAGACGTCATTACTCTTTGCTATAGAGTTAGTCATGCAAACTACTAAATGACATAGTAACAAGCATCACAGGAAAAAGAGGATAAACTATGGAGAATACTTTTAGACGTGGTCGATTTTACAGGGTCTGGACTTTCTTATGCGCAATAGCATGACTATCGTTTGCAGTAAAACTCAATAGCTACATCCCATCATTGATGCACTCGATCGACATTCAATACAGACCACCCTTCACAATTTGTCCTATGAGATCAAATATTCAATGGCCGAACATTCTTGCATCCGTAGCCATGTCTCGAACATGATGCTCTAGATTGAGATGAAACTTGTTCAGATAACTCCTGGCTGCCAACGATTCGCAACAAATAGGTGAAACGAACTGTTTCCTTTGATAAGACTTGTTGAACTTGCTCTTTGAAATAAGTACAATGAAAATGCCTATCATAACCGCACCAAGCATGTCAGGCCCGTCACTATGGAGGATACTATCATACGTGCTCAAATATGCAGCGGTCGGACTTTCTTACAGACCAACAGCATTTCCTTAAAAAAATTGCTATAATAATAACTTTGCACGTGATGTGTTGTTCAACTTTGTATTATTAAACTCATTCATGCCACTACTATAGATTGACCAAAAGCGTAACCGTTAGTGAGCACTCGACACAGTGGTTGCGAAGAGATTCAATACAGACAATACTTCACACGTCGTCCTATGAGATCAAGTATGCAGCGACTAGACTTACCCATAGATCGAGGCGAGACTTGTTGAGATGGACTCCTCGCTCCATACGGTTTACAACAAAAATTTGTGGTTTAGGGTTTACAACAACCAACGGGGATACAAAGCAGACACAACCAGATATTAAATTCAACAAAATATCACGTGTGATAATTGGGCCATCCCTGCTCCTAAGGGTCCTCCTAGTGTGGAACATGTTGACCTATAATATATATCCCCTAAAAATGGGAAAATATCTGCCCATCCTGTATAAGCTTTGGTTGCAGTCGCAGTAGGTGTGACGGAGAGGACCGCATCGTGTACAAGCTTTGCTTGTAGTCGTAGTAGAAAGAAGCTAACGACAAAACTCTATCGACCGGGGCCGTGCCCCCAACCTCACCAGCTCCTAGATCTGAGTTCACCAGCCATCAACCATAAAATCCACAGCAAAGTGTTGCATCCTTGAAACAAAAGTAGGTCAGCAAGGTTGCCATCAGACAATGGAAGAGACTCACCAGCCTCAGGATACTACAAGAAAAACTGACAAACATATTATGTTTTGTCCTACAAGTTCAATTATGTAGTAGTCGGACATTCTAGCATTCATAGACTGAACTGTGATGAGACAAGACTTGGGACTCACAAGACAATCCGGTCATTTCTCTTTCGTGTGCCATGGGAAAGTCTGGCCATGTCTCTTTTGTGTAACACGGGACAGTCCTAATGGCCCGTGTGATAACTAGGCCGTCCCCGGCTCCCCGCTGAATCATCCTCCTAGTATGGAACATGTTTGGACTTGCTGTACTGGTGGCGGCACTGGCGGTGGTGAAGGATCCCCGGTGGATTTGCAGCACTAGCAGCGGCAAACGATCCCCGATGTGTTGTGGTGGCTCCAGCGTCCATTTGGAGGCAGGCGGTAGGGCTTTCTCGGTGGAGCACGGTGGCATTGCATCCGCATCAGTTGTGTACCGTGGCATAGGCGATAGATTTGATCCGCAGGTCTCCTTTCTCTCATTTCACTAGTGGATCTTTGTAGGATTTTTTGCCACTGTAAGGATCCCTTACTAAGGAATCTCTAATTGTACTTGTTGAGGGTACATAAGTATCAATTTTTAACCGTCAACATAGCATGAGAAATGATTAAAACATGAGTAACATCTAGTTATAGGGGTTATACTAATAGAATTCCATGAGTTTTGGTGAATGTCTATTTCTACAGGGGGTTATCAAAAAAGAACCAAAAGAGGTCCGCATGTCAGATTTACATAGAGAATACCACGTCCAGTAATCAAAGAATACTCTAGAAGACTCGAGGAGGCACCCCTGCAAAGCTAGGCCCACATGGCAGAGAGCCATGGGCACCTGCCTAGCCACGTGGGCGGCCGCCCGGCCATCTCCACCAATGGGGAGCGACCTCACGGATCCTACCTCCACCAACCTTGAAGATCAATATGAAGCATCCATTTAGGTCGGTTTGATCCAAGGCCTGTGGTGCATCCTAGGGGGCTATATAAGCAGGGCCCCTGGCCCTTGGAGAAACCCTAATTCATTCAAGAATTCATTTGGAGAATTCATCCTCATTTCTAGAGAAGCCCTAGAGCCACCATCTCAATTAGAGCACCATAGTTTAGTAGCATAGCCACATAGAAATAGATCTAGAGGGAGTCAAGCCTAGCTTGGAGTCCAGATCTATCAACGTTCTTGGTAATTTCTTCTACTTTATTACAATATTCATTATTGTTCTTGCTAATATGAATAATACTTTATTCTATTCTACTATATCAAAAATGACATTACTCTATTTGCTTATGTTCTCAATTATATTGTTCTTAGTTGGATTAGAATTATGTTTATGCATAGGATCGTATAGCGCTTGCTCATTAGATCGATGGGTGAGTGGTAAATATTGTGTAGGCATGGTTCCTAGACCATATTTATCTATGATTACACCCTATATTCTGGATCGCGAGGTAGATCACAGGAGTGACAGTCCTGTTGAGTCCTTTGTAGCCCTCCTCCCGAATATAGGACTAGTAGAACACAACTATTATAGGGAAGTGGTTGCTCTGTTCTTCATCATCCTTGGTAATATCACTATGCATAAATGTAACCTTTTCCCGCCATGATTGCTAGGTGTAATTGCACTAATCATTGTATGCTTTGATTTTATAGTTAGAATAACTTAGGATTTATTCTTGTAGATCGTCCTAGTCCATGCTAGTGTTATAAACTTAGAGTACTCTATTGAGATGTTTATCATTATTTTATGTGGCTATGTGCTCTCATTTATCCTTTGTCACTTACCATTCATATATATATTATTATTTCATGTGACACTTGCCTTGCATGAGAAGATAGATAAAGACATGGTTAACCTCTCCATTATCACATGCAGTGCTCATTGATCATTATCCATAAGCATTCCCTTCCCAGTGGTAAAAATATAAATAACAATACCTGGATTACTCCCGGTTAAAATCCTACATTGGTATTATCTGGGCGCTTAAGGATTCCTCATTCATTTCTAGAAAGCATATGCATTTAATACCAGCACCTCTGACACCATGCTTGGTGTCGATACCCAGGAAATGGGTATCCCAAACCCTTGGTTTACTGAAGTAAACCCCACAAAATCAGCAACTCAACCCCTCCGATGACCTCCCGCGCTAACGTACGAAGGCCCGTATGCTGAGACATATCGGGCCGACCCACGAATGGACAACAACGGCCCAAAGGCAAGGCCTGCTCGAGAGGCTACCGAACGGACTGGTACTATACACTCGAGAGGCTACCGAATGGACTGGTACTGTACACACGAGGGTACAATTTGAGCGACCCCTCGCAGATGGAACTTCGCCCTACGAACGAGCCTGCCCCCGAGGACGTAACTTTGTTCGGGCGAATGGGCGGTCCTCGAGGGCAGTGCACCCCTCGGCTACCGACTCTCCCGTACGGGCCCGAGCGCATTTAATGCGATCTATCTACCCCTGCCTAACCGCATGGCCACAGTTACGATAACAGTTGCAGGCGTGGCGGTCAAATCTGGCTTTTATCGCCCATGCCCCGGAATCTCGCAAGTCGTACTACGCTGTTGCACCATACCGAGCACTGTGCCACGTCCAGCACCACCTCGAGACGTATAAACCAGCATGTTTCCCGCATTTTCCGGGATTCGGCCTTATCCGGCGAGGCTCGACCTCCTCGGCACGATCCCCTCGACTCCAGCCAAGACCCTCGACCGTCGCCCCTTGACTTCATCAAACGAACCCTCAAGCGGAACTTCAACAACTCTCGACGCGACGGCTGCAGGGCCTCCCATACCGACGTACATCACTACAGCGGCACCGACGTGATCGGCCTCAACGTCGTACATCATTAGCTATGCAGACTCGAAATACATGTACCCCAGTGCCCCTCCTTCATCTATAAAAGGAGGCGCCAGGACCTACCGAAGGAAGGGATCGAGATATAGAAACGCTAAGTCTTTAGATCATAGAACGACACCGTGAGATAGCGTAAGGTTGAGAACTAGGCGTCCGAACGCCCAAGCTCCACCATGCGCTCCTCACACCTGCTTGTATTTTCCCCTGTACTAGCACTTCGGTGCAAGATAACACGAATCATCCTCCCCCCACTGGACGTAGGGCTTTCTTTGCCCGAACCAGGATAAATCGTCGTGTCCTTCTTGCATCACCCACCGGATTAAGGGAGCACACAATTACGAATATTACTCGTTGGTGTTAACCCCCCGAGGGTCAAAACACTGATAGTTGGTGCGCCAGGTAGGGGAGCCGCGTGTCACTAACGATTTCCTGCCATTTTCCAGATGGACGACTTTGTTTCACCACTTCCGCACGCTACGGTGATCCGGTTTGGGAGCCTGGAGTTCATGACCCTCGACCAGGGCTACGACATGACCCTGCTCTCAATCAGTGACCCAAATGGAGGTCACGGTACACCCCCACGCTCTTGGGGGGCCGCTCACCAGTCTCACGACCTTGCTTCCACATCCAGAAGGAGGCACGATCGGCACCGTCATCACCATCAACCTAAGACGGGGAGGGTTCCCGCCGCTTTCTCCTTGCCCCTGACCGGATATGACGAACCCCTTGTTGAGGGAGCATCTGACCCGAGTTCAGAGGTAGAGGGCAAACTAGCAGGACCCCACCACAACCCCGACTCCACCTTCGTTGTATACATGTCGAGGAAGCGCGACGAAGCCCCCACTCTATCTAGCCCGCTCTCGCACGAGCTGTTCGAGCGCCATCGGCGACCTTCGTTCGACTTCAACAATCCCACAATGATGATCTCGATGGCGACCCACTCCAGCATGAGCATGTTGGAGGACCGCTCAAGTACCCTTCTCCGAGCAATGACGGACATGGAGACTGTCACACCGGCCTCTGAGGGTTTGGCCTTTGTAAGACAACCGGCCCCCGGAGGTACACCGTCGGCACACTCCGACGGTAGCTGCAGGAGGAGGTGCGGGGGCAATTCCCCGTCTTCTACTGCGACGACCCTGACTCTGACTCTAATCATTGGGATCCTACCCGCGAGTGCCTCCACATCGATGGTGATGTCGACTCCAATCAGGACACCATCGATCCAGCGGCCGCGACGACTACCACTATGGCGAGAGACGCTCCCCCCAGAGCAGAGGACCAACAACCAGACGCACCCCAAGAAGCGTGCCCCCGTCCCAGCGAGCAGGACACACAGCTGGCACAGATTCGGGAGTTGCAGGCGAAGCTCGCCAATGAGCAGGAATGTTTGCGCCTACTCGAGCTGACCCTCGAGCAAGAGCGGCGACCGCCCGGCGGTAGAGCCCGAGCCAGGGCTCGAGAAGTCAATCGGCAGATCATCGAGGCAGGAGCACCCGAGCAACCCACCAACCGTTATCCCCGAGCAAGCCAGAACATTGTTGCGGCGGCTATGCTCCTTCGCAATATGCCCGCGCCATCCAACTCGTAAGCTAGGCAGATACAACGTGAGGTCGAGGATCTCCTCTAGGTAGCTACTGTCCAGCAAGCCGAGAGCTCAGCCTCAAGGCGTCGAGGGGCTGCCTCCAAACCTCAGGTCGAGCCCTCCTGGCCCAAAAGGGAGGGTTCGGTCGATCAGGGGGCGACCCCCCGACAGAAGAAGAAGCCGGCCCGAGAACGTATCAACGACGACCGCGCTCCTTGCGACGCGCGCCTTGACATTGTCAAGAACCACAGACGCAAGCACGGGGATGCCGAGGATCGAGGGTACAGCGCCCATCGTGGAGGGCGTTACGACAGCGACGAAGACCGATAGGCCTCAGAGCCACCGGGTCCCCGAGTCTTCAGCAGGAGGATCCGCTATGCCCAGCTGCCCGACAAGTTTCAACCCCCCACGAGTATCATCAAATACAATGGTGAAACCAATCCCGAGCTCTGGCTAGCCGACTTTCGGTTGGCTTGTCAGGCGGGCGGGGCATGTGACGATCACGCCATCATACGTCACCTTCCCCTGTTCCTGTCTGACACCGCGCGTAGGTGGCTCGAGGAGCTTCCCCCTGACTAGATTCGCGGCTGGATCGACCTTGTCCGGATCTTCGAGGGGAACTTCAAAGGTACCTACGTGCGTCCCGGGAACTCCTGGGAACTGCGCAACTATAAGCAGAAACCAGGGGAGTCTCTCCGTGACTTTGCTCGATGATTCTCCAAGCTCCGCACCAAACTACCCCACATCTCCGATCTCGATGTCGTTTTAGCATTTGTTGCGGGTACGACCTGCAGGGACCTGGTTCGTGAGTTAGGGCATAACCGCCCCAACACCGTCAACGAGCTCATGGATGGCAGCTGGCGAAGAGGCCATCAGCGCCTTCTTCAGTGATGGGAAGGACAAGGGAAAAAACCGATAGCCGACAACGCCGGAGGCTCGAGCAAAGGGCCGAAGAGAAATAACAAGAAGAAGAAAAATCAGCAAGGCAAGCGTGAGGCTGCAGAAGATGATCTCGTCGCAGCAACCGAACGCAAAAGACCTTGAGGTCCCCCCGAAGGCGCCATCTTTGACAAAATGCTCGAGGAGCCCTATCCTTATCATAAGGACGGGGCAAGGCACAAGCTTAAGGACTGCTGCATGCTTTGAAGGCACTTCGAGCAAGTGGGCGTGAAGAAAGGTGACGACAAGAAAGACCAAGGCAGTGGCGAGGGAGACAACAGGGAAGACGGAAAATTCCCTAAAGTCTATGACTGCTACATGATCTACGAGGGCCCCTCAACCTAGCTCACGCCCCGACAGCATAAGTGGGAGCATCGAGAGGTCTTCTCCGTTCGTGTCGTGACGCCTCACTACCTCGACTGGTCTGACGCGCCCATCACGTAGGACCACGACGACCATCCGGATCGAGTCCCCAACCCCGGGGCCTATCCGCTCGTCGTCGACCCAATCATCATCAACACCCGCCTCTCGAAGGTCCTCATGGACAGCGACAGTAGCCTGAACGTCATCTACCTCTAGACCCTCGACCTCCTAGGAGTCAGGAGGTACCAACTCTGACCCAGCGTCGGAGGGTTCCATGGCGTCGTGCCAGGGAAGAAGGCTTTCCCCGTTGGCCGTATCGACCTTCTTGTTTGTTTTGGCACCCCTGCCAACTTCAGGAAAGAGACCCTCACCTTCGAGGTGGTCGGGTTTCACGGAACGTATCACGCCATCATCGGTCGACCGGGCTACGCGGAGTTCATGGCGATCCCGAACTACACCTACCTCAAGCTCAAGATGCCAGGACCCAAAGGCATCATCACTGTTGCCTCCTCCTATGAGCACGCGTACGACTGCGATGTCGAATGCGTCGAATATGGGGAGGCCGTCAAGCAAAATGCCATGATAGCCACGACCCTCGAGCACCTCGCCGACGAGATGCCAGACCCCAAGCGACACACCAGCAACTTCAAGCCAGCACAAGACACCAAGAAGGTCCCCCTCGACCCGAGCTGCCCATGTGAGAAGGTGCTAACGATCAGCGCCGACCTCGAGGACAAATAGGAAGCCGTGCTCATCGACTTTCTCCGCATGAACACTGATATGTTTGCGTGGAGTCCTTCGGATATGCTGGGCATACCAAGGGAAGTCGCCGAGCACGCCTTGGAAATCTAGGCCGGGTCTAGACCGGTGAAGCAACGCCTGCGCCACTTCGACGAGGAGAAGCGCAGGATTATCGGTGAGGAGGTACACAAGCTTTTGGCGGCTAGATTCATCAAGGAGGTCCATCACCCCGAATGGTTAGCTAATCCCATGTTAGTTAAGAAAAAGAATGGAAAAATGTGGATGTGTATTGACTATACTAGTTTAAACAAAGCATGTCCCAAAGTTTCGTTTCCTTTACCACGCATTGATCAAATTGTCGACTCTACCGCGGGATGTGAAACCCTCTCGTTCCTCGATGCTTATTCCGGCTACCACCAAATCAAGATGAAACAGTCCGACCAGCTCGTAACTTCCTTCATCACACCTTTTGGCATGTACTGCTACGTGACCATGCCCTTCGGCCTTCGAAACACCGGGGCAACATATCAGCGGTGCATGCTACACGTCTTCGGTGAACACATAGGCGACACGGTCGAGGCCTACGTCGATGACATCGTGGTCAAGTCCAAAAGAGTGGACAACCTCATCTGAGACCTCAAAATCGCGTTCGGATGCCTTCGAGCCAAAAACATAAGACTCAACCCCGAGAAATGTGTCTTCGGAGTGCCTCGGGGCATGCTCCTCGGGTACATCATCTCCCAGCGCGGGATCGAGGCCAACCGCGAGAAGGTGGCGGCCATCACGCGAATGGGGCCAATTCAGGATCTCAAGGGCGCGCAGAGGGTCACGGGTTGCCTCGCGGCCCTTAGCCGCTTTATCTCACGCTTAGGGGAAAAGGCCATGCCTCTGTACCACCTCATGAAAAAACCTGAGCCCCTCCTCCTCTATGTCGCTGCAACCACTCAGGTGGTCAGCGCGGCCATAGTGGTGGAGAGGCAAGAGGAAGGGCACGCTTTGCCAATCCAACGGCTGGTTTACTTCATCAGCGAAGTGCTTTCAGAAACAAAAATCCGCTACCCACAGGTGCAGAAGCTACTCTACGCCATCATCCTTACGTGTCGCAAGCTCCAGCATTACTTCCTCAGCCACCCGGTTACTGTGGTATCTTCGTTCCCCTTGGGGGAGATCATCGATAACCGGGAGGACGCTCGGAGGATCGCTAAGTGGTCGGTCGAGCTCATGGGCGAGACCATCACCTACGACCACGGAAGGCCATCAAATCTCAAGTGCTGGCAGATTTCATCGCTGAGTGGACCGACACTCAGTTGCCGCCTTTTCAAATCCAAGCCGAGCTGTGGACGATGTACTTCGACGGGTCGCTCATGAAGACAGGAACAGGCACGGGCTTGCTCTTCATTTCACCCCTAGGAGTCCACATGCGCTACGTCATTCGCATCCACTTTGCCGCTTCTAACAATGTCGCTGAGTACGAAGCACTTGTCTCTGGGTTACGAATCGCCCTTGAACTCGGGGTCCGATGCCTTGACATTCGAGGCGACTCGCAGCTAATCATCGACCAAGTGATGAAGGCCTCGAGCTGCCACGACGCCAAGATGGAAGCATACTGCAATGAAGTGCGCAAGTTGGAGGACAAGTTCCACGGCCTCGAGCTTAATCATGTCGCTCGACGATACAACGAAGCCGCGGATGAGCTCGCAAAAATCGCATCGACTCGAGGTACAGTCCCTCCGGACGTGTTCTCGAGGGACCTCTTCGAGCCCTCCATCGATTTGGGCTCGGGGGCTTGCAGTACGCCCTCGAAGCTCCACCCCACGACCTCGATCGGGGCCCCTTCGACCGGGGCCCAGGTTATGGAGATCCAGGAGACCCCTCCTCCGTCGAACCCGCCACCGGATTGGCGAGCCCCTTTACTCGACTGCCTCATTCGGGGAGAGCTTCTAGAGGACCGGACCACAGCTCGATGGATCGCGCGACGGGCCAAATCCTATGTCATCTACGGTGACGGCAAGGAACTCTACCGGTGAAGCCCCTCAGGCGTTCTTTAGTGCTGCATTACCATCGAGGAAGGCAGGAGGCTCCTCGAGGACATACACTTGGGGGCCTACGGCCATCACGCAGCACCAAGGACCCTCATAGGCAATGCCTTTCTACAGGGTTTCTACTAGCCGACCGCTATTTTTGACGCCACAAACATTGTCCGTTCGTGCAAAGGGTGTCAATTTTACACCAAGCAGACGCACCTCCCAGCTCACGCCCTACAAATGATCACCATCACCTGGCCATTCGCGGTCTGGGGGCTCAATCTTGTGGGGCCTCTCAAGAGGACAACCAAAGGGTACACGCACCTGCTCGTTGCCATCGACAAGTTTACCAAGTGGATCAAGGCCTGGCCCATCAGCAACATCCGCTCCGAACGGGCAGTTGAGTTCTTCACTGACATCATCCATCACTTCGGGGTCCCAAATGTCATCATCACTGACAACGGCACACAGTTCACCGGCAAGAAGTTCTTGGACTTCTGCGATCGCCATCACATCCGTGTGAATTGGTTCGTGGTTGCACATCCTCGAACTAACGGCCAGGTCGAGCGTGCCAATGGCATGATTTTGCAGGGCCTCAAGCCAAGGATCCTCAACCGCCTCAGGAAGCATGGAAAAAAATGGGCCGCGGAGCTACCGTCGGTCCTATGGAGCTTAAGGACAACACCTAGTCGAGCCACGGGCTTCACCCCATTCTTCTTGGTCTATGGGTCCGAGGCCATCCTCCCCACTAACCTCGAGTATGGATCCCCTCGACTAAAGGCGTACAACGAGCAAAGCAACAAAGAAGCCCTCGCAAACGCCATCGACCAGCTCGAGGAGGCTCGAGACATGGCGCTAATTCACTTCGCGAGGTATCAGCAAAAACTTCGACGCTACCACGACAAGCACGTGCGCCCAAGAGACTTCCAGGTTGGAGACCTTGTCCTACGTCGACGACAGAGCAACAAGGGACGTCACAAGCTGACCCCGCCATGGGAAGGCCCATACACCATAGCCGAGGTGCTAAAGCCCGGGACGTACAAGCTCGCTAACGACAAAGGTGAAATCCTCACCAACGCATGGAACATCGAACAGCTACGTCGTTTCTACCCTTAGGGCACCAGTGCTCTTGTACATTCTCGCACGTTTTGTACATTTTCACATGACAAATATAAGGAGTACTTTTGATTATAAGTTCAAACTTGTTATTGTACATGCAAGAGGCAGCGTCGACCCTGTCTCGCCAGAGTCGAGCCTCCCTCGGGGGCTAACGGGGGGACCCCCTAAGTTCCTAAAAATACGAACGACTTTTTTTTTGCACGCCTCCTTTTCGCTTCCCAACTAAGTTGAAAAACACCTCGAACTCCCTAGGGGTCGAGGGCTGTCGAGCCGGAGCTCTCCTACGCCTCCGGGCTATGGTACCTCCACTCGCTCCCCCCTCGAGGGATACGAGCTTGCGTCTAATGCTCAGTCAAAAAGCAAGAGTCAGGCGATCAAAACTCGAGCGCTTCTTCTTTCTCACGCCTCGATACGCTTCGTGACTAAGTAGAAAACGCCTCGAACTCCCTAGAGGGTCGAGGGTTATCGAGCCGGGAGCTCTCCTACGCCTCTGGGCTACGGTACCTCCAGTCACTCCCCCCTCGAGGGATACGAGCATGCGTCGAAAACTTAGTCAATAAAGCAAAGTCTAGGTGAACAGAAAGCAGAAATGGCTCGAAAGTAAAATGACAAATCGCATTACGATAGATGCATTAATGTTCAAAAAGGGCTTTCGAAGCCACATTGAATATAAGTTACAAAAAACTAATTTATTACATGGGCACCTTCACCCAGCCTTGCCCTACAGGCCCGCTCTGTCGCCGCCCTCCTCGACAAGGTACCCTTCAACCGCAGGGGGAGGACTTCGTCCTCAAACAGCTTCGCCAGCGCTCCCCCCGGCCTCTCGGCGTCATGAATGAGCCCTCGACATCGCTCCTCATTCTTCGTGTTGGTCTTCGAGATGTCAGGAACAAAGCCTTGGGCCACCACGTTCATGTCAAAGACGAAGCCGGAGGAGACCACTGCTAGCGCCCGCTTCACGCCGGTATGAAGCGCCTTCCGCACATGATCGCGAAGGGTGGCGTCGAGGTAGTAGATCCGGTCGACGAACGCAGCACCCGGGATGTCTTCTTCAGTACCCTCGATAGGCTCGACCTCCCAGGAGGCGCAGAGCCCGTCGAGGGCAACCCGGAGCCGGCCGAGAAGCGCCCCCTCCGCCATGAGGCTCTCCTGCAGCGCCTTGGCAGCGGTCTGGGTAGCGAGCAGCTCAGACTCGAGGCCTGAAACACAAAGCAAGAATCAGACAAAACCATACGGGAAGAAAAATGATCAAAAGCTCTTTAAGGAACTCACCAGCACAGTGAGTCTCGAGGGCTTTGCGATCTCTCAGCATGGCATCGCGCTCCCCCCGAGCCTCGTCTCGCTCTCGCTGGGCCTCCTTGAAGGCCCGGGTCACCTCCATTTTCTCGCAGCGGAGGGTCTCGAGGGCGCCACCAGCCAGGATGATGGCCTGCTCCTTCTCTTGGAGGGTAGCCTTCGTCGCCCCAAGCTGGGTTTCCAGGCCAGCGGCTCGGTTCTTCTCCTCCTGGACCAAGGCAGAGAGGGCATGTGCGCCGCGGAGATTTTAGCAAAATTGGCCTCGAGCGAGCGGATGCGCTCCATGGAGCTTTGAGCCTCCCCCACGAGTAGCTCGACGCGCTCCTAGGCTCGGATGCTCTCGCCCTTGGCCCTCCCCGCTTCGGCCTTGGCCGCGTCAGCCTCCTCCCTGGCACGCTTGAGCTCCTCCTTGAGGTGGGCGGCTTCCCCTCGAGCGGCGTCGAAGTCCTCCTTCGCCTGGGCGGCCTCCTCTTTGGCTTTGGCAGCCTCCTTCCTGGTCCCCTTCAGCTCCTCCTCGATCTCGGCCACCCTGCCATCGCAGAGCGGCCGGCTTCGAGTTGGCAAAACACTTCCTCTCGGCTGTTGTGTGTTTCATGGAGGAAGTCTGACTTGGAGTAAGAACGCCTCCGCGCCTCCTGGGGATAGGAAATCGAGGGTTAAAGCATCCCATACAGAAGAACTTAAAAAAACTGCATATGGCCTACACAGTGACTCACCGCGAGGTTCCGGTCGAGGCCTTCCGCGAGCTCGACGCCCAGCTTCAGCAAGTGCCGCAGCCACACCCGGGACCACTCGGCCTCCTCCCAGCACTTGACCTCCACCGGGTCGTTCATCTCGATCCCTGGAACGCTGGAGTCGCCAGGATCCCGGAGTATGATGCGCTCCTTGCCCCAACATGGAAGGACCGTCTTGAACTTGGTTCGCGCCAAGGACTCGATCTCGTCCACCACGTCATGTGGGGTGCCATAGCGCATGGCCAACTCCATCGGGGTGCTGAACTCTGACACGGCGTCGGCACTCCTCAGCCCAGGGTCAGAAGACGACCTCCTCAGCAGTCCAGAAGCCGCCGTCTTCTCCGACCGCTCTGTCGACGATTGTAGCAGCTGGCTCGATGCTACTTCTGGCGCCTTCGGCGGCAGCGGAGGTGTCAAGGCCGTCGCCTCCCCCAACACCACGACTTGTAGCGCTGGCAGGACCACCATCGACGCGTCCGCTGCCGGGTTCGGTACCGAGGCCTCCTCTGGTTGCACCCCCAGCAGCCGCGGGACCATCGACACCTTCAACGCCGTTTCTCCTTTGGCCAGCAGCTCGTCCAAGGTAATCACAGACACCCATTGCTTGGGCAGTCCGGAAGTCGCCTCCGCCTCCGACGTCTCGGGCAGTTGCTGCGCCGGCGGGTCCAGAGGCGCCATGTCCCCCGGTGGCGTCTACTGCGCCTGCTGATGTTGGGGCTGGTCCCCAGTTTCCTCCTCCTCCCGTCGCTCCAACGGCTCCTTGTCCTCCTCCTGCTGCGGCCGTGGTAGCTCCGCTTCTTGCAGGGCCCCCTGCTCCTGCTCCCTCTGGGCCTCGAGCTCGCGTAGCCCCGCCGGCCAGGGCCGCCGCTCTCCCGTCGAGGGGGGAAGGGCCGTGGTCTCCTCACCCTCGAGGTCCATGATGGCTACCTCCTCTCCCAGCTCGTGGCCCTCGGAGCTCCCGCCTTGGGTGCGGGATCGAAGCCTCCGGCCCGCTAGTAACGAAAGCCCCCGACGTTGGGGCACCGCCTCCTGGTGCCGGGCCGAGCTCGAGGGCCGCAGGCGACGACGTCAAGGAGGCACTCCCTCCCTCATGCGTCCTCCCCGGCTTGGAGTCGCCGCCCGCCGTGGACCCTGAGACGCTCGACCCTGCAGCAAGAGTGGAACCCGTCAGCCTACCACGCGCCAGAGCACCGAGGGCTGAGGATAACCACTTGGCTTCCCACGGAGCCAAAGGCCTCGATGTCGCACCTGTGATCGGGGCCACCATCTTCATAGCTGCATCCATCTTGAGCCTCTTAGCCGGTGCGAGAGACGCCTCCTCGATCTGGCGCTTGGGCCTGGATGGGAAGCAGAACGGCAAAAAGTTTACTAAATTACGCAAGGAAGACCCAATGAAAAGAAAACGAACCAACGACGCCTACCCGAAGGGGATAGAGGCCTTTCGGGTCCCCCTCGAACCGCCAGCAGATTTCGAGACCCCTCCCGAAGCCGAGCTCTTCCCGGGGCTGAGGCTGCTTGGGGCCGTCGATGGGGTCGCCGCGCCTCCCTGCTTCAACGGGGCCTCCTAGGCACGGCTCTGCTCCGCCCGCGCCGACGACCGGGACCGGGTTTCTTGAATCGAAGCGGGTGGGGTCCCGCCTCGGGTATGACGCGAGGAAGGTGAACCTCCTCGAGACAAGGCCTCGGCCCCCCTTTTTCCACGCCGACGCTCCGAGGCCGATGCCACCGGCTGGGGGGCGCGCTGCTCCACCACCTCCTCCTGCACGAAGGGGCGGTCAGCATGGGAGGAACCCGACAAGATGCGGTCGAGGCGCCCCTCCACCCCCTCGACCTCGTCACTATCATCATCATCTTCATCTCCCTCGAACGAGGGAGACTCCTCTTCCGGGAGCCCATCGCGCCTCTGCTCAGCGCGGCGTTTCGCAAGTCTTTCACGCTCCCGGAGCTTCTTGGCTTTCTTCTCCTCCTCCTCGTCCTTACTCTGCTTCTCTTGTTGGGCGATGAAGCGTCTTACCTGACGATCGGGAGCGTCCTCCCTCAGCGGGGGCCTCAATCTCCGGTAGTCAATTCTCCCCTACACAAAGACGTTTAGTCACAGGGACAAGAGAAAGGGAGGGGGGAAACACGAAAGGCACGGGTCAAGGCACTCACCAGGTCGAGGCAACACTCCTCCGGACGCATGGGGAGGCGGATGACGTCTTCCACCCTGAACGAGCCAGCCACCATCCCCTTTACCCGCGCGATGACTTCCGACACAGACGGCCTCTCGCCGGACATCCGGCACCTCTTGAGAACCTCGGACGCCGCCGAGGGGAGCATCTTGTCCAACCGCAACGGGCGCTCCATTAGAGGAAGCACCCATCGACTGTGGAAGGCCGAGACCACCACACCCGCCGTCAAGCCCGCCTCTCGAAGGGTCCTCATCGGGAGATAAGCCGCTCGGCGATGAAGTCAACACTGAAGATCTCCCGTCACACCATGCGGCCAGTTGTATGGACGCTCGGCGATGAGCCGCCCGGTGTATGGCGGGAGGTAGCCGTCGTCGTTGCGAAGGTAGAACCACTGCTCGTCCCACCGGGAGTGGTTGGACGTCAACCCGGTGGGGATGTACTCATGTGGCTCTTCTGACCTTCCGGTCTTCAACGCGATGTTGAGGCACCCCGCCCTGACGATTCGCCTTACTCCTTGCGTTACCGGGGAGGCGAGCCACTCCCCCATGTAAAGGTGGAGCCATAGCTCCCAATGTGGCGCCATCCCGAGGTAGCCCTCGCAGACGGCCGTGAAGATGGTGGCGTTGGAGATGGCGTTGGGGGAGAAATGGTGGAGCTTGACGCCGTAGAAGTTCATCAACCCCCGCATGAACTCGCTCGGGGACACACCGAACCCATGCCGATGGTACTTGAGGAAGCTCACCACGTAGCCCTTCGGCGGATTTGGCTCTTGGTGGTCCCTGGGCGGCGCAATCCACTCCGGCCGATTCGAATCGGTGACGGGGCGGAGAAGTCCTTCCCTCACCAGCTCGATCAGCCTTTGCTGCGTCATAGTCGACGGGCGCCAGGGCTCGGCGGGCTGGAGGACGGGGGCCATGGCGGCAGCGGCAGCACAGATCTGCTCGGTGGGCGCGGCGGCGGCAACAACACACGAATCTCCTCAGCGGACGGATGACCAGGAAGGTTCCCAATTGTGACTTCTCGCTCTAAGTTTTTACCCTCACGCGCACAGGATAGCAGGAGTTCGAAAGGATGGCAAAGGTCGGAGCGAACACTTGTCCCCCTCTGTTTTTATACTCGGGAAGAGCAACGGGCGGCCGGCGGAAGGAAAAAGGTAACTCCCCGCAATTAATGTGTTTACCTGGCCGTTCCCCCCTCGATCCTCGACCGGACGCACGCGTCACACCTCTGACAGAGAGCCGTTGCTCAGGCCCGCCACAATCACACCGCTGAAGTCCTCCTCAAAAGGCGCGTCCAACGATAAGAAAAGAGAACCGTTGCTCGCTAACGGAGTTTCCTACGAAAGGTAAAACAGGCTCTGGCCCCACCTCAAAGCCTCGAGGGAGCGAAGGCCGGTCCTCGAGTGAGGACTCAACGGCCGCCCTTGAGCGCCAAAAAAGGAACGGGCTCTGGCACCACCTCAAAGCCTCGAGGGAGCGAAGGCCGGTCCTCGAGTGAGGGCTCAACGGCCGCCCTTGAGCGCCAAAAAAGGAACGGGCTCTGGCACCACCTCAAAGCCTCATGGGAGTGAAGGCCGGTCCTCAAGTGAGGGCTCAACGACCGCCCTTGAGCGCCAAAAAAGAACGGTTACTCGCCGACGGAGATTTCCACGAGAGGTGAAAATGGGCTCTGAGCCTACCACAAAGTCTCAAGGGAGCGAAGGCCGGTCCTCGAGTGAGGGCTCAACGACCGCCCTTGAGCACCAAAAAATCGGGCTCCGGCCCTAAGCCTCGAAGGAGCGAAGGCTGACCCCACGAACAGGGTTCGACAGCCGCCCTCGAGCACTCGAGTCAGGGGTGACCAAGGGGGAGCCAACACAAGGCCATGCTCGAGAATGAACTCTCGAGACCCCTTTGGACGCATCCAAGGTGAAATGCTACGGACTTTATGGAATCCCCCCGAAGGGAGGCATCGAGCCGCCGAGACCTATCGAATGGAATCGGTATCCGTAGGTCTATTGCGTTTTGCTTTAATGAGACCACCTCCGGGCCTCCTGCCGACCTCTATCGATGAGGAACGGGCTTTCGCTTGGATTTTCCCATTACCAGCTCATTGAGAACTTCGCGGCTCGCCCTATCAGAGGTAGTCCGATGCTTCTCGCCTCACATCCGATCGAAAGGACTCTTGAGAAGAATGCCGAGGCCAGCAATGCCCCAGCCGCATGAGGCTCGGGGGCTCGCCTGTGCCCGGCGCCCCTCGACGAAAGAGGGTCGAAAATCCCCTGGGGGCTCCCCTCGATAAAGCGCTACAACTCCAGTTCAGGCCCGTACCTGACTGGACAAACACCCTTTAACTAAATATAAATAAAGCCCTCACAGGAGTCTTTCGACTCCTATGAGGCCTCGGGGGCTACCCCCGCGGGGGTCGCTCGCGCGCCCCCATGAAAAAATCTGAATCACGTCCATTTCCAATTCCTGACCCCCTGCTCGAGTGACATCACTCGCACAGGGGCTCGGGGGCTACTGTCGATACCCAGGAAATGGGTATCCCAAACCCTTGGTTTACCGAACTAAACCCCGCAAAATCAGCAACTCAACCCCTCCGGTGACCTCCCGTGCTAACGTACGAAGGCCCACAGGCTGAGACATATCGGGCTGACCCACGAACGGACAATGACGGCCCAAAGCCAAGGCCTGCTCGAGAGGCTACCAAATGGACTGGTACTGTACACTCGAGAGGCTGCCGAACAGACTGGTACTGTACACGCGAGGGTATAATTCGAGCGACCCCTTGAACACGGAACTTTGCCCTACGAACGAGCCTGCCCCCGAGGACGTAACTTCATTCGGGCAAATGGGCGGTCCTCGAGGGCAGTGCACCCCTCGGCTACCGACTCTCCCGTACGGGCCCGAGCGCATTTAATGCGATCTATCTACCCCCGCCTAACTACATGGCCACAGTTACAGTAACAGTTGCAGGCGTGGCGGTCAAATCTGGCTTTTACCGCCCATGTCCCGGAATCCCGCAAGTCGTACTACGCTGTTGCACCATACCGAGCACTGTGCCACATCCAGCACCACCTCGAGACGTATAAACCAACACGTTTCCCGCATTTTTCAGGATTCGGCCTTATCCGGCGAGGCTCGACCTCCTCGGTACGACCCCCTCGACTCCAGCCAAGACCCTCGATTATCGCCCCTCGACTTCATCAAATGAACCCTCGAGCGGAACTTCAACAACTCCCGACGCGACAGCTGCAGGGCCTCCCATACCAACGTACATCACTACAGCGGCACCGACGTGATCGGCCTCAACATCGTACATCATTGGCTATGCGGACTCGAAATACATGTACCCCAGTGCCCCTCCTTCATCTATAAAAGGAGGCGCCAGGACCTACCGAAGGAAGGGATCGAGATATAGAAACGCTAAGTCTTTAGATCATAGAACGACACTGTGAGATAGCGTAACGTTGAGAACTAGGCGTCCGAACGCCCAAGCTCCACCACGCGCTCCTCACACCTGCTTGTATTTTCCCCTGTACTACCACTTCGGTGCAAGATAACACGAATCATCCTCCCCCCGCTGGACGTAGGGCCTTCTTTGCCCGAACCAGGATAAATCGTCGTGTCCTTCTTGCATCACCCACCGGATTAAGGGAGCACGCAATTACAAATATTACTCGTTGGTGTTAACCCCCCGAGGGTCAAAACACCGACACTTGGGATGACAACCTAGCTTAAGTGGTGTTGGAGGTGTCAACAAGCATTTTTGGCGCCATTGTTGGTGAAGGTTGATAGCTTACCAAATGGATAATGAGCATCACTGCATCCACTAATGTGATTGAGGAAACCTGTTCATAGTAACCCTTCTCTACAGGACTACCCTTGTTTTGTCTACTTGTGTATCTTTTGCAGGGTAATATATCAATAGGTTTGATCTTCTAGAAAACTACATTGATAATCTAGAAGCTTTAATCAGGAAGACCAAGGCCAAGTTGAGAAAGTACCTATCATCATCATCATTGTCTCAGCCTGCTGGTTCTTCTGAGTCAGAAGATCCACCTGTTGTTCGAAGTTTGAAACCAGCATTTGAAGCCATGGCTGACAAATCACTCCATGAGTTCTCAACTCCCACTATGAACAACATCCGTACTGGACCAGCTGCAGACATCGATAAGTCTTTTGAGCTCAAGTTGCACTGATCAACATGGTGCAAGCAAGCCAGTTCTATGGGAAGGCCCATGAAGATGCTAGTGCTCATCTCCAACACTTCCTAGAGATTTGCAGCACTTTCACTATCAAGGACGTCCCTATAGAGGCTATACTACTTTGCCTCTTCCCATTCTCACTCTTGGGAAGAGCGAAGCAGTGGTTCTACGCCAACAAGGAGAAGAATAATACATGGGCACTTTGTTCCACCAATTTCTTAGCGAAGTTCTTTCCCATGGGCAAGACAAATGCTCTCCATGGGAAGATATCAAGTTTCCAGCAACAACATGATGAGATTGTCCTAGAAGCCTGGAGCACTTTCAAGAATATATCCTCGAATGTCCTCATCATGGGATGGAGAATTGGTTGCTCATGCGGACCTTCTATCATGGGCTCAGCAATAGTACTCGTGAAACCATGGATGCTGCTGCTGGAGGTGCATTCTTATCACTCACCATACCTCAAGCCATAGCTCTTGTGGAGAAGATGGCCTCCAACCAAGGTTGGAGTGAAGAGAGAAATCAAAGCCACAAGAGAGGTGGAGGAATACACTAGCTCAAGGAGGTAGACATGTTGTCTGCCAAGATGGACCTGCTGATAAAGAGGCTCGATGAGAAAGCCACTGAGAAGAAAGAAGTCATGCACATTCATGATTCTCGCATGACTTGTGAAGAGTATGGAGAGACTGGGCATACAGATGCTAACTACCCAGAGTTGAAGGAGGATGTGAACTACCTCAACAACAGCTACTACTACTACCGTCCTCAGCAAAATCAAGGCTGGAATCAGCAGCAGAGGCCTCACTACTCAGGTAACTACTCAGGTAACTACCAAGGTAATAATTCTTCTTATAATAATTTCAATCAGCAACCTTTAAGAGAGTTAGTGCTTAACCAAGGCAAGTTAATGGATAATCTGTCTAAGAAGCTAGCATCCAATGATAAAACTCTAGAAACAATTAATAGTAGAATGGATAATTTTTCCAATGCTATAAAGAATCAGCTTAGTTTCAAAAAGATGCTAGAATCTCAGTTGCAATAGCTTGCCAACTTTGTTCCCTCCACCGACCAAGTTAAGATTCTAGGACGACCAAAAGGGTTAGAAACTGCAAATCTTGTAGACATATTCAATGCTGGAAGCTACTGGAGTGACCTCCTAGAGGATCATGGATTGACTCAACTCTGCCAATCAAGAAGGGCAATCCAGGGGGACTAGTTGTTTCGATCTCCATTGGAAGTGTTAACTTCAATGAGGCAATCTGTGACTTCAGCGCAAGTGTCAACGTCATGCCTAAGGTGATATATGAGAAAATATTCAATTGCCCTTTATTGTACACAACCATGTGCTTGTAGCTTACAGATCAGTCACTCTACTACCCAATGGGAACACTAGAAGATATCTGTGTGTGAGGAGGTAACTCGTATGTTCATGCAGACTTCGTGGTAGTGGACACGAGTAGTGATGAGAGTCCCCCATTATTTTGGGATTACCATTCCTGAACACTGCCAGAGCCATCATCTACTCCAACACTGCCAAGATCATCTTCAACATCAAGGGAAAGTGAGAAACCTTCTTTTTTAAGAACAAGGTGTTGCAATTTCCAGCGCACCCTAAGTAACCTTATGAGCTGGAGAAAGAGACCATCAATAGGAGGAGCAAGACCAAGACCAAGAACAAGGGCAACAATAAGAAGGCCCAGAAGATAGATACAGTGAGGATGGTCACTGCAGTCCACAAAGAGCATGACCACCAGCTCAAGTCTCCGCATCTGATCAAGAAGGATGACCTAGGTGTCCCGACCATTCAATGTTCCATCAACAGGTGCTCCTTCAACAAGGCTGTCTTTGACATCAGATCAAGCGTCAATATAATGGCCAAGGTAACTTATGAATATCCATATGGTACTATGCCTTTGGACCCCACCTATGCGCAGCTGCAGATGGTGGACCAGACCTTTCTCTTTGTGGAAGGGATAGCCAAAAATGCCCCTATCCAGATCAACGACCACTAGATCCCCACTGACTTCCTAGTCATCAACATGGGTGAAGATGAGTTTGATCCACCCATCATCCTAGGGAGGCCATTCCTCAACACTACCAAGGCCATCATCTACATTAGAACAGGGGAGATCCACTTCCACTTCCTCTTAGAAAAGGTACATTGCCATTTTAATGATAATTATATAATCAACGAGGAGCCCAAGAAGAACAGGTCAAGGAGAAGGCAGCGTACCCATTGCCAAAAGAAGAAGATCACCATAGATGGATGGGCCGACTATGAAGGAGAAGTGTCAAGATTTGAAGATCGATACCCCAACAAGGAGAACATCGTCGAAGAGGTAGAAGAGGTACCACCAGTAGAAGAAGAGATAGTGATCATAGAAGCTTCCTCCTCCAAGTCACCATCACCAACAATGCAGGTATGGAAAACAAAGGTAAATTCAAATCAAATCCTGCACAAGACACAGCACCAGTGGTGCCGTCCGATGTGCCCCTCGAACAATGAGCGAACAAGAAGGTCCTGTTCGGAGGACTTAAAATTACCAAACATCGCGCCAAGAGGTAACTTGGTATTTATCTGCATTTTCCTTTCTAGCATTACATTTCCCTTTTTGCATATCTACTTTTCCTAAATGCATCTTTAGTTGCATCTTTATCTTATTGTTTCTGCATTAGAAAAAGAAAATAAAAATATGTCATGCATTACATCCAGAAAAATACTAAGCCCCATGTGAACAACGTGTGGTGCAACAGCTCACACAGTTATCCACTGTGGCAGCATAAACTTTCATCATATTTACTTTTTTTGGTCTGGATACCATAAATATAAAACTATAAAAATATTTTTGAGGTCCTACTAAAAAGATAAAAGATAGGAAAGTTCTAGACATCCAAGGCTTAGAGATTTATTACTAACACTTAATCAGTTCCACAAGCTTTGCTGTCTATTTGAGCTTCATAGAACTAAAAGGATCAAGAAGAGCTAATAGGCAGAAGGATGTCCTGACCCCTGACGAAGATCTGTCTCCAAATAGTCAAACACTGTCTTCAAAAGCAACCACCCCCAACACTCCAGGAGGACCAGTACGCCTTTACTGCCAGTCAGCAACATCAACAGACTATGTCAACATTCAGCTTGGGGAGAGCAACCCCCGTGTATCGAGCTAAGTACCCTGTACTTGTCTATTTACAACGTGATATGATAAAAACAACTAAAAAGATGAATAACCTTAGAAACCCAATAAAGATTTCCCTATTTATTTTTTCATAATTATCTTTCTATTTGATATTAAATTTGTTAGCTAAATTAAAGGAGAGCTCTTTAAAGAATCTGTTTATAAAATGAACCCCTAGAATAAAGTCTATGGAAATGATGAATAGTTGCTCTGCCATAATTCTTTTCAAGTACCTAGTTTTCAACCTTACACTCTCTCGAGTTCTAGACACAACTATTTAGATTTAAGATTTGCTCTCAGCCTGAAACCTGTGGTTTGCAAATGCTTGATCTAAGTCCAGGTAGTTGACAGATAAGATATGGGAAGATTTTGAGCTCCTATCTATTTTGTGTGGCAGAACCTCCTAAATTATATGGCCCACACGCACCTATCGTTGTCTCCAAGACTTCTGATAGCCATGCATGTGTTCCAGATAACTTAGAAAGCTCTGTCGGGTGCCCTCAAAGGACCCCGATTAAACCACATTTGTCAACTCATACCAGGATCAACAAAGGAGTAGCTACAACATTACAACATTTATGATAAAACATATATCAGAGTGCGAAAGAGTAATAACATTAAGTTTACAAAATATATGAAAAAGTTAACTTTTACAAACTTGACTTTAATTGCGGAAGCGGCGGAAGCAGAGAAGAACTTCAGAAGTCAACTTAGGTGGAACGCCTAAGTCAGGAGGGGACAACCAGATCACGTCGAGCCCACCGACATGAACTTGATTTAAACACCAATTAGCACCTGCAACAGGGGTTCAACAAACCCTGAGTACAAAAGTACTCAACAAGACTGACCCGACGAAAAAGAGGGGTGAAGACTCAGGAAATGCAGGCTAGAGGGACAAGGTAAGGCTTGTAAGAGATAAGAAATTTTGCAGAAAAGCTTTACAAAAAGAGAAGTTGCTGGGACTATCTCCCGTTATCAACCAACTTCATTATTGAACCTAAATTTTTGTTCGAGTTGTTACTACGATGATGATCAGTGATCGAGTCTTCTTCTCCGAGAAGCAACGGCGATTCGAATCCATTTTCATACCCAGCTGGGACCTAGGCGACTGAGCATACCGGAGACTTTAACTCCGAAGCACCCCAGATACACCGATATACCGGGATAACAACCTTAGCCGTATATCACCACATGATACACGTGAGCTCTGCGGCCCAGCGTACCGAGATACATGGGAACTTAAACCCCACAGTAAAACACACTATGACAGCAGATGGGATTCTCTGACCCCACGCTAGGTCACTCCATGGCATACACGGCTCCAACCATCCGTATACCACTTCATGCATGTGGATTTCTAAATTTCTCGATTATCGACAGGTCACCATCGGACGGGACCTAGGGCATCAACAGACGAGAACACTACAGAGGGACTCCATTCCCAGTGCAAGTTCGCCGTCCGGACTCGATTTATTACTATTATCAAGATTTCAACAAGAAACCAATCTCATCTTTTTCATTCTTTTGCCTTTGAATAATTAAATAAATAAGCAGGGCTAAGCATAACTACTTATCTTTTCAATAGGTAACAAGGAATAAGGAATAAGACAGGTAATGCAATTTGGTGGGTTTTCACTCAACTCCTATTACTAAATGCAACATATCAGAGCTGAAGCGGTAAAACTTTTTATAAATAGAATAGGGTTTAAATGTATCCGGGGCTTGCCTTGATGTTCGGGGTAGATGGTCTCGAACTCTGGATCAACTCCCGATTCTTGAATTTGCTCATCCTTCGAATCTGAGTGATACGTTAACTCTCCGTTAACGGAAACTATTCGATAATTAATATGCTTTACATGATGGAATAGTAAACATGATGCTCGATGAGTGTATGATTAGGTTAAGGGGTTGATAAATTATTTAAAAGCATTAAATAAAGACATAAAAATTATAGTTATCAAATTAATCTTAAAATTTTATTTTAGAAAGCTCTTAGCCTAATTAGATGGCAAAACAAATTTTCAGAATTAAAAGCCAATTATTTTAATTATTAAAAATCATTGAAGGTCCATTTTTCAATTAAAAGGGCTAATTTTAACATATGCAAAAAGTACTCAATTTTGGCAATTTCATATTTTTCCTATGTAGATGACATCATGAGGAACATTCACTAAAATTTTCAGAATTTTTGGAGCTATATATAAATTATTATGAATTATCAAAGAAAATAATATTTAAATCATTTTCTGAAAATGGAAAAAGATAAATCGGCACAGTAACCCCGCGCTGACCGACGGCCGCGCGGCGGTTGACCGCCGATTTCTCACCGTCGGTGAGGTTTCCGGCGACATGGTCTGGTCCATCAGTCTCAGCACAACACGTTGAGTCCAACGAGTTATCTAACGACGCTCGAGGGTTCGCAGGCTAAAGCATGCCGGGCTAACTCACGGACGGGCTATGACAGCTCGAAGCCAAGGCCTGCTCGAGGGTCTATCGATCGGTTAGGTACTGTACACTCGAGGTTACAATTCGGGCATCCTCTCGAAGACGGAACTCTGCTCGAGCGAATGGACCATCCTCGAAGACGAAACTTCCCCCAGCGAACGAGCCTCCCCTCGAGGACGGAACTCCGCCCGACGAACGAGCCTCCCCTCGAGAACAGAACTCCGCCCGACGAACGAGCCTCCCCTCGAGACCAGTGCACCCTTCGACTCGAACCCTTCGAGAACAGTGCAACCCTCGACTACCCCTCGAGAACAGCGCACCCCTCGACTCGACACCTTCGAGAACAGTGCACCCCTCGATTCGACACCTTCGAGAATAGTGCACCCCTCGACTCGACACCTTTGAGAACAGTGCACCCCTCGATTCAAGCCCTCGATTCGAGCCTGCACCTCGACTTGATCCCTCGATTCGAGCCCGCACCTCGACCGTCACCCCCTCGACTCGTCGGCCGAGCCCTCGAGCAGGACTCCGACGACTTCGAACTGCACTACAACAACTCCCGATGCGAGATGGATGAAATTGATAATACGAATAGACGCAGGAGCTCACCACGGCGCTGATGCGCACGTTTAGTAGAGGTCCGGAGTGGCTGGGTTGATCTGCGGTCGATGGCGGTGATGGCGGCGGCGGCGCTCCGATGGCACAACGGCACGGTGACCTCCGGTAATGCGCTGCTTGAACCAAGGCGCACATCAGATGCAGGATAACACGGAGAGCACGATTAAGGGGTCGAAAGTAAAATATTTTCACCTCCGGCGACAGCAAACGGCGGAGATGACGGCGGCGGCGCGACTGACTGGCCGCGAGGAAGAAGATTGCGTGCAGGCCGCTCGGGCGATGAAAGAAAACACGGACTGGCCCAAAAGGACCGTGAGGAAGTTGCGGAACTTTGGGCGAGAGCAATTGGACAGAGGTTGAGCGTCGACGGCGAATTTCGGCGGCGGAGGGAGATCGTCGGCGACGGTGGTGGGAGGAAGAAAGGAAAAGAACGGCGTCGTCCGATCGGTATTTATAGCTCGGGGCCGATGAAGGAGCAGGTGACACGACGACGGTGAACCTTCGCGCGTCTGTGAGCGCGCGGGCGGCCGAGAAGGTGCGGCGGTGGACGGCGGCGCGCGATGAGAAGCCGGCCATGGCGTTCGCCGATAGGGTTAGGTGCTGTTCAAGTTATTTACAGAATTGCCACTCAGTTTAAAATACAAATTACTCCCAAATTTATATAAGAACTTGAAAATCTCCAAAAATATCATTTGCATAACTTTTCAAGAGCTACACTTTTCATTTAAGAAACATTTTCAAATTCTGCACAGATTTTGAAATATGAATTCAAATTTAAAAAGAATGCAAAAAGGGCCAATTCTCTAGAAGCAAACATTTGAAATTACTTTTTATTTTTCTAAACAACTTGAAAATCTTCCAATCTATGAAATGTTCAGATTATCAAACCAAACACTTTTCATAGAGAAAGTTTTCCTAAATTTTGAATAATTTTTGAAATATGAATTTAAATTGAAAAGGGAATAAGTGTTGGAAAACTGTATTTTCACTTTTATTCAAAATTATTTTTGGAAACTTGAAAAACTTTGAATACCAATATTGTAGCTCCTTTCAAGATCTACAAACTATATTTTGAGAGTATCTCAAAATTCCTTATAGATTTTAAAATATAGAAAAAGGGATAAAACAAGGTTTTGAAAATAGTTTTTAAGTAGAAATCAACTCATCATTTCATGTATAAAACAATGCACCACATAAAAGACATTACTAAAACATGAATGCATTTATGTCATGATGCTCAATGATTATTCTTAATAATGAACTTGATTATAATTTTAATTACTTACTAACATCTGGGATGTTACATTTTGCTCCTAGGAATACTAGAGTTTTAGGGAATTTATTTGTGAAAATCTTAAATTGCTGCATGATGAGTTCCTTTATGACAAGAGATTAAAATTCCAACCATAGCCAAATACTCATGCTTACTAGAATAGGAAAGCCATCCACTTACATATATCACTCTGTAGGCGTTGAGGGTAGTTAAGCTGTGTTGACCCTTAGCAGTTAGTCATGCAGTTAAAGTCAATACTATGTGCTCTCCATCCATTGATCTATGCTGCTTCTATCCTCAGAGGTATGCACCCGCTTATATTCACTACGCTACACTCACTCTGTGCTACTTCTATTCCTAGAAGTACCACCCACATATATACACCTCATACATCTATGTTGTTTCTATCCTAAAAACACGCACCTATGCTACTCCTACCCTGGGTGTACTCATCCATCCATTCATATACATATTCCCCATCTAGATCCACCCAAAAAATGTTCTAACTCCTACACTGGGAGTGAACGCCAAAAATATACATCGCCATCATATCTCTTTTCATTATGCAATAAAGCTCCAGCCATTTCAGTTAATACTCCCTATAGCTATTGTTGTATCAAGAGGATTAGTTGCTCTAAAAAAAGAAAAAAAAGAAGAAAAAGAAAAGAAAGAGGACAAAAGTCCCAAGTGATAAAGCAGCCAAGTTCTCCTCTTCAAAGAATTTTAGAGTTACTAAATAGGAAGGTATGTTATCCCCAAGGAGCAAGTGAAGAATTAGATCTTCATCATCATTGATCAACCCTCATAATCATCTTCTTATTTATCACCATCATTCCTTCCCCTCATTCACATGCACATATGACTTGATTGTATGACTAGTTTATCTGGATCCATGGTTTAACTGCGCAATATATGAAAGTAGGTTTTGAGTTGTCTCCCCACCTATGAACTCCACATAAGCCTATTAGAAGTAGGGTGAGAGAGAGAAGGCAACCTCACTATGCCTTATTTCCACAAATACCACATATTCTGAGAGAAGACAGAAGGCATATCTTATACTTGCCTTAGAGAGGATCCAGAAATACCACAAATGATAGACTTAAAAGGGTCATACAAGGAATCTTTGAGTTTTATTTAAAAATCTTGTAAAAACTCTAGAATAATAGTTGATCAAAGAGTGAGAAACATAGCGCTTGACTTGACCGTTCTATCTTTCAACTGCTCAAGACCCAAGTGATGGCTACAAGCCCCATGGTGAAAGGTAATATGGGTAAGTTTTGAGTCAAAATAGTTCACTCTAGGAGAGTTCTAATTTGAAAGCATGTGTACTTATGAGGCGTGAAAGCATTGTAGGATCCATCACTGAGTCTATCTTTGCTTAGGGATGAGCAAAAGGTAAGCTTGGGGGAGATTGTTGATGGTAGATAAGTACCAATTTTTAACCATCAACATAGCATGAGATATGATTAAAACATGAATACCATCTAGTTATAGGGGTTATACTAATAGAATTCCATAAGTTTTGCTGAATGTCTATTTCTACAGGGGGTTATCAGAAAAGAACCAAAAGAGGTCCACACGTCGGATTTACATAGAGAGAATACCACGTCCAGTAATCAAAGAATACTCTAGAAGACTCGAGGAGGCACCCTTGCAAAGCTGGGCCCACATGGCAGAAATCCATGGGAGCCCGCCCAGCCACGTGGGCGGCCGCCCGGCTATCTCCACCAATGGGGAGCGACCTCATGGATCCTGCCTCCACCGACCTTGAAGATCAATATGAAGCATCCATTGAGGTCAGTTTGATCCAAGAGCTGTGGTGCATCCTAGGGGGCTATATAAGCAGGGCCCCTGGCCCTTGGAGAAACCCTGATTCATTCAAGAATTCATTTAGAGAATTCATCCTCATTTTCAGAGAAGCCCTAGAGCCACCATCTCAATTAGAGCTCCATAGTCTAGTAGCATAGCTACATAGGAATAGATCTAGAGGGAGTCAAGCCTAGCTTGGAGTTTGGATC
This sequence comes from Bothriochloa decipiens, assembly GCA_023333625.1. Classification (NCBI taxonomy): domain Eukaryota; kingdom Viridiplantae; phylum Streptophyta; class Magnoliopsida; order Poales; family Poaceae; genus Bothriochloa; species Bothriochloa decipiens. The sequence goes on from CM041628.1 coordinate 47,759,624, forward strand.
TATCAGCATTCTTGATAATTTCTTCTACTTTATTATAATATTTGTTATTGTTCTTGCTACTATGAATAGTACTTTATTCTATTCTATTATATCAGAAATGACTTTGCTCTATTTGCTTATATTCTCAATTATATTGTTCTTAGTTTACTTTGATTATATGCTTTGCATAATTGGATTAGAATTATATTTATGTATAGGATCGTATAGCGCTTGCTCATTAGATCAATGGGTGAGTGGTAAATATTGTGTAGGCGTGGTGCCTAGACCGTATTTATCTGTGACTACACCCTATATTCTAGATCATGAGGTAGATCACGGGAGTGACAGTCCTATTGAGTCCTTTGTAGCCCTCCTCCCGAGTATAGGACTAGTAGAACACCACTGTTATAGGAAAGTGATTTCTCTATTCTTGATCTTCCTTGGTATTATCACTATGCATAAATGTAACCTTTTCCCGCCATGATTGCTAGGTGTAATTTATAGTTAGAATAACTTTGGATTTATTCTTGTAGATAAATGTATTCTTGATCTTCCTTGGTATTATCATTGTATGCTTTGATTTTATAGTTAGAATAACTTAGGATTTATTCTTGTAGATTGTCCTAGTCTATGCTAGTGTTATAAACTTAGAGTACTCTATTGAGATGTTTATCATTATTTTTTTGGCTATATGCTCTCATTTATCCTTTGTCACTTACCATTCATTTATATATATTATTATTTTATGTGACACTTGCCCTGCATGAGAAGATAGATAAAGACATGGTTAAGCTCTCCATTATCACATGCAATGCTCATTGATCATTATCCATAAGCATTCCCTTCCCAGTGGTAAAAATATAAATAACAATACCTGGATTACTCCCAGTTAAAACTGCCCCAGACTGTGGCCGGCTTCTGCTTTGCTAGTGCGGCCGGCAAACGAGACTTCATTAGCATCACCGGTGGACGCCCCTCCTTCAAATTCTTGCCTTTCATAGAGGAATTAGTAGCTATATCTGATTGCTGCAATGGGCTCATCCTTTGCTGGTGCCTTAGGGGTCTGGATATCGATATTGCGTCTGCAACCCAGTGACTGAGAGTTATGAGATACTGCCGCCTGTCACGTGTGTTGTTGGCCATGGACATCCCTTGGCCGCTCGATCAAGCAGAAGCCGTGATCGACCGTCCATCGGCTACCTACCACCGCAACCGCCCTATAAAGCAAGCACCCCAGCACCCTAGGGTTCCCAAGCCGCCACCACCGCTCTGGTGGAGCCCAATTCTACCTTGCCAGCCTCGATTGGAGAAGAGCTGAAGGAAGGGGGAAGAAAGGAGTCGGGGAAGAAGAAGAAGCCGCCGTCGGAGTTGGGGAGGAAGACCGTCGACTCGGAGCCGCCGCTGCTGTGTCGGGAGTAGGAAGGAGGAGCAGTACCGTGAGCCAGAGCCGCTTGGACTTGTACCACACCTCCATCGTCTTCGACCCGTCGGTGAGCACCGCCATCGCCACTCTCTCGAACCCTTCGCCGTGCTATTGGCCATGGCGCTCCGCCATGAGCGCATAGGCCCAGGTCACTACCGACCTCACTGGACACACCCGCACACACACACGAGACCAGTCGAGCCTCCTTGGACCACGACATCGGGAGGATGCCAGAACAGAAGCCGCCCAGTTCATCGCCGCGCGCCAAGATCACCCAGCCGCCTTTCCATTGAGCCTTGACCTCCATTGTTTCCGGATCCACGCTCGCCTTGATGAGACGGACCCCGTGCACACCCTAGCTCCATGTTTGCCTCACCAGAGCACCGACCCGAACCACCTTGTCGTCGACGTGTCAGTACGTTGCCGCTCTAGAACGCCGCCGTTCACCGTCGGTTCCTGCCACCATCGACCACCCTCGAGGAGCAGGAAGAAGCCGGGAAGCTCGTGACGAGCTGCATCGAGTGGGCAAGATGGAGACCGTGGACCCTCTCGGAGTGCCGTTGCCGTGCACCGAGGACCTATCGAAGCTCCGCCATGGGAGTTGCTGCCCGTGCGGACTCCGCCGTGTGTTTTGGTCACCGCCGGCACATCGAGCAGGTGTTGCGTGACTCCAACCATCCATCTACGCCACCAATTGGAGTAGGAGTGACTCGGTGTGAAGTGTACATCGAGCGCCGTCGCCATCGAGCCATCGTCCGCCATAGAGCTCATCACTGGAAGCAAAGCTGCCGCCCTGAAGCCCATCAACGTGACCGTCGTGAAGTCCCAAAACTGATGGGCGGGTTAATGGTGCCAGAGATCCTTTGTGGCACCAGGAATTGAGGGTTTCCCCGCCGCCGATCGCCGAGGAGGAACTCCACGTTCGAGCCGATCTCGTCCGAGACAGATCACGCGCTTGAACCGACCCTCGAGTTTCACCCTTCGACAAACTGACCCTCGAGTTTGACCCTTCGACAAAAGGACCCTCGAGTTTGACACCTCGATGCGCCGACCCTCGAGTTCAACACCTCGAGCACCGTCACCCTCGAGCGCTGTCCGCCGTAAAGCACGTCGCCGGAGCCAAGCTCCTGACTTGACGACCACCTACGTGTCCACCTTGACGACCCGAGGATGATGCACGGGTTAGCGAAGTCCTGGAACAGCCCTCGTCGGATGTTTAACCACGCTGTCATCGGCCGAGCACCGTTGTGGAAGCAGAGCAGTTTTCCGTCTTCGACCATAACCCTCGAGAGCATACCCCTCAAGACCTAACCCTCGAGAGCATACGCCTCGAGACCTAACCCTCGAGAGCATACCCCTCAAGACCTAACCCTCGAGAGCATACCCATCGAGACCTAACCCTCGAGAGCATACCCCTCGAGACCGTATCCTCGAGACCGTACCCTCGAGAGCACGCCCCTCGAGACCTAACCCTCGAGACCGTAACCCTCGAGACCGTAACCCCTTGAGACCTAACCCTGGAAACCGTAACCCCTCGAGACCTAACCCTCGAAACCGTAACCCTCGAGACCGTAACCTCTCGAGACCGTAACCCCTCGAGACCTAACCCTCGAAACCGTAACCCTCGAGACCGTAACCCCTCGAGACCGTAACCCCTCGAGACCGTAACCATCGAGACCTTACCCTCGAGCCCTTTTTCATTTTCAGAAAATGGTTAAATATTTGAAAATTCATATCTAATTCATACGAGCTCGGAAAATTATGATCCACATATCCAAATTTTCTATAAATCGAGCCCTATCTATCTAGGCTATGTTTGAGTGTATTTGGATCTTCTATTTTGCATTCGTTCTTTGTGCTAATCTATAGGGGTCGCTTTCGTGACCGTTAAATCTCGTTACAGGCTCGAGCGAGGACAATTCTGACGACAGTGACTACCAGGAGAAGTCCGACAGCTACATCAGTGAAGGTGCCACACACCATCCAACCTCGTAGATCCCATTACGCATGACAACTATAGTATGGCTAGTGCTTTAAATTCATGTTGCTATAATGCTATGCCTGTGCTAGGATTGCATGATAGAGTATTTATTTGATGAGCCCTACCTTGTTGTAAACTATCACCTGCTTACCCGCTGTTATGATA
>CM041628.1:47763181-47905852 GCA_023333625.1 Bothriochloa decipiens
AAGGTATATGCATGGGATGGAGCTAACACCCTACCGAGACGATCATGGCACCCCCTTCGGGAGTGGGTACATGGCATGGCATCCTCTTCGGGAGCGGATACATGCTCTCTTCACAGTTCCAGTGATCCAGTGCTGGATGGTAGAGTGGCATCGCCTATGGCAATAGGCACCCAAAATCTGCCTAGATGCGCGTGTGCATTGATGATGGTTATCTGGTGGATTAGTGAAACCTCTGCAGAGTGTATGGTTGATCGATCGATACATATGCCGAATCTTCGGCTATGGACCTTTCCTATGTTTTGCATGCACCGGACTAGTGAGTGGAGTGTTCTACCTTTCTCTGAGTGTGATTTCCGGCCGTGAGCCAGTTTGAGGGCTGCGGGCCGCTGAGGCAAGCCAAGAGGGAGTTGGCTTGTCGACCAGAGTCTGAGAGGGTGTTGGGGGAGATGAGATGATGCTACAGATATGGATGGAGATAGATGAAGGGAATGGGTTTGTGTTTAAAACTTGTTTATTATACTTTTGTTTTATATACTTGAACAATTCATAGGAAACCCCAGCCTTATAGGTTCCTTTTGAGATACCCTTATTTTTGCATCCACTTCCACAAAGCAATGCATAGGGTGAGAGTGTGGCCAGTACAAATCGTACTAAAAATTTGGTTTCAGGTTCAAGGAGTGAGTACTCATCTGGGGAGTACAGTGATTGAGGGTTCCGTGCCTATGCTCAAGTTGGAGAGAAGAAGATAGCTTCCGCACCTCAAGCTTTTATTGTTATGCTGCATGAATTCTGATTCCGCCCCTGTGGTGATGTAATAAGTTATTGTAACTCCCTCTATTTGCTCTCTTTTGTTCGATGTATGGATTATGGATTCAACTGTTATCGGGTAATGAGATTTAAATGGTCATATTACACTCCGACACTGTGGATTTCCCTTCGTGGAAATCAAGGTCGTTTCATGTATGGGGAATGAGGAGTACTGGGTGATTGCACTCCACCTAGAATGGAATTTGATTTTCATTGAAGGGGAGGATAGAGCAAAGCTAGCATATGACATGGACCGTAGAGAAGTCCATGTCATCCCTGCTCGTGAATTTGAGTATGTTACAAGTATCATTAAAGATTGTTCATCTTTAGACCATTATATCTTCCTTATGTCCCCTTGTTCTCGGATTCATTGAGAGAAGTAAAATAAAGCCCAATTTGATGCTTATGTACCCTTCTTCTCGGACATTAGCAGAGCACTAAATAAAGCTACACTTTTTGAATCCCACAGTCACGACATTTTAAATGGACCAATGTTGTTTGCTTGTTTGAAGTAAAATAAAGCTCAAATTAATGTATCTCTGCATTGTACTGTGTTATTGTAAAAAATATGACCAAATGTTGTTTTCTTGTTCATGGACATGCTAATTTTCTGAAGGATGGAAGTTGTACTTATTTCCACTAAACTAGCATGCCATCTTTGTTCTATTTGCAAATCAAATTATTTATTCAGTATGCAAAGTAATTTACAATGGTGTCACAACTCCAATCGCCTTTATTGTCGGATTCATTAGCAGATGTTGTTTGCTTGTTCTATGGATATGTAAATTTTAGCAAAACTAGTGAGCCACCACTGTATTTTGTTGTTTCAGAATTTGTTCTAGGATTTAGTGCCCACCGGGCAGATCACTTGCGGTCTGGCCAAGTCAAAGCTTGGATAGCCACACTATCCTTGCGTCCGCAAACAACTTTGGCCTGATCAAATATGGAGGCTACTGTTGGACAAGTTCAAATGTTCAATGGCCGAACTTTCTCACATGCGTAATAGTTTTTCAGTATCAACTGGCTCCTCTGTTCTACATTAGGATGCAGGGAAAATAGCCAACTGGTAGGAGATTGATGTGATGCTATTGGTTTACTAATAGACTGATGGCTACGACACTCAAAGCAGACAACCCTCCACTTAATTGCGTTCACAGTAAAACTCAGGAGGCACGTCTCATCCTTGATGCTCAAAAAACCCGTGAGGTGTGTCCGGTTGGTCATATTTACACTGGTCGAATGTTCTGATGTATGCACAAAAATGTTAAGAGGAAGAAACATGCAGACATCATCAACTATGACTGGTAGAAACAAGTAAACGCTCCGCTCCATCTGTATTTAGATTACAAATAGTATAGACGATGTGATATATTCAATGAAGTAATGAAAGAAAAAGTTACATTTGGATAATACAGAAACATTCTTTATTAGGAAACATACTAACAATAATCGTCAGATAGGTGTGTATTTGTCAAAGAGTTACAGAAACAACAAGCAAAGGTAACAAATCACTATGACACATCAATATATATCTGATTGAAACTCATACATATATTACCAGGAAAAGAAAGCTGCATGCATGAGTCAGGGCTTCATGGCACTTGTTCATGCTTCTCTCCATCATCGAACTCGCCATCATCACTCTCTTCATTAACTTGAAAGCCATGGTTGAGTAGCAGCTGCTTATGGCTTCTTCTTATCTCGTCATCATCATTTGAAGATAGACGCACAACATGATCTATGGCTTCATTCCACATCCAGTTCTTCACTTTACGGCCTGGCCGGCAGGCCAGGCATCAACTGATCCTCTTACTGTTGTTGTCAACGAAGAGTAAGCCTCCTCCACCAGCCTGAATAGGAGACTGAGTGAGGTGGAGATCAAAGTCATGCTCCTTTTATAGGATCTCATCGATCTTGTATGACACGAAGGCGTCCATGCATGCACACTTGATCTTCTCATTTGATAGTCTGGGCTAGGCCTAGTCTTTGGCACGAAGAGAAATATTACCTTTTTCCATGTCCACACCAAGCAAGTCTTGGCCAAAAATCTTGAGGCTTCCCACTTTGCTCCACTTACCTCTGATTATGAAGGGCGCCATGGCCTATAGTTCCACTGCCTTGGAGAGTTTGATGTTGTGGTGGCGCCTCAAAAATCCATGTCACCGGCGATTCCTGCATCGACAAAAACGTGCTGCTCGCCCGCAAGGAACATTTTGAGGTCGTCAGGGATGGTACCGGTGATAGCCACCTGGAAGAGAAGGCACTGCTTGTCAATGCATATTTGTAAGAGGGCCATCCTATCCTTCTTCACAAGGCATTCCTCATCTAAACCAACGATGAGCGGCTTATCGCGGTGGACATCTCAAAGAAAGCGCTCAACCGTCTGGGGCTTTGATGTGACCGTAACTAGGATCTCATTATCCTCGACCATGACAGTCTTTTCTTCATCCAAGAAGCGAGAATGGAAGTCGGCGGGTCCGCTGTTGTCAATGGATGGTCTAGAATGTGTGAGCAAGCAGGAACAGAAGTGGTAGTGAGATGAACTGTCCATGGAGCGCGAGAAGGATGAACTTGTTTGGATGGAATGATACTAGTATAGCATGAAATATGCATACATGACGAATACTGGCAATGGAGGTAGAGGTTAATATACAAGATACAAAGGAACCACCCGGATGTGTGAATGCCAATGGATGGGCATGCTGAGATGCTAGTAGGAACCACCGTTCAGACAAAGAAGGGAGGCGATGGATTGAGAACACTAGCCAACCCAGACAGGATGCAAGGAGTCACGACACTTAATTCTCTATACCGGATGGTTCTCATGCATAAGCATGGTGGGCACAATGCCTGTCTTTTCAGTATGGCTGGCATCCGAGACTGGTACAACCTATGCTTGACACGACGCTACCCACAGTGAGGTAAGTGAGACACATAGTTTATAATTTCCAATTTATAATTAAGAACCTCCAGTCGTTTCCTTCTTGTAAACTTGATATGTGTCCGTCCTGGTGAAATATGTCGTGCTCGAACTTTCTTGCCTGTGTACTACTCCTCCGGGATGTTTGTATAACGTGTGAGGTTTGTCTGCCTCCATGAAATATACAATCATCGGACTTTCTTACGTGTGCTGTATGTACAACTGCCTCTGGCAAACGATCCCTTCAGTCCACCCAACATGGCATAAATGAAATCTCACAAACACACTTACGCAAATATATAATCTCACAGGTTACACAAACGGCTTTGAAATTCAAACTAGCTACATAGCAGTCTAGCACCGCCGCAGACGTGTACTCATGCCCCATGCGTTGTACTCGTGCTTTGGACATGTTAGTGTAGAGTATTTTTGAGTACACATTCTCCATGTACAAATCAATGCAAGTATTCACTGTGGAGCCAGATGAACGAATTTGCAAACACAACCAAGATGGCACCCTAGTTTAGCTGCACACTGGCCACCATCCGTTCTAGACGAAATTAACTGCATCACCGCCTGACGTGCGTTGGGAATCCGAAAGAACACAACTGCATGGTCATCAAGTTCTACCACATTAGGTTGAGAGCCTGGGAGCGAGAATACAAGGAACAGGCCACCTGTTTTAAATTTTGGACATCATGTTGACTGTTCGTCTTATTCACAAAATTAATGTTATTTATTTATAGAATAAGAAAATAATCAATGACAGTCTTTGTGAGACGAAGGGAGTATATATAAACTACAGCAACCGACGGCTTGATCTATCTCTAGGCCAAACTGTTCCTTGTTCATCACTTGCTGTGATGGACTATCAGCAACCCTTGGAAGGCCCTACTGAACCCTTGGCAGCACCGCCATTGGTGGTGGCGCCGTCGTTGGTGCAGTTGGTCGTGCTGCATGTTCCACCAGAATACGAAGTGCTTGCAACAATCATCGAGTTTGCGTAACACGAGAACGTGTGCATCTCGGTTCTTGCTGGGAGTGGCTGGGTGAAGAGTGCTACTGTACCACCATGGTGAGGGGCGGTGTCCTCCCCACACACACTAGCACAAGTGGCATCGTGGGTGTGGAGGCTCGGTCGCCACAAGCTGATATCGCTATCTGAGACAGTTCTCATTCCTCCCATGGCGGACACACCACCGTTCTTCACAGCGTGGCTGGTGGAATCGGAGACTGGTTCAAACCATGTGGGCGAAGTGGTGGGATTGACAACAATGGAAAGGCTGGTGGTTGTAGCCCTTGTCGTTCCTATCAACTACTGCTGCATGCACCTGTTGCCTGTGGTGGGAGTGCACTTCGACGAGAGCTGGATGCAGTCTATATTTAGACTATTTGCTTCATCCCGAACTGGTGGCTCCAGTGGTGCAGGCACCAGCAGACAACGGGCCCAGACATAGGGCATTCACGGGCCGCTCTAACACTAGCTGTGCTGGCATTCATGAATTGCACTTAGTGATGCATTGTTCTTGTTTCTCCATCTTGTGTTCCTCCATCATACTATGTTCTTGTTCCTCCATCTCGTGTGGCTGTTATCATGAATGTATCAATTATATCTTTTTTCGCTCATGCACCATATCTAGTGTTGTTTCCCCTCAAATTAGAGCCCACCATGAACAAATTTTTAAAAGAAGAACAATAAAGTTGAGCGATAAGCCCCGACTGTTAGAAATCCTACCCACCCGCATTGCAGCTTCAATGAGGGCTTCTTCATCTCCGCGTCTCCGGTTGTAGATTGATTGCTACGACATTCAAAATAGACAACCCTTCACATTTTGTCCTACGAGATCAAATATGTAGCGGTCAGACTTTATTGCGTCCACCTCTTGAGATGAACTCGTCTCTGCCAATGGTTTACAACAAAAATATAAAAACACATGTCCTAATAACATCAAGAAGACATGTCCTAACAACAAACATAACTATTATTACATCAATTTGGTTACTAAGCTAGATTAAAAGGTTAGCCATGTTGACAACTTCAAGAAGACATACACAAAGCTGATCCTAATCTCTAGTCATAGATAATGCATAACCTCCAGGCATAAGACTTGTCCTCTCATCTGATATATTCAAAAATTTATTCAAAATATCATTTCTTTTATTGTGACTTGCTTTATCAACAAAAGATCTTCAAGAATGACCTAAATTTGACTACGTTTACTGATATTTTTTGACTAATATGAGCGGTCAAACTTCATGTCAAAAAGTTAGATGAACTGTTCGTTTGGTTGTTTCTAGCTGGCTGATTCTGCTTGATGCTGATTTGTCATGAGAGGAAAACATTGCTAAATCTGTATGCGCTGATAAGACCAAACGAACAGGTACAGTGGGCGGATTTTACTGAGTTTGTAGTAGTAAATTTCAACAGCCATCTACTAGTCCACTCGAACACGCCTACCGCCCCACAATAATGCCCATTTTGTTTCCCGAGGAGTCAAACTTTTAAAGTTTGACCGAATAATGGTATTTTTTAAAAATAACTGGACATACTTAAGGTACTTAAATGTGTCACTATGCTAAAATTACATTCTTTTCTAGATGGAGAAAGTAATAAGTATCAACAAGCCTCACTTCTATCTAATGCAGAACTGCATTTGACTAGAAACTCCAGAACGTCCGGCCGCTGTGTCTCTAATCTTGTCTGGACCGTCCTACGCATTGTCATCTTTCAGTGTAGTGGCAATTAGTACGTCTGCTCGTCGACTGTTGTTGTTGCTTGGATTGGGGTGAAATATACTATAGACCTCACAACCGCATTAGTCAATCAAGTCTGAAGCATGTCATGTTGGTCAAAAGCTCTTTTTTCATGATTCCTCTTCTGCCCCATTTTCCTACCGCATTCACTTCAATCTCACCAAACGCACAAGGTCTAATATGAAAGGGGCTGCCATGGCTTGCCGCATACTACAGTTCAATCTAGTCTAATGTTTGTGATAGTAAATTTGACTGGCCGGACGTGTAACTCTTGTGCTGAGCTAGTCCAATCATAGTAAATCCAACTAAACTGGACTCGCCTTTAGTCTCCCCATTGACTGGCGTGACTGCTTGGGTTTGCATGAATTAACTCATGAAAAGACCTATCACTACCACACTAGGCATTCATATCTCGCGTGCCAAATCTTCTTTTCTTGAATCACCTCATGGGTCCAGATGTCCTGACGCCTATATTACTCAGCTCGAAAGAAAGTCTGACATTGGGCACATTTGTTTTGCCAGACAATTAGCAGTACAGAACTCCTCTTATTTTTGAGTGGGTCACAACATTTGTATTAGTAGTAGTGATGAGTGGCTTTGATCTATCTATAACCCAACTATTCTTATTTTTATGTCCTTGCAAGAACTAGAATCAAGGATTACTTTATTCAAAAATTTAAACTTTACTGGATCACAGAAGGTGTGGTAGTCACAAATCTTAGCTACCCAGAAGACGTTCTCCTGTAGTTTCTTGTGCTGGTTTACTTCACTCTAGTTATGTCATATTTTTCAAATCAACATGTGAGGTGTTTTATGAAAAAGTGAAAACACAAACAATCAGTTAGATTGTGGATAGTGGAGACACAAGGAGGAGACACGGCCCATGCAAATGTCTCAGTCATGGGGTGGTCAACTACTCGATGGCCTCTCTTGTAAAAAAAGAAAAAGAAAAAACCTAATCGATGGCCTCGAAGATATAAGAGCATAAACAAGGGGCGCGAGGAAGGTTATACTTGCTACCTTCACTCTCCAGAGCTCCTCATTCCATCCCAAAGCTTTTGCCTTCCACCCTACTGCACCTTTGACCAAGACAATGGCTAAGCCAATGAGCTTGACTGTCGATGGGGAGGCCCCGAAGGCCATCCACAGTGACAATCCTATGCCTACGGAGGGAAGTCTGGTCGGCGTGGTCTCTGACTCACCAGATCTCCCTTTGAAGGTGTATCATCAACGTACCACTTGTACATGTTGTTTATCTTCATTTTCACCAGAGTATGCTAGAAATGCTCATACTAGTATTTGGATCTTGCCTACTTTCAATAGGTGGACATGGACGTGGATGTGATTGCGTCCTAAGGACCGTTTCCACTGGAGCCGGATTTTCCATCTGCGGTTGCGCCCGAAAAGCGGTCCCACGAGGCATCCCCCGATGGAGGCAGCCGCTCATGAATTCGTGCCATGCTGCACTGGTCTGTTTGGTAGAAGTCATTTTCCTTCTCAATTAGATGGCTCTCCTGCTCTATGGGCTTGAACTTGGCTTGCATTGTGCAGCACTTCCTCCACGGCGGCACTGTCCCTAGATATGCACCTCCCTACCCTGCTTGCCCGCCGTCTTCGAGCCGTGGTATCTAAAGACATTCATCGGGGTGCAGCCATAGCGTTGGCTGCCGCCTAGCTTCAGATTGGCATAGCGGTGAACCTCAGAGTGATGGAGCAGGGTTTTCCGTCGAGTTCCATGGACGATGACATCAGCGATCTGATGGTCAATTTCAAGCCGGCCACCAGCGCCATCTTACCAAAGGTTGATGTGGATGAGATCTTGCGTGCCAACCTTGACCCTTGATTTGTGGGACATAACAATATTTTAGTTGTCATGATTAGGTTTGACCTGTGATGCGCCCGTGAATGATATGTGAACTCTTATTTGCATGCGTGTCTGTGTGAACTTGTGTTGCACTTTATAATAGGTGCATTAAACTCTATTGAGCGTGGTGGCTCACATCATTTTGTACTTGGTTTGTAGCCTCTGTTGTTTGCTTCTTGCTGCAGATCTCTTTCAGGTTGTCTTTGCTCTAATTGATAATATGCTAGACATTCATGAGTGCCTTTGATTTCTGTTGATGACTCGTGTCTTCATTAATATCTGTATCCATTAGGGATTCAACAAAAGTAATGGAGATTTTTGTTCGGCCCGGTCTGAACCATGATCCTTGAACTTTCTTGCATGCGCAGTAAATTTGAATAGCTATGTGGTTCCTCCATTACTATTTTAGCTAAATCAATTCTAACCATCATACTTGCAATAAAATTACAAACGACAATAGGATCTGAGGTTTGATTACATTGCTTACTCCATGTATTAGTAGCCATCTTTAGCTATGCTGCCTCTCGGCTGCTACGAGCATGGGACCGCTGGCATTGGGGTGCACTATTTACTCCACCAAGAAGGTCCGATCGTCTAATAATTTCACTACTCAGACAATGATGAATGTCATACGGTCACATCATTAGACTATTCCAGCCCTACCATCACTGTGATGTGCAAAAGCCTAGCCTCACCTTGTATAGCCAACTCCAGCTAGTTGACTGGCTCTGCTCCTGACAATTATTACTACTACTATTGCTGCTACTACAACTACCACTGATAATACAAATGCATTGCTACCCCCTTGTTCATCCGATAGATATCTAACACTGGGTTCCCTTCGAAGCGTCCTCTACCTCTAATCGCTCCAACTCCAAAATCATAGCTACAGACTATGCCACCAGCCCCATAGAGTTGCCATCACCATGAGCTCCACCGCAAATCCTCCGCCCCAGTTTTCCACTTTCCATCGCTTCATCCAGCCGACAATGATGTGGACAAAATCCTTGACTATGTACGGTGCTAGTGAAGCAGCATTGTCTGTGACCCTGGAATGCATGGTCACAGGATCCTCAAAGCCGGCAGTCGCTGGAAATCGGTGAAGGTGCCATACCCAGGATACAACACCAATAGGACCTTCACCACAAATCAAGCCATGGTTGTCCCTATCGACGAGGATGGTGTCCGTGAGGTCCTTTGTCTGTTGTTGAGGTCAGTCCCGCCATTGCAGGATCTGACCCTCAGTGATCGGCAGTGGGATAGAATCCTTCCCGAGTTGACGGTTCCTCTGCTCACCGTCTTGTCGTGCGAGGCCTGCAAGGATGGCTGCTTCACCCAAGCAAAGATTGGGCTTGCGGTCGACCAAGTAATCGAGTTCATCATCCTCGGCGCTCTTGACACTCTGCATAGAAGTGGCGCCACTGGGGCATTGGGAATGCAACACCTACCTTTGGATTTTAGATCTAGTGATGCGGCCAGTCTTGATGTGCTTACACCATGTTGTAGTCGAGCATTCCACTGCAATTGGATAATATATTGGTTCGATGGGAACACTACCTGCCCATGGTGCAGGAAAGATTTGTCTATGGGTCTTAACCCATTCTTGTAGGCAATTGATCTAGTGATGCGACCAGTCTTGATGTGCTTACGCCAAGTTCCTCGCCATGCCGGATCACTCCATCTCGCTCATTGGAGGACAACAACAAGGATGACATGATGAGGTTGATGGTGGCAACACAGATGACTTCAAGGGTTGAGGTATCGATCGGTAGGTGTACTTAGTACCATAGTAAAAGATCTTGTAGTACTAGTACAATGGCGGTGCATGTAGTTCACTTTTGTTCTATTTTTGAATGGCCTTATGTACCCTAAAAATTATTGGAAACCAATATAATTTTGGTTTAACTGTTTTTGAGTGCTTTTCATGATTTTGGGAATGTGCTTTTGACGGGGCGAATAATAGATGGTAGGAAGGAATGCAGTCGGTCACAACATTGAAAACCACGTATTAATAGTACTAGTGTCTTTCATCTGTGTTGGACCACATAGTAAGTTAGTCGCGTAAACTAGTATAAATGACACAGTAACAAGCATCACATGATAACGAGGACAAACCATAGAGGAAGCTGTCAGACACGGTCAAATAGAGAGGGCCGGACTTTCATACATTTGAAATAGCGTTTCAACTCCAATGGCTCATCGGTTCTACATTAGGATGCACTGAGAAAGGCTCCTCGCTGCCAGATGGGATCCACCAAGCACTAGGTTGGTGATTGATGCAGAGCTATCAGTTCGCCAACAGATTAATTGCCAAGACATTCAAAACAGACAACCCTTGGCACTTCGTCCTCGCGATCAAAAATGTAGAGGTCGGATTTTCTTGCTTTCGTAGTAAAACTGAATAGCTATGTCTCATTCGTGCTGCACTAGATTGAGGTAAGACTTGTTGAGATGAACTCCTCGCTGCCAATGGTTTACAACAAACAATGTAAAAAGAACCACTAGGGTCCACAAAACTAGCTAAAAATGACCAAGTGACTGATGCTACACCACCCTCAACAAAGCTTAACCCTGCTAATTATTACATCAATGTACAATTGTCTCCATTGAACAATCAAAACACCAATCGAAACATTGGTTATGAGGTACTTGAACATCACACCTATTTCAGAAACATATAACAAGGGCATGTATGTAATTCCATAAACACTAAACGATAACATCATCTTACCATGTGGTTAATGCTTAGTGCAAAAGGAATAGCACCAACAAAATTTTGGAGGAAAATTGATCAAAAGCGCTCAGATTCCAAAACTTGTAGAATTAGCCCTCCATGTCTTTCCCTCCGCATCAACAACAACCATGTGGTCAAATGCACAATGAGTAACAACCATCATAGGAAAAGGAGGTAAATTCACAACGAGTAACAAGTATCATAGGAAAAATAGGGTAAACTTTGCAGGGTACTGTCCGACGCAGTCAAATGCGCGGGGTCCGGACTTTCTTACCTTCACGAAAATTTTGACAGTTGTCTATATTCTCTAACACCTTCACATCCTTCTTTCCTATACTCTTTCCAAATTGGAAAAAATCCCCCTTCCTGCTGCCTTCTTCCCACGCATGTGATGGGTTTCTCGCACTACATCTCATTGCCAAACCATATATCCTTGATGCGCACCTCGCAGTTATTAAAAACACAACATATCCTCTGAATGCCAACCACTTCTCCATTGCCTGTTGGACCTGCAGCGGCGAAGGAAGGTGTACTCTGGTGGTCTCTTTTTGGTGTGCTACGTTGGCTCTAGCGTCCATTTAGAGGCAGGCGATGGGGCTTTCTCGGTGGAGCGTGGCGGCATTAGCGTCCGTGGAGGAGCCATCAGATCCGATCCCCAGGTCTCCTTCCTCCTCTTTTATTGTTCATTTCATCCGATCCACTAATTTTTAAGCTGCAGTGCACTTGTTGCTAGGAATGCCAATTAATGATGGTTAGACTTGATTTAGCTGATTTGTGATGGCCTAACTACTAGTCTAGATTGCATATATATACCTGCTACTCTAAATGTGGATTTCACTGATGAATCTTTGTTGTATTATTTTCCTCTTTAGTTATGTCATTATTTAGGAAACCAAGGCTTAATACACACTAACAAAATGGAGGAGGCCCGCAAGAGGAGAAAGGCCGTGTTTGCCAGCCTCCCGAACGATATCATTGTCGATATCCTCCGCTTCCTTCCCTCTCGCTCCTTGTTCTGCTGCAAAATGGTCTGTAAATCCTGGAAAAGACCCCATGTTCATTCAGCTGCTGCCCTAAATTGTGGCCAGCTTCTTCTATGACACTTATAATAGCTATCAACACTTCATCAGCATCACGGGGGAACCACCCTCCTTGAAATTCTTGCCCTTTGACATTGAAATGGTAGCCATCTCAGATTGTTGCAACAGCCTCCTCCTATGCTAGTGCCACGTGACTGATGGAGACCGCTATGTTGTTTGCAATCTAGTGACCAAGAAGTTCAAGGTACTACCGCCTAGCACCAGGGATGTTGGCCATGCTGTTGGTGAGGCTGGCTTGTGTTTTGATCCCACGGCCTTGTCGCACTTCCATGTGATAGAATATGTTGATAGTGAAGAAACTCTGTGTGTAGGCGTGGAGATCTACTCATCTGAAACCACAGCATGGATCTACAAGGAATCTCAATGGGGCGAGGAAACTGATGTGACATATTTTAGTGCACAGAATGTGTTTCTTAACGGTTGTCTAAATATTATGGGGTACTCTAACTACTCCAGGATACTTGATGTGGATATGGAGGGAAACAAATGGAGTAAAATTGATAGGACTAATGGTGCTATACACTTCATGCATCAACCTTAGGGTCTCTTATGTGTGTCTTGTTGATGACATTCCGTTTAGAACCCAGCTTTTAATCTGGATCCTTGAAGACTATGATACTAACAATTAGACACTGAAGCATACAGTCAGGTCCCAGGAGCTGTTTGGAATGACTAATATGTGATTTGGTGCCTGTGAGCTTATGCAAGAGAAGCACACAGTGATTACAGTTCACCCAGAATGGAATTTGATTTTCTTTGCTGGTAAGGATGGAACAATCATCGCATACAACATGGACCACAGAGAAGTTCATGACATCCATCACAGTGTCCATTGGTATGGTAGACATCTCATTAAAAAAGAGTTCAACTACAGACCAGTCTATCTTCCATATGTTCCCTTGATGTCAGATTCATTTGGATCCATTTGATGTATCTATCTCTCACAACATTTTAAATGGACCAATGTTGTTTTCTTGTCTATGGACTCAATGATGGACATCGTTATTATGTGTCAGCTACATTAGTGTGTCATTATGTCACGGTGTATGATGTGATAGGTATCTGGCCGTTGAGATATACAACACGCGGTCTTTCTTGCCTTTAACATTAGGATAACGTGAGGTATGTCCGATGCAGTCAGATTTTCCATGGTCAGACTTTCTTACTCGTGCAGTATAGTATGTACAACTAGTGTGGGTGGACAATCCCTTCTGCCACCCAGCACAATGTTTTTCTGCTATGATAGCCAGAGAGTCGGTGCTGTCACCGGCCACCAACCGCTGTCCATCACCTAAAATACACGTAGCTGCGGAGCACTAGCAAGGAGGATGAGGTGGAGGCTTTTTCCCCCTCTTTTGCTACAAACTAAAATCCCACAAAATCCATGACTTAGTAGCTGAAACAAGGGGTGGGGTAGTTCAAAAGCCCCTAATAGTTGTCCAAATCAGCAGGGAGTAATCAGTATGTAACTTCTTATTGATCAAAGCCAGGTAACCGTATCTTTAAAAAAACCAGTGGGGCTTTTGTTTTGCGACATTGTGCTAATTTGTTTACTTGCACTGTATTAGTTCTTTATTAAGGAGGGTTTTCAATCCTGGGTGTGCTTGCCCATTCCTTCCAAATTAGGCCTTAGGAACCATTCAACCGTGCACATTTCCTATTAACAAGCATGTAGTAGAGTAATATGTTTTTTCTTTTTTGAGAAAAACATAGAGTAATATGTGGTGGCCTCAGCTGAGAGCAGACTGGGGCAGTCTCCCGGGCCAAATCTAATTCCTCTTATTAAAAAAATACAAAATATGTGGCGGTCTCCCCGCCCATAGGTTTGAATTTTTTGCTGAAATTTTCACACTGCGCCCGCCAACACGTAGATGTCTCTCTTGCCCTTCCCCTCAGAAAATATGTTCACCTAAGACAAGGGCATTTTTGGTATTGTGGTGGCAACATAAAAGCACAAGGACAGGCCTTCTCCGCCCCATCTCCCATTCTCGCAGTGCCCACCCCGCTCCAAGCACTAGGCGCCATCGCTGGAGCAGCTTGACTCCAGATCTAGATACCTTAGCTCGGCACCCATCACGATCCATCAAATCCGAACCCTAGTTGGATCTCAATCCGGTACGCCATCATCAATGCCTACCAC
This sequence comes from Bothriochloa decipiens, assembly GCA_023333625.1. Taxonomy (NCBI): domain Eukaryota; kingdom Viridiplantae; phylum Streptophyta; class Magnoliopsida; order Poales; family Poaceae; genus Bothriochloa; species Bothriochloa decipiens. The sequence continues at coordinate 47,777,501 of CM041628.1, forward strand.
ACCAGCTCCACGATGACAATGAGACCTCAAGGCCGACAACAAACACTAGCCAGTCAAGGCGGAGTAACAGGTACCGAGATCGCTTTTTATGATGTGTGTTTTATTGTAGTGGCTTTTTATGATTTCTTTATGACCTTAGTGGTTGAACCTGGAATGATTGTTGCTAACACGTATTTGCACACCCCTGCTCTATTGTTTACATTTGGTTTAAACTTTAGTTTATTAAATGCCTATGTAATGTAGATGTAGAGGAACTAAATCATTTTGAAGAAGCAAGGATTGCATATATCGCAATCATTCAACTAAAAATGCAAGAACTTGGACTGTCTGCGTGCTGAAACCCTATGTCTCCTACAAATGAAAAAAGTCAAGTGAAGATCTAGAATATATCCCTGAACCATGTGACTTCGCTGACGGTGGCGATGAAGCAGATGAAATAGATTTATACTTTGAAGCTGAGACAGAGTCCCTACTAGTTAAGTTGCTTGTTCTATTCTGTATTTTTTCTGGGGGCAATGTAATCTGCTCATGCTTGCTACTTATGTTTGTTTCATAACCTTCAGTGTCTGGTTCCAGGAAGGCATAGAGGAGACTCTGCCAGTAGGACAAAAGGGTTTGGTAATATGGGTGTCGGGCGAAGTTGTACGAAGCAAGTGATGCCAGTAGCACCTAAGTTGACTGGTGTTTGTAGTTGGTCAGGTAAACATAAAGTGCTTGATGGATTAGAAGGAGGTGACCACAACCCTGTGGGCAATTTCTCACCTCCAGATAACAGTAGCCATGCTGAAGACGGAGTGGGTCCCTCTAAGCAAACTGCTATCTTTCTTCAGACATAGAACAATAGCGAATGCTGCAAAGGTTGGTATTAACCTACATATCTATATCTATTAATTTGCAATAGCTATTTGACATCCAGGTTACTTGTATAACAAATAGAAATTCTACTAGATGACAATACCCATGCTGTAGAGGATCCTTCTAAGCAAGCTACTCTCTCCCCTGACCCACAGAACAAAAATGAAATTGTCCAAGGTTGGTATTAACTTGCATATGTCTATCAATCAATTTCACACTATCTATTAACAACCTGAATGCATGAAAACTGTGTAGAACGACCACTGCCAAGAAAGAGGAAACGACAGGGGAAAGGTATGGGACTTATGCTTGATGGAATGATTGGTGCATTTGGAGGAATGAGGATGCCCATCTCTATTGCCAGGGGAACAGACGGCCACATGATGCACTGCAAGCCACCAAGTTTGCCTCAGCGGCCAGTATAGTAGTCGTGGATCAAGTACCAATTTTCACCCATTTCAAACATTACAAGACAACTGATGGCAAGGTCCATTTTGAAAATTTTCTACGTAAGCTATCTGTATGCATCGCTACCCCTTGTTTACATTCAACTGTGCCTTAGGCAACTAAGAAACTAATTTAATTTGCATCCATGCTACTGCAGACAAAGTTGGCCTTTGAACAGCATCACCCACCAATGAGAGATGCTTGTTGGAATGTGTTTAGGTGTGCTGTGAGGTAGGAACGCTACGGGTTGAAGAAACCCTACTACAATAAAGTCCCTGCTGATCAGATCATGACGTGCTCTCCTATCCAGTCCATGAATGATAAGCAGTGGAATGACCTTGTCAAATCTTGGTCTAGTGCAAAGAACAAGGTGCATGTGAAGTCATTTAATGCCTGTCTATTCCTACTATGGTCTACTTGTGCTGCAGTGTAACACCAATGACTATACAGGATGTATTGTCACACCGTAGTTTTGAAGGATTAAAACCAAGGCAAAAGCTCATGTGCGCCCGAATCAAATTACACAAATGAACGACAAATTACATGGTCCAATAAGCACAGTACCATTAATACATAGTACCATTATTACATAACTGTCATCAGAGTAAAGCAGAATATAAATAACATCGTCCAAAGCAAAAAGCAACTAAACGACGTAGACGTAGCAACTCCATCTCGCCATAGGAAGGTCGACGGCAGCATCACGCGCCTAACATCCTGGATAGTTCACAGGGAAGTCACCATCCGAGTCATCACTTGAGCATCCTTTATTTGGGAGTTAGCAAGGGTGAGTTCCATGTCGAAACTCAACAAGTACAGGTGAAAAGTAATGACATGCAAGGCTAAAACAAGGTACAGCTAAAAGGTAGGCGGTGGTAGCATTTTTAATGTAGCAATTAAGATTTAACTTTGCAACCTATTCTCTAATTAACTTGGTTGAAACACCCAACCCTTTATTAAGGTTCAAGTAGCAATTAATGTGTCATTTAACATCATAGATATAAGCATATATCATTAAACATGAGATAGCCATCTCAAAGGGAAACATAGGATAGCCATCTTGATAAAACTCGAGGTAGCAACCTCAAACAACATCACCATGATTTAACAGCTTAGACCATTTGGCTAACTCATGTGAGGATCTGGGCCGCTCGTGACCATGAGCACAGACGATCTACCGATTTAAACTCTGCACAGAGGTGTACACTTTCACTTTAGATTGTGATTACTCTTAAAGCCTGAGGGGATTAGCCTCTTAGCCCATTACTGAGATAGGCTGGCAGAGGTCACAACAAGGTTCCTCACAGGGTCATAGGCAGTGGTAACTCGATTCGTGGTGTCCCAAGCACATGAGAGACATACTCATAGCCACAGCCCCGGTCTATGGATCAACCAGAACTCCCATGCTAGAACTTGTAACACCCTTCACACCATCACTATAGTACCCATCGGTAAGCCACCTAACTGCCTATGGTGATCCTGCTAATAGACCAAGCTAGTGCCCATTAGCCTAGAGATGTACAGAAGTCCCAGGTTGCAGCTCCACAAACAGGACCACAAGGGGCAGGAGATACAAATGCCCTCATCAACACGAGTCCTACTAGCATCTGTTTCCCTCATCATTCACCGCCAACCAACGATGTGGAATAGCATCAACATCTCCAACGGTCAAAGCCAAGAACCCACGACTCCAACATGATAAGAAGCAAGTTCTATCTTCATTAAAAGGTGAAAGGGAAGGTAGAGGGCTAGCAGCCTAATAACCTATCAACTAAAACCCCCATAGGTGATATATGGATAGAGTAGCTAGTCATTCCTATGGCTTGCCGATTTGAGACACATGCAATGTATTAATTAAAAATGAATAGGCGTAATATGATCAAAGGTGATTGCACTTTCCTTTGTTGATGTCCTACTGCACGTAGTCCTCTGGGTCCTGCTAATCCTCGTTCACCCATGTCTCATTCTCTGTACGCCACAATCATCACACACGAGTAATGCATGCAAGCAAACATACTTTAATTAGAGCAGTACACCAAAACATCATAACAGTAGCAAATAATAGCATAGAACTATTCTACTCGTCGAGATAATTCCAAAGAGTATAAGTTTGCTAAAATCAGAATTAAAACGTGAAAGCTACAGCCTAAACAAGACTAGGGTCTAATCTGTAGAAAACAAGATTCAAATCTAAATACTTTTGAACTACAAAGGACTCCTGTTGTGCAAGCGGCGGCGTGGGAACGGCCAGGTCCCATGGACCAGCCATGGACTGTCCCCGTGGACTGGGTCCACTGGTCCATGGGTCCACGGTGGATCAGCGGCGGTCCGGGGTCATCCTCGGAGACCTCGCGGTAGCGGTGTTGCAGGGCACGTAGGGCCAAGGCAAGGCCACGCACGTGTTGCACGTGAATTTGCGCGTGCGGTGCGCGGCTCAGCCGTGGGGGGCGAAGCCGGAGCGGCAGGGCGTTGTGGCGGTGGCGAGTAGCGGTGGCAGCACTACTACGATGGCGCCTAGCAGTGTGAGGAGAGGGTGAGGGCGGTCGCAGATGGTGGCACCATGTCCGCCGTGGTCACGCGGAGCTCAGAGCGAAACTCACCTCAAGATTCAACGACAGCGGAGGCGAACACGACGGCGGCGGTGAGCTTGGCTAGGGTTAGGGCATTGGGCTCGTATGAACGGATGGCGGTGGCTAGGGTTGCAAAGACGGGGCTCGGGGCAGCTGTGAAATGCTTTATAGTGCGCGACGAGGAACCTCAGGCCGTGAGCTCGTGCGGGCGCGGCGTGGACCCAAGTCCCGCCCGGTGTCCGTCTACGCAGGGGAGATGACATTGTGCGGGTGGGCCCCACCTATCAGCGACGGTAGGTGAGCGACGCTGCGCTAACGCGCTGCTAGCGTCAAAGGCTAGCATGGGCGCTGAGGTGGGTAGGCGCGGCCTGCTGCCTTGGTGGGCCGGCCTAGTGGCGTGCGTGCGGCCGAGCGGGTCATGGCCGCTGGGCTGCTGGCCTTGCGGCCTGGCCTAGCGTGCGGGCTATCGCTGGCGGCCTGGCCGGGCTGTGGCCTGGCGGCCTGCCACATGGCACTGGTGCCCGCTGGCCTAGCTGGCTGGCTACGCTGGTGCTGCCTTGGCTATGGCTGGCCAGTGCTGGCCATGGCCGGCTAGGGCTGGCCATACTTGGCCAGTAGAGGCTGGGGTTGGCCAGGGTCCTCTAGGCACTGGCCTAAGCTAGTTAGACTAGGTTAGGTTAGTCTAGGAGTTAGAGGGGACAAGTTAGAGCATGTTAGCAAAAAGAAAACAAAGAAAAGATTACACAACAAGCCCAAACAAGTCAAGCAAGAACTTATGCAACAGCATGAATGCAACATGGCATGGTTTCTAACGTGCTACACATTTTAAAGTAATTCATAAAACATTTATAATTGTCCTATGAATGTGAAGCATCTATACAAAAATAAAATCAAATTCATTTAAAAGTTGAAGTTCAAAATCTAGGTGTTATAAATCTACCCCCTTAAAAGAATCTCTTCCTCGAGATTAGAAGATTCAGGAAACAATTCTGGATATTCTGCTCTTAGATCCTCTTCCTTTTCCCATGTAGCCTCATCCTCTAAGTGGTATTTCCTTTGCACTTTGCACCACTTGATAACCTTACTTCTAGTGACTCTCTTGGCCATCTCCAAAATCTTGGATGGACTCTCATCATAAGTCAAATCATTTTGCAAATCCACTTCTTCTACCGGCAACTCTTCCCTTGCAACTCTCAAACACTTCTTGAACTAAGAGACATGAAACACATTATGCACATTGGATAGGTAAGCTAGCAACTCAAGTTGGTAAGCTACTTCTCCTTTCCTTTCCAAAATCTTAAGAGGACCAATGTACCTAGGAGCTAACTTTTCCTTAACCTTGAACTTCTTAAGATTCCTCATTGGAGACACTTTAAGATAGACATAGTCACCTATTTCAAACTCTAGCTCTCTTCGACAGACATCTGCATAACTATTGTACCTCGACTGAGCTAGTTTTAGATTATGCCGAACCACTTGAACCTGCTCTTCTGCTATCTTCAAAGCATCAGGCCCAAAGACTTGTATTTCTCTTGCTTGATTCCAGAACAAGGGTGTTCTGCACTTCCGTCCATACAATGCTTCATAAGGAGACATCTTGAGACTAGCCTGATAACTATTGTTGTAAGAGAATTCAACATAAGGCAAATTGTTGTCCCAACTATCACTAGATTCCAGAGTGCAGGCCCTCAACATATCTTCCAGAATCTAGTTAACCCTTTCTGTTTGACTATCCAACTGCGGATGGTAAGCTGAACTAAACCTTAACTCAGTTCCCAAAGCTTCATGTACCTTCTCCCAGAATTTGGAAGTAAACTGTGTAGCTCTATCCGAGATGATCCTCTTAGGAACCCATGAGCACATACAATTCAAGCCATATACTTCTCAGCCAACTGTGCTCCACTGTAGGCGGTCTTGACAGGTATGAAATGAGCAAATTTAGTCAAACGATCCACTATTACCCAAATAGAATCAAAACCTCTCTAAGTTCAAGGCAAACCCATAATTAAATCCTTATTGATTTCATCCCACTTCCATTCAAGTATCTTCAATGGCTGCAACAATCCTGCTATCCTTTGATGTTCTGCCTTTACTCTATGACAAGTATCACACAAGGCAACATACTCCCCGATGTCTCTCTTCATACGTTTCCACCAATAGTGTTCATTTATATCCTGGTACATCTTAGTACCTCCAGGGTGAATAGAATAAGATGACTCAAGACACTCCTTAAGAATAGTATTCTTGATCTTCTGAACATCAGGCACAACTAGTTTGTGCTTATACCAAAGTGTCCCTTCTTCATCAACACTAAATGCCGGGGCTCTATCTTCACTGACCAACTTAACAATCTCTAGAAGTTTCTCATCAGTTTTCTGACCCTTCCTGATCTCCTGTTCAAGTGTTGGTTCCACATCCATAGGGGCTCCCTGAGTGTTTGTGACAAACCCCAAATTGAGATACTCGAATTCAGCTAGCAACTCCTGAGGTAACTCTATCACTTTTAACATGTTTAGCTGGCTCTTTTAACTCAAATCATCTGCTACTACATTAGCTTTACCAGGATGGTGGAGAATGTCTAGATCAAAATCATTGATTAATTCTAACCATCTTCTCTACCTCAAGTTCAAGTCCTTCTGAGTGAATATATACTTTAAACTCTTATGATCTATACAAATGTTACACTTGTGACCAAGAAGATAATGTCTCTAGATCTTCAATGAATGCACTATAGCTACCAATTCCAGATCATGAGTTGGATAGTTCAATTCATGTTTCTTCAACTGTCGAGAGGCATAAGCAATGACCTTACCCTCTTGCATTAACACACAACCCAATCCATGTCTAGAAGCATCACAATAAATAGATAAGTCCTTTGTCATATCTAGCAGAGCTAACACTGGTGCTATTGTCAACCTCTTCTTTAATTCCTCAAAGCTGGCCTGACACTGTTCGATCCACTTGAATGGTTTATCCTTCTCTAGCAAAGCAGTCATAGGTTTAGCTATGGTAGAGAACCCATCAATAAACCTCCTATAGTATCCAGCCATTCCTAGAAAGCTTCTGATATCCTTGACATTCTGAGGTGGACTCCACTTAAGCACATCTACAACATTCTTAGGACTAATAGTAACTCCATCCTTCGAAATAACATGCCCAAGAAAAGAAGCTTGCTTCAACTAGAATTCATACTTACTGAACTTGGCATAAGCTGATGTTCCCTCAAATTCTGCAACACCAATCTGAGATCCTCTTCATGTTCTTCCTCATTCTTGAAATAGATCAGAATATCATCAATGAAGACAACCACAAACTTATCTCCATAAAAACTTTATTCATCAAGTACATAAAGTAAGCTGGAGCATTGGTCAACCCAAATGACATCACTGTATACTCATAAAGACCATATCTGGTGGTGAAAGCAGTCTTTGGAATATCACTAGGTCTAATCCTCAACTGATGGTAACCTAAACTCAAGTCTATCTTAGAAAAGACACTAGCTCCCTTTAACTAGTCAAATAGATCCTCAATTCTAGGTAAGGGGTACTTATTCTTAACAGTCACCTCATTCAAAGATCTGTAATCTACACACATTCTTTGTGTTCCATCTTTCTTTTCTACAAAGATTACTGGGGCTCCCCATGGTGAACTAGGACGAATGTAACCCTTAGACTGTAATTCACTAAGTTATGTCTTAAGTTCTTCTAGTTCATTAATAGCCATTCTATAAAGTCTTTTAGCTATGTGTGCAGTACCATGTAACAAATCAATGATAAACCTCTGGGAAGACATCTGAGAACTCATTGAGAATTCTGATGTTCTCCAAAGGCTCAGCACTAAGATGACTCGCTATTCCCTGATTCTTGGATGGCAAAGAAACCACAACATCCACTACATCTCCATTAGGTGCAGTCAAGCTCACTGTTCTTTCTGAGCATTTAATATTTGCCTTCCACTTGTTTAACCAACTCATTCCCAAAATAAGATCAAGACCTTCTGACTCAAGCACTACGGGTCTAGCAGGAAATTATACCTCCTTAAGTTAATCTTTATATCTGGACAACAGACATTAGAGTTCATGGTTCCTCCTGGTGTTATCCATCTGATGCAAATAACAATAGGGTATAAGGATATGTAGTCTCAATATATATATCTGTGCTAAATGTAAACTATGAATATAACTGCAACAACATAATGCCTCCTCATATCAATGAATCTTCTGACATAACCCAAATATCACAATCACTGATAGATAGCAACAATATGATCTCCAAACTGATAGCTGATATGAACAAGTGACAGCAGGCTATGACAGAATAACTAATAAGATAAAGCGAGAAGAGAGATAGAGCATAACATATAGAGACCCAAGCCTAGAATTAGCTAAACATAGTCTTAAACTTATATAAATATGATAAGTGTGGACATCACCCCACATCTTATCTCAATCATTACAAAGAAGCAAATCATCCATGGTTCATAATGATAAATAAGTTCTCACACCAATAAAGCAAAGCACACTCTAAGAACACTTGCACTAGACTCACCACAAACTTGATAAGCTAAATGTTTAAACGTGCTAACGTAGCATTATTTATTACATAAAAGGATGTCTTAGTCAATCCTAGTACAACCTCCAGCTACTCCATAGGGGATGCAGTCACGTGATGGTGACAGTGTTGGGCACTGTAGTGGTGGTGGTGCTACTCCAGTGATCTGCGTCTCCAGCTGAGCAATCCTCCTCTGCTCCTCCTCTGACTGCAGACGCACCTTGCGTAGCTCCAAGAGAGTGAAGTTTAGCTCTATGTTTAGCTGCACCATGAGCTGAACTATGGCACGCAACCTCGGGTCCTCCCCAGTAGTAAAAGCAACTCTAGCAGAAATCAGACTACGGGTACAGCGAGGGTAGAACAGCATGTGTCCTCACTGATCAGATGGAAGTACTAATTGCTATAAGAAAACAGGGCCTGTCATGCTGCATTCATGATTCCTGCTAGCTGGGTAGCTTTGTCTGCTGGTGCCTTGTGGACTGAAGCAACTCGAAGAGCACGAAGTGTAGGGTTGAGGCGCCCAACATGGCACCCAACCCTCTAGAAGTCTGCGTAGACAGGGTGGCTCCAGAACTCGCTGCGGTACTCAACTCTGACCATCCCATGGCTGAAGAGCTGGTGAAGAAGCCTCATAAGGTGAGCGTGGAAGAAGTCATCGCCACCGTCATGAACAGTGAGGGTGACGATCCAACCATTGTGTGCCTGGTACACTCCCTGGACTCCATGGTCTCCAGGACCTCTAGGGCCGCCAGGTCCTCCTAGCCCTCTTGGTCCACCTGGACCTCCTAGACCTCTTGGTCCTCCAGCACCTGGTGTTTTAGGGCCTCTTGCACCTAGACCTCCTGCACCAGGTCCTCCTCCTGGTGCACCAGGGTTGGGCGCCTGCTGCCCATCCTGGTCCTCTGCCTGCTGCTACTGGACTAGAGCCTGGCACTGTATGTACTGACCCTCAAGTCCGAGGATCACACCATCACCAGGGTGCTTGCTAGGTCGAAACTCATAGTGGTGCATGCGTCCAATCATTGGGTACTCTATGGGACGTCAAGAACGACGGTAACCAGTGGAGCTCTTGCGACAGGTCAGAAGCTAGCGCACCATCTACTAGTATGCGAATATCAAAGATATGCAGCAAACAGTTAATAGATCATGATAAAGAAATAAACATGTCTATGATCAAAGGTTGATATATATGAAGAGTGCATGCATAGATATCTAGAGATAATGATATAAAAGCTAGAAAAAATTGAAGTAAGAATAGTATGCATTCTGTGGTATTTGTAGTGAAAAAAATAGCAAAGAGACATGCATATAATGATCATAATGACAAAAGCAAGGTAATAATTCTAAGATAAGGTAATAAATGATCAATAAATGATAATAATAAGAGCTAAAGTAAATGCATATCAAGGTAATGAGTAGAACATTAAATGAAACATGCTAATAATGATGAGAGATGCAATAACTGATACAAGGTCAACCTAAGACGGTCATTTCTAACTAAGGCTTCATGAGATTACAGTCAACATGGCTCTGATACACTTTGTCACACCCTTATTTTGAAGGATTAAAACCAAGGCAAAAGCTCATGTGCGCTCGGATCAAATTACACACATGAACGACAAATTACATGGTCTAATAAGCACAGTGTTCGAATAACAAAAATAAAATGTTTACATAGTACCATTATTAAAAAACTGTCATCAGAGTAAAGCGGAATATAAATAACATCGTCTAAAGCAAAAAGCAACTAAACAACATAGACGTTGTGACTCTAACTCGCCACAGGAAGGTCGATGGCAGCATCACGACGCCTAACATCTCGGATAGTTCTCAGGGAAGTCACCATCCGAGTCATCACTTGAGCATCCTTTATTTGGGAGTTAGCAAGGGTGAGTTTGATGCCGAAACTCAGCAAGTACAGGCGGAAAGTAATGGCATGCAAGGCTAAAACAAGGTACAACTGAAAGGTATACTACGGTAGCATTCTTAATGTAGCAATTAAGATTTAACTTTGCAACCTATTCTCTAATTATCTTGGTTGAAATACCCAACCCTTTATTAAGGTTCAAGTAGCAATTATGTGTCATTTAACATCATAGATATAAGAATATATCATTAAACATGAGATAGCCATCTATAAGGGAAACACAGGATAGCCATCCCGATAAAACCCTAGGTAGCAACCTCAAACAACATCACCATGATTTAACAGCTTAGATCATTTGGCTAAGTCATATGAGGATCTGGGCTGCTCGTGACCGTGTGCATGGAGGATATACCAATTTAAACTCTGCACAGAGGTGTACACTTTTACTCCAGATTGTGATTACTCTTAAAGGCTGAGGGGATCAGCCTCTTAGCCCATTACCGAGATATGCTGGCAGAGGTCACAACGAGGTCCCAAGCACATGAGAGACGTACTCCTAGCCACCACCCTAGTCTACGGATCAACTAGAACTCCCATGCTAGAACTTGTAACACCCTTCACACCATCTCTATAGTACCCATCAGTAAGCCACCCAACTGCCTATGATGATCCTACTAATAGACCAAGCCAGTGCCCAATAGCCTGGAGATGTACGAAAGTCCTAGGTTGCCACTCCACGAACAGGACCACAAGAGGGAGGAGATATAAATGCCCTCATCAACACAAGTCCCACTAGCATCCGTTTCCCCCCATCATTCACCGCCAACCAACGATGCGGAATAGCATCAACGTCTCCAACGGCCGAAGCCAAGAGCCCACTACTCTAACATGATAAGAAGCAAGTTTAATCTTCATTAAAAGGTGAAAGGTAAGGTAGAGCGCTAGCAACCTAATAACCTATCAAATAAAACCCCCCATAGGTGATATATGGATAGAGTAGCTAGTCATTCCTATGGCTTGCCAATTTGAGACACATGCAATGTATTAATTAAAAGTGAATAGGTGCAATATGATCAAAGGTGATTGCACTTGCCATGGTTGATGTCCTGCTGCATGTAGTCCTCCGGGTCTTGCTGAACCTTGTTCACCCACGTCTCATTCTGTATACGCCACAATCATCACACACTAGTAATGCATGCAAGCAAACATACTTTAATTAGAGCAGTACAACAAAACATCATAACAGTAGCAAACAATAGCATAGAACTGTTCTACTTGTCGAGACGATTCCAAAAAGTATAAGTTTGCTAAAATCAGAGTTAAAACGTGAAAGTTATGGCCTAAACAAGACTAGGGTCTAATCTGCAAAAAAATAGGACTCAAATGTAAATACTTTTGAACTATGAAGGACTAGATCATATATAAAGAAAACTATAGGGGCTTTTCTGCAAAAGTGCCAATAGCGGTGTGGGAACAGCCGGGTCCCGTGGACCGGCGGCGGTCGGGGGTCATCCCCGGCGACCGAAGCCATGGTCGCCGACGGCGACCTCGCGGCGGCGGCGCGGCGGGGCACACGGGGCCTAGGCATGCCCACGGACACGTTGCACATGCGTTTGTGCACGTGGTGCGCGGTGCAGCCGCGGTGGGGCGCCATGGCTGCGACGAGCAGCGGCGGCGGTACTATTACGGCGACGCCTAGCAGTGCAAGGAGAGGGCGAGGGCGACTGCGGAGGGCGGCACCATGTCCGTCGCGGTCACGCGGAGCTTGGAGCGGTGCTCACCTCAAGATTCAATGGCGGCGGCGGCAAACATGACGGCGGCGATGAGCTTAGCTAGGGTTAGGGCTTTGGGCTCGCGTGAACGGACGACGGCGACTAGGGTTGCAAAAAGGGGGCTCGGGGCGGCTGTGAAACGCTTTGTAGCATGCGACGGGGAACCTTGGGCCACGGGCTTGCGCGCGGCGCGGCGCGGCGCGAACCCGAGTCCCACCCTATGTCCGTCTCTACGGGGAGACGACACTGTGTAGGTGGTCCTCACTCGGGTAGGCCTCACCTGTCAGTGACGGTGGGTGAGCGACGCTGTGCTGACGCACTGCTGGCATCAAAGGCTGGCGTGGGCGCTGATATGGGCGGGCGCGGCCTGCTGCCTTGTTGGGCCGGCCCAGTGGCGCGCACGCGACCGAGCGGGCTGCGGCCGCTGGGCTGCTGGCCTTGCGGCCTGGCCTAGCGTGCGGGCTGCCACTGGTGACCTGGCCGGGCTACGGTCTGGTGGCCTGCCGTGTGGCACTGGCGCCCGTTGGCCTGGCTGGCCGGCTGCGCTGCTGCTGCCATGGCCATGGCTGGCCAGTGCTGGCCATGGCCAGCTAAGGCTGGCCATACTTGGCCAGTAGAGGCTAGGGTTGGCCAGGGTCCTCTAGGGACTGGACTAAGCTAGTTAGACTAGGTTAGGTTAGTCTAGGAGTTAGAGGGGACAAGTTAAAGCATGTTAGCAAAAAGAAAACAAACAAAAGATTACACAACAAGCCCAATCAAGTCAAGCAAAAACTTATGCAACATGTCATGGTTTCTAACGTGCTACAAATTTTAAAGTAATTCATAAAACATTTATAATTGGCCTATGAATGTAAAGCATCTATACAGAAATAAAATCAAATTCATTTAAAAGTTGAATTTCAAAATCTGGGTGTTATATGTATCTACGAAGAATAAGCAAAACTATGCAAACGTTAAGTACCATCAGGCTATAGGGTCTCATTCCTATGTTGTCAAGCTCCACAAATTTGTAAGTGATGGTTTCATTGTATTGTTATAGGGACTTTGTATATATACGAACTGAAACTCATGTGCAATGTGAACAGATGGAGGACAAGAGGAAGGCCGCACAACAAAATCAAGGACTTGATGGACAACAGGAGGGATCTGATGCAGATGTTAATGCTATGGAAGTCTTCAAGGAGTTCCATACCAGTAAGAAGAAAGGCCTTAGTCACACTGCAAAAGAAGCTATTGTAAGTACCTTCGCTTGATTTACTTGAAATTTGCAATTATACACCAATCTATACGGTACCTGAACATTGTGCTTATGTAATCTCTGTTGGCATCAATATGCTACGTAATACCTATGCATTAGTTTTTATGGATTAATCTCCTGGGTTTTCAATTTAAGTCCTCTACCACTATCTGCTTCCTTTATACCACTAACTGGTACCTAAAGTTTAACACTTTAACATACGCAGGTAGCTATGGAAAGTCTGCAAGTCGCCTGTGTTGCTGAAGAGGGGAACCAATGACTAGTGCTGATGTTGTTTGCAAGGTCATCTGTGACTCCCACGGCAAGAATGAGTCCCCGACACCCATCAGCAACATCCCTTTTCTGAAGAATGCTGGTATCCAGACAAGCTCAACAGATACATTGGCGAAGAGGATGCTTTGACAAAAGCTTTATGAGGAACAGGTTAGTTTTGCTGCCCTTGTTGAGGAACTAGTTGAACAGAAGATGAAGGCACAGAAGATTGTGATGGAGTTTGGGGATTACAAGAGACAGCAACAAGAGTAGCACAGGAAGTTTCATGAGGAATTGTTGGCCGCCATTTCTTCTGGTAATTGACTATAGGTCTGCTGCTACTATGGCCTTGATGTCGTTAACTTTTGTGGTTTGATGTGTAGACCTATGTGCCGGTATGTGCCGGTTTGATGTGTGGAATCATGCTAGTTTGTACGGAGTGAAATGTACATTAGTTTCTGTGATGTTTTCAAATGGGTGTTTGGACGATTCCATCTTATTTCTATGATGAAATGAATGTCAGCTGTGGGCGATCAAGGGCAGCCCACGTGGTCGATTAATAACGGACCGTTGCTCTACACATGCAATTACCATGGCACGACACGTGTGTTTCTAAGTACCCAACACGGGGTTGAATAGCATGAAGCCACATGGCGGATTAACAAACAAAACATGGATGCAAGCCACAATGGCATGTGTACAGATAAAAACCCAACAAATGGTCCAATGAAGCATGGACAAGTGGGCTAACAGGGATGCAAAACATGTGCTAATAAAAAATTGACATGTGAACAAATAAATAAACGACAGATGGTCTAATAAAATAGAGACAAATGGGCTAATGGTAACACGCAACCTGTGCAAATTAGAAATTGACACGTGGTTCACCAGTGTCCAGACACATGGTCCTCTAGGAGCCTGAAACGTGGAAGACCCTGAGCATGTCATGTCAGCCAAACGGCCACCATGGGTGCCAAACGGCCATCAGGACACCAAACGGCCATCTGGACACCTAACGGCCGTCTGTGCCATCAATGTACGCATACATAGCCCTCATGTACACATACAAAAAACTTCTATGACGTCCATATGTTGGTCATTGAAGGTAGGCTTTTGCGACGATTCCTTAACGATCGTCACCACTACATATGTGTGATGAGAGTTCCGCGACGGTGGTGTTTTGGTCACAGATTCATCACGAAATAGAAATAGTGATGAATTTCACACCTACCATGATAAAAACAGTTCATCATGGTAGGTCATATCACTACTAGTGTAGGGATGACATGAACTTTTCTATGGTCCATGTCATATGTGATGATTCGATTTCCTTGATGCCCATTCCATTCGGGGTGAACTATAATCAACATGTGGGTCATAACCCATTAGATATTAATGCTTCTAAAAATGTTGTTAAGGACAACTGTATGCTGCAATGTTCAATTATTAGTACCACAGTCTTCAAGGATCCACATTGAAAACTTGCGTTGATTGCGAGGACCATCAACGAGACATACACACAAGTGACCCTGATATTGATGCAGGGTAAGATGATCATTACCAGTAGGCAGAGCAATTTCCTTCCATGTGTTTCCCTCCATATCCACAACAATTATCGCAGGTGGTCCCATAGCCATAATGGACGCAATATTGTGTAGAAAACCATTAAGAAATACACCTCGCGTTTCACCATGCTTTATAAGAATACCCTTCCTCCATCCCCATTTCATACTGAGCCATGTATTAGTTTTAGATGAGTAGATCTCCAAAGCTTCTGCACCTTCCAAATATTCAAGGACATGGAAATGCGAGGAGACTGACGGATCGAAACATAATTGAGCCAACCCAACAAATGGAACAAAACCCTCCAAAGATAGGGCATGATTACAAGGGCTATCTGGTAGTTCCTTATAATTCCCTGTGATTGGATTGCAGATGACCCAATGATATCGCATAGCAAAAGACCATAGGCATAGGATGAGGTCGTTGCAGCAATCTGAGACATCTACACAATCTGTGTGCAAGAAGTTGAAGTAGGGAAATTCATCGGTGAAGCTGGTGAAGTGTTGGGTGTTCTTCTTCCTATGGAAGAAGAAATCAGTCACAGTCTAGCGAGCTAGCTTGTCATTGATGTTGGACTTGTTGATGAGGAGTTTCCAGTCTCGACAGACCAATTTGCAGCGAAACAAAGAGGGGCCAGGGATACGGCAGAGGATGTCGAGAACGAAATCATCTGGGAGGCTGGCAAATGAATCTGTCCTCTTGTTGGGGGCCTACTCCATTTGTCAGTGTGCAAGAGGCCATAGATTCCTAAGTAACAAGATAACTGAATGAATAAGAAAATAATTCAACAAAGATCCATCAGTGAAGTACACAACTTATACCAAAATGCAACTTTAACAGCATACAACAATTTCCATGTTACGAGCTCATCCAAATTTAGAGTAGCAGCACATAGACATAGACAACTCAAACAAGAATAGCAGTTACTGTGGCTGTAACAATTAGTCCAATACAATTTTGGCTAAATCAAGTCTAGCCATGATACTTACAATACCATTACAAATTCAGCTTATGGCTAAACAACACAACATAGCACGTATTGAGATCACTGAAGTAGAAAATAATGCAGCAAAGATCCATTAGTGAAGTCCATGGCTCATACCAAAACGCAACTTTAACAACCATTAACAATTTCCATGGTACAAGCTCATTTTGGTGACCATAACAAAATCATCATAAGAATTTCGTCATGGTAGGTCATATCTCTACTAGTGTATGTACCAACACATGCAAGTGAAAGATGTTGTCGTGGGAGGAATATTGCATGGCATTGCTAACTTTGGCAAAGGACAAAGGGTGGTAGGTGAAGCTCACCATGGAGGGGTTGGCCGACTCCCCTATGGGGCCCACCTGGTGCCCAAGCTCACTCACAATGTTTATTGATTACTTTCATTAGTTTTAAACTTAGCAAAAGTCAAAAACAATAAGTTGAAACCAAAATGCTTAAAATGGAATAATAAATGAAGGAAAATAAATTATATAAATTAAATGCTTGATTAAAAGTTAGTGTACTTACGTTGATGGAAAACTTATTCCTTTAAGTCCTTGTGATGAGCCCTTCTTCTTGGACTGCTGTAGGAATTTTCTTTGGAGGTGTCACTGGCTGGATCACCTTCCTCTTCCATATTTGCTTGCTTTTTGATCATGGATTTGGATTGAGCTTCTTCTTGGTTTTTGTTATGAGAGTAACAGTTGCCAATTCCTTTGCCATGATCATCGAGCACTGTGCTACCTTGGGTTTGAAGTGGAATTTCTCTTGGGTCCCATTGATGGTGATTTGAATTTCTCCAGCTCCAACATCAATGTGTGCATTAGCGGTGCTGAGAAATAGTCTCCCGAGGATGAGTGGAATCTTCTTGTCTACTTCCATATCCAGTACCATGAAATCCACAGGGATGAAGAATTCCTGTATCTTAACAAGGATGTTTTTAGTTACCCCCGCTGGATGGCAAATTGACTGATCCACCAGCTACAAATATATTAATGTAGGGGACAAAACAACATGATTTAGTTGACCCGAGGGCCAAGCACCAATGAGTGAATTTGTGCTACATGCTCCCTAATTTGAATGACGATCCAAGAAGAACACACGGTTTTTATCCTGGTTCAGGCAAGAGAAGGCCCTACGTCTAGTGGGGGGAGAGAGATTGTATTATCTTACACCAAAGTGCTTGTACAGGGGGATACAAGCGAGCAAGTATGGACGGGGGGTGAGAGCAAAGCCTAAGCCTAGGAGTGCTATGCCTATGCCTTGCAAGTGGTGTGCTCAGATTTCTCTAAGTGTTGTCCAGTGTGAGTTCGGATGCCTTGAACTAGCCCCTGGCATCCCCTTTTATAGGCCAAGGGGAGGCTCAGGTGTATAGGAACCCTAGGGCTGTCGTAGGCAATGGCGTCAAGGGGTTGATGTCATTCATGTCCGAGCTACCGTAGAGGTGTGCACCAAGCATGGCTTGCCCTGTAGCGACGTGCTTGGAGATGAAGGCTATCCTTGGGGCACGTCATGACGATGTCGTTGATGGTCGGCGAAAGACCTGTGCCGATGCGCGGCGTGCGAGTCTCTATAGCTGTCACGTCGGGAGTTGTTGGAGCACTGACCGGGGACGCCAAGACCCAAATTGAGGGGTGGTTAAGGGGGTCAAGGCCCTAATGGGTAAGACTGAGTCCTGAGAAATGCAGCGTTGGTGTTGACGAGTGCATCTCAAGGGGGTGCCTGACGAGGCACAGTGTCTGGTATGTTGTAATAGTGCGGTATGTCCCGCTGATTCTTTGGGTATGGGTGGTAAATGGAAGATTTGACCCTTGTACTGGACAATGTTACCTTTGCTATAGCCATGGGGTTAGGTGGGAGCAGGTAGATGCATTAAATGCCCTGGACTCTGTACAGGGGGTAGCTGAGCCAAGGGAGGACGGTAGTCGACGGGGGGTCATCCACCTTCATGTAGTTCAGTCACTCGACGGGGGGTCATCCGCTCAGCAGACTTCCATCACTCGAGGCCCCCATCGAGTAAGTCAATTCGGCATGGTCTGGTAGGTCCTGTACTGGGCTGACCCAGCATGACTTGACTCTTGGGTGTTGGGCCTAGTTTTTAGTGGGTAACAGCCTCGATTCATGGTAGGCTTTCTTGGAGTTTGTGTTGGTTGATTGGGGATTATCTCTTCCTGGTCAAGGTTTAGGGTACCCCCTTATCCAGGTACCCGACAGTAGCCCCCGAGTCTCTGTGCGAGTGCTAGCACTCATGCTGAGGCTCTTGAATTGGAGTCATAGCGCTTGTCATTCTCTCAAGGGTGCGCATGAGCGTACCCTTTGGGGGTAGCCCCCGAGGCCTCAGAAGAGTAGGATACTCCTCTGAGGGATTTATGCGCTTTTTGTCAAGGGGTTCCTAGGCAGTCAAGCCCCAGAGCGGGTGTAATCCCCTTTTGTCGAGGCTTACTCTAGGATGATCGAGTGTGGTAGGGTTTCTTCGAGGACTAAGTTATCATGAACTGGAGTTGTAGCACCAACACTTCCCCCTCTGAGAACCTTTTAGGTGAGCGATTGAGGGGTACTTGGGTGATCGAGCCCCCGAGCGTATTCTACCCTCTTTTGTTGAGGGGTGCTAGGTTTAGTCAAGCCCCGAGCCTCGTGTGGCCAGGCCTTGCTAGGGTTTGAAGAGTGATCCCCATGAGTCCTTTTGATCGGATGTGGGGTGAGGAGCGCCATGCTATCCTCAATGGGCGAGCCCCGATGTCCTCTTGGCGAGCTAGTATCGGGGAATTGAAGTGAGAGCTCATGCCCTATTTGATAGGGGTTGACTAGTGGTCATAGAGGCACTCTTATTGAAGCAAATGAATGGCCACATGGATGCCAATCCCATTCGATAGGGTTCAGTGGCTCGATGCCTCCCTCCGAGGGGATCCCAGAGTGGTTCTTCAGCTCTGCCTTGAATATGTCCGGGGGGACTCAAGAGCTCATCCTCGAGCCGAGGCCTCGGGTTCGCTCCCCCTGGTCATACCTGACTCAGTTACTTGAGGGTGGTTATAAAACTCTGACCGAGGGCCAACCTTCGCTCCCTCGAGATTTTTACGTGGGGCCGGGGCCCGCTTTACTTCTCGTGGAAGATATCATCACGGATAACTCCTCCTGTCCATTGGGCACATCTTTTTAGGCACAGTTGTGGGCAGTGTGGGAAACAGCTAGAGCCCAAATAGGCGATGCATGACCCTATACCCAGGAATCGAGGGAGCGGTTAGGTAGGCGCATTAAATGTGAAGATTTATCTGCCCCCCGACCGGATCTGCCCATTGCTCTTCGGCCCGCCTATAAATTCAGGGGTAGGGTTTCATCCATTTCCCACATCACCTCCTGCCTTTGTCACCACCGTTGCCGCTGGATAGCAGAGCAATCCTATTCGTTAGCGCAAGAGAGAAAGAGAGATGAGAGGAGAGAGGTAGAGATTGGGAACCTTCCCTCTTGTTCGTCCGTAGAGCAGATCCAGTTCTCTACCATGGCGCTAGAGCTCCTTCCTGCAGACGACTAGCTCTGTTGATGATGTGCTCCTTCACCCCATCACCTTGGCCAATCGGCTGGAGTGGATGGCGCTGTCGAGGGAGGACCTGGAGCCGAATTTGTTGCAGGGCTACGTGGTGAGCTTTGTCAAGTTCCACAAGATGGGACTCGGGGCGCCTCCAAGCCGGTTCATACGGGCGCTGACCAACTATTACATGGATGAGCTCTAGCATTTCTTCCCCAATGCCATCTCCAACATGGCAATCTATGCCGCTGTCTGCGAGGGGTATCTGGGGATGGAGCCACACTGGGAGTTGTGGCTCCATTTCTTCAAAGGGGAGTTCTTCACCAAGCCGTTGGAGATGGAAAAGAGGAGAATTGTCCACACTAGCTGCTACAACCTGGCACTGAAGAAGGTGGACTAGTACATCCCAATGGGGTTGATCTCCAACCATAACGGGTGGCATGCCCAGTGGTTCTACCTTCAAAACGATGACAGCTGGATACCGCACTACACCAGGTGCATCATCGAGGAGCGCCCATACCACTTGCTACACGACATGGCGAGGGATCTCCAGGCAAGGTTAAACCCTCTCCTTGACACGCTGAGGACACTGCATGACTAGGGGCTAACCGTCGGGATCGTCGTCTTGGCGTTCCACAGCCGGAGGGTCCTCCCGCAGATGCATCGCCCACTGTGCCTGGGCCAGATGGGGCCCGGGGCACTGCTCGAGGGGTGTCGGATGTCGGATGAGGCATTGCCCCTTGAGGAGATCTCAAGGTGGGTGACGGGAGCGATCGTCGGCACCTTCACACCAAAAAAGGTGAACAGCATCCTGATGCTGCTGGATGATGGTCACATACGGCTGGTGAGTGTCCTGATCCATCACCCATGGGCTCGTCTTTTCTCTATCTTATCCTCACGTCCTTTATCATGGGCTTGCGTGCAGGGGGTCATAGACTTTAGGAGCTCGATGCCCCCGGTCAAGGAGGATGAGCCCAATCATCAGGTGAGATGTTTTACTGCCAACTAACAAAAGAATGATAAGGACAAGGAGAAGAAGAGGAAGAAGAAGAGCCGCAAGCACATGGCGCTCGACCAATGTTGGGTGAAGCAGAGGCACGAGGGGCTTCCTGAGGAGGAGTCTCCCTTGGAAGAAGAGGAGGAAGAGGAAGATGAAAGTGATGGTGACAAAGGGGTGGAGGCGTGTCTTGATGCCTTGCTACCCAATCCCCCCTGAGTTGACGCTCGTTTTACGCAGGAGATGGTCGAGGCAGGTTCGGCTTCTCAGGCATCGAGGGTGACCTCGACGCCCATCGTGGGTTGAGAACCGAGGGCCTTGGAGCAACTTTGAGAGAGGAGGATGGCAGACCCCTTGACCTAGGGGGGTCAACTTCACGGCGCATGCGCGGGGGATTGCCCCTGACCTCATCACGAGGCAAGCGTGGCAAATCGCCGCCCCAGACCAGGTCCTCGACGCTCGGAGCACGGACCCGGGGTCAGTCGGCCTTGATGGAACAGAGAACACCAAGAACATCATCGGTGGTAGCTCCAGGCGGCTCTGGGTCCGGCCAAGGACTATCGAAGAGGGGGACTCAGAGGCACCCGAGTAGTAAGAGGGTGCCCGGGAGGGCACCCCTCATTCCAGTGGGGTAAGGTCTCAATGTTTCATTCTTTTGCTTTCCTTTCCTTGTTGTTTACTCGATGTTTGATATTCTCCCCTTACGTGTGTCCAAGCTCAAGCACCTACCAGAGGAGGCGTCCCCCTTGCCTACCAAGTAGCCGAAGGCCAACGTGGCTATGAGGATTGCAGCGTCAGCACCAGGTGCTACCTCGAGGCTCCGGTCGGCGACGGAGACCGCTTGTCTTGCTAAAGCCCAGGCCACCATGGCTCAAGAAAAACTGATGGGTGCCACTTCTATTGCAGGTTCGAGCACCCTGGAGACCATGACGGGAAGCGACATGGCCTAGAGCCAGGGGCAGGTTGAGGTGCCCCCGGTACCGCCGAGCTCGAGGGTGCCGCTAGTGGTCTCGTGCCGGGGTCAATGGAGGGGGCCCTGATCACCATTGAGGATGAGGCGGCGGAGTCCTCCATTCATGATGCAGAGGAGGCAGTGGACCACCCCCATGAGATGGGGGTAATGCCTCCCCAGCAGCAGGTGTGGCAGCCGTGGCCACAAAGCTTGCATGAGTTAGAGGAGCAGCGAAAGCAGAAGCAACTGCAGAAGCAGTAGGAAGATGAGCGGCTAGACTCGAGCCAGCTAGAACAGCAGCAGCAATAATAGCAGGAGCATCAGCATCAACTGTAGATGTAGCTACAGCAGGAGGAGGTGGTGTCCTCAAGCCAGTAGCAGCAGGAGGAAACAGCAGCTTCGAGCCTGCCGCCTTAGCAGCGGGAAGAGGCAGTGGTCTTGAGCCTGCTGTGGTAGCGGCTGGAGTAGGAGAAGGAGGAGGCCCCACTAGATGTGGGACAGGAAGACTACAGGCAGCCGGAGGTGTCAGCCTCGAGCCAGCCAGGGGAGCTGGCAGCTGAGGATGTACCGGCGTGGAGGAGGATCAGGCAGCCGATAGCCCAGGAGTTCCCTTTGGGGCATCAGCGGTAGGGGTGATTGCAATGGCGCTGATGCCTCACCTGCTGTTAGCTAGGGCGTCGACCGCCCATGGGTTCTTGCACGGCCCTGGCTCGTATGCCCCTAGCTACTTCGCTAAGGGGAAGCAAAAGGAAGAGGAGGCCGAGTCATCGGGGGCCAAGAAAGAGGTCGAGCCACCGTTCCCCACCCTGGCTGACCGAGTGCTCCACCAGGTGGTTCGGTCGAGATGGGAAATGGCATTATGGTAGCCGTGCAGGAGAGGATTGAGGAGGACCTCCCTACTAGGGCTAGGAGGCTCTTTAGCTCTAGGACCTAATGAATCCTGATGCGCCTTTGTTTGAGATGAACGACCCGACGAAGGTCGAGTGTTGGGAGCATGTCGAGGAGTTCTGGGCCTAGATGCAGCATGCCTTTTGGCTGGCTGTCGACGTCGCCACTGAGGACTTGGCCAGAGCCTTCAAGTTATGTGGCCTACTTTTATTGGCTTGGAGTCGGGTTCCTCTTTATCTTACACCTAAGCTTTATGATTTTTGTTTCTAGGACCTGAGGATGTGCTCCTAGATCAAGTCCTGGTTCATCCACATGACGAGGCGTGGATGAGGGCAGGTCTTGGTGTTGCAAGACCAGGTCAAGGCAGCCAAGGTTGAGGTGGCAAAGGTGAAGGAGGACCTGGCCTTAGCCAAGGAGGCTGCCGTCACAGCTTGGGATGGGGCGACTTAGTCCAAGGAGGAGGAGGCCAAGGTGAGGGATGACACCACTAAGGCCTGGGAGGGGGCGCGAAAGGACCTCGAGGACCTCTCCCTGTCAGGAGGGCATGTTCAAATGCTCAAGGGGGAGCTCGAACGATATGTAGTGCGCATCAAGGAGCTCGAGGAGGGCCTCGCCCTGACTTCCCGTGACCGTGACTCCCTGAATATCTCAATTGGGGAGGAGAGGCGTCGTGTCTAGGATTTGTCCACCGAGATCACCACGCAGAAGGAGACCCTCCAAAAGAAGGAGGAGGCAATCGCCAATACTGGCAAGGTGATCGAGGAGCTACAAGTGGAGAAGACGGATGCGGTCCATGCCCTGAAGGAGGCCAACAAGGCACTGGCTGAGCTGTAGGACCTGTACACGGCCCTCGATACCCATGCCGCTGGTGAGTTTCCCTTTTTGACTTTGGATCCTTGGCTTTGGCCTTCTTGTTTGTCATGACCGACCTTTGTTTTGTGTCTTAGACCTCAATGAGCAGAGGCTCGAGGCCCTAAACAGCGCCAAGACGCTCCTAGACACCTACTGGGGCGAGGCCACACTGAACAAGACGCTCTGGGGCGCCATCTCCTTGGTCTATGATAACTTCTGGGTCGATCCAGAGGATCAGGTTGAGGGCAACATGCGCGGGAGCTCCTACGTCAATCGGATGTATGCCCTTGGCCGCACCATGAGGGAGCAGATCTGAGGCATGCTCCATCTCGGCGTGAAGCGGGCAATGGCGGTCGTCTACTCTAGCTTCACCTATGACATGGGGGTTGTCTCCCACGGCTTTGTCTCTGACCCCAACAAGTCTAACACTGAGAACCATGAGAGGCACATGGCCTTGATCGAGGACATTGAGGTGCCAGGTTGCAGGTTGGCGAAGCTGTTCGAGCCTGAGGTCATCCCCTCTGATGTCGATGAGGATGAAGAAGGCGGCGCAGGCCTATGAGCCAATCTGGGCAAGGAGGCCCATGTAATAGGTTAGATTTTTCTACTTTTAATGGTGTGGCCCTACGGGCCTTGAAAACATGAGGCATGTATATATTTTATTTTGCATATGTTTTATTCTTGATGTTCTATTCCTTGTTTTGCTCGAGTCATGCCGTTCATGAAGTTTTCGACGCGCGCGTGCCCCTCGAGGGGGGAGTGAGTAGAGGTATCATAGCCTAGGGGCATGGGTAATCTCGCAGCTTGACAGCCCTCAACCTTTTAGGGTGTTCATGGCTTTTTCAACTAAATGATAGCAAGCATCGAGGCATAAAAAGAATAGGACATTGAATTTCAAAAAAACATGTGGGTTTTTTAGGAACTTAGGGGGGTTCCCCCTTGTAGCCCCCGAGGGAGGCTCGACTCTGATGGAGTAGAGTCGAGGCTACCTTAAACTTATGAACAAAAGGTTGAACTATAAACGAAAGTAGTTCTTATTCATTCATGACATGGAAAATGTACAAGGCCTCGAGGCCCTAATGATAAAAGCGATGTAGTTGTTCAATGTTCCATGCGTTGGTGAAGGTTTTGCCTTTCCCGTTGGATAGCTTGTAAGTCCCGGGCTTGCGGTGGCCCTTGTTGCTTTACCATCGATGAAGGACGAGGTCATTGACTTGGAGGTCCCACTTGCACACGTGCTTTTCGTGGTAGCACCAAAGCTTCTGCTGGTACCTCACAGAATTGAGGAGAACCACGTCTTAAGCCTCCTTCAGTTGGTTGACGATGTTTGCGAGGGCCTCCTCGTTCGCCTGCTCGTTGTAGGCCTTTAGTCGGGGGACCCATACTCTAGGTCAGTGGGGAGGACGGCCTTGGATCCGTAGACCATAAAGAATGGGGTGAACCCCATGGCTCGACTTGGCATTGTCCTTAGGCTCCTCAGGACTAAGGGTAGTTCGGCAGCCCACTTCTTGCCATGCTTGTTCAATCGATTGAAGATCCTTGGCTTTAGGCCCTGCAGGATCATGCCATTAGTACGTTCTACCTGGCCGTTAGTTCAAGGATGAGTGATGGTAGACTAGTTCACATGGATGTGATGGTGGTCACAAAAATCTAGGAACTTTTTGCTGGTGAACTGTGTGCCGTTGTCGGTGATGATGACGTTGGGGACTCCGAAGTAGTGAATAATGTCGATGAAGAATGAAACCGCCTGCTCAGAACGGATGTTGGTGATTGGTCGAGCCTTGATCCACTTAGTGAACTTCTCGACGGCCACGAGCAGATGGGTGAATCCCCCGATTGTCTTCTTCGGAGGCCCCATGAGATCGAGCCCCCAAACTACAAACGGCCATGTAATGGGAATCATCTATAAGGTGTGAGCTGGGAGATTGGTCTGCTTGGCGTAGATTGGCACCCTTTGCACGAGTGAATGAGGTTGATGGCGTCGGAGACCATGGTCGGCCAGTAGAAGCCTTGCTGCAAGGTGTTCCCTACAAGGGTCCTTGGAGCGGCGTGGTGGCCGCAAGCCCCTGAGTGTAGGTCCTTGAGAAGCTTTCTTCTCTCCTCGATGGTGATGCAGCGCTGGAGGACTCCGAAGGGGCTTCGTCGATAGAGCTCCTTGTCATTGCCATAGATGACGTAGGTCTTGACCCATCGAGCGATCTTTCATGCTTCGGCCCCAATCGGGGGTCGGTGGAGGAGGCATCTCCTCAATCTCTATGACCTCAGCCCCAATTGAGGGGGTCTCGGTCGAGGGAGGGGGCCGACCACCTGCATTACAGCTCCTTCCCCTGTGCCTAGATCGATAGATGGCTCATATAGGTCCTTTGAGAACACGTTAGGCGGGATGGTACCTCGAGTTGATGCAATCTTGGCCAATTCATCGACGGCCTCATTGTATCTGTGGGTGATGTGGTTGAGCTTGAGGCCATGGAACTTGTCCTCCAGCCTGTGAACCTCCTTGCTGTAGGCTTCCATCTTGGGGTCATGGTAGCTTGAGGCCTTCATGACTTGGTCGATCACAAGCTGTGAGTCACCACGAACGTCGAGGCATCAAACCCCGAGCTTGATGGCGATGCGTAAGCCATTGACGAGGGTCTCATACTCTATGACGTTGTTTGAGGCAGTGAAGTGTAGTCGGAACACATAGCGCATATGGACGTATTGCGGTGAGATGAAGAGTAGGCCCTCGCCCGCCCCTGTCTTTATTAATGACCCATCGAAGAACATTGTCCATAGCTCTGCCTAGATCTATGCTGGAGGGAGCTGAGTGTCGGTCCACTCGACGATGAATGCCATCACCTGAGACTTGATGGCCTTGCATGGGGCATAGGAGAGGGTCTCACCCATGAGCTCGACTGCCCATTTCGCTATTCTTCCCATGGCCTCCCAATTCTAGACTATCTCTCCAAGGGGAAAGACAAAACCACAGTCACTGGGTGTCTAAGGAAGTAGTGCTGGAGCTTGCATCGCATGATCATGATGGTGTAGAGCAGCTTTTGGATCTACAGATAGTGCACCTTGGTCTCTAAAAGTACCTTGCTAATGAAATAGATGGGCTGTTGGAGGACAAGGTGTGTCCTTCCACTTCCCTCTCCACAACTATGACCGCGTTGACCACCTGGGTGGTTGCAGTGACATAGAGTAAGAGGGCCTCGACTGGATTCGGTGGCACGAAAATCGGAGGTGAGGTCAGCATGGCCTTGAGCTTGGCGAGGGCCTCCTTGGCCTTGAGGGTCCACACGAAGTGTTCAGACTTCTTTAAAAGGTGATATAGGGGCAGTGCTTTCTCCCCGAGATGTGAGATAATGCAACTGAGGGCCGCGAGGCAGCCCATGACTCTCTGAACACCCTTGAGATCCTGGATTGGACCCATCTTGGTGATCGCGAAGACCTTCTCTGGGTTAGCCTCGATACTATGATAAGAAACTATGTATCCTAAGAGCATGCCTCGTGGGATGCCAAAGACGCACTTCTCAGGGTTGAGCTTCATATTCTTGGCCCTGAGGCACTTGAACGCGATTTTGAGGTCCTCGACGAGGTTGTCGACCTTCTTAGACTTGGCTATGATATCATCAATGTAGGCCTCTACTGTTGGCCTGATGTGTTCACCAAAGACTTGGAGTATACATCGTTGGTACGTCGCCCTAGCATTTTGAAGGCCGAAGGGCATGGTTACATAGTAGTACTTGCCGAAAGAGGTGATAAAGGAAGTCACGAGCTGGTCAGACTCCTTCAGCTTGATTTGGTGGTAAGCGGAATAGGCATTGAGAAAAGAGAGAGTTTCACACAATTTGATCAATGCATGGTAAAGGAAAAGGAACTTTTAGACATGCTCTATTCAAACTAGTGTAATCTACACACATCCTATATTTCCCATTCTTCTTCTTAACTAGTATAGGATTAGCTAACCATTCAGGATGATGAACCTCCTTGATGAACCCGGCCTCCAAAAGCTTGTTAATCTCCTCCCTGATGATCTTGCGCTTCTCCTTGTCGAAGAGGCACAAGCATTGCTTCACCGGCTTGGACCCAGCTTGGATCTCCAAGGCATGCTCAGCGACTTCCCTTGGTATGCCCGGCAAATTCGAGAGACTCCACACAAACATATTGGCATTCATGTGGAGAAAACCAATGAGCAATGCTTCCTATTTGTTGTCAAGGGAGGCGCTTATCATCAGCATCTTCCTGTCGGAGCTGCTAGGGTCGAGGAGGATCGGCTACGTGTCTTCCACAGGCTCAAAATTGCCTGTGTGACACTTGGGGTTGGGGATCTCAGTGAGGAGCCCTACGAGGGTTGTCGTCAGCATTGCAGACTCCTCGATGGCCTCCCTGTTCTCAATGCACTCAACATCACAGTCTTAGGCATGCTCATGGGAGAGGCCAACAGTGATGACGCTCTTGGGTCTCGGCATCTTGAGCTTGAGGTAGGTGTAGTTGGGGATCGCCACGAACTTGGTGTAGCCAGGTCGACCAATGATGGCACAGTACGTGCCATGGAATCCGACCACCTCGAAGATGAGGATCTCCTTCCTAAAGTTCAAGGAGGTGCCAAAGTAGACGGGGAGGTCGATGCAGCCGATGGGGTGAGCCTTCTTCTCTAGTACAACTCCGTGTAAGCCCCCGTCGCTAGGCTAAAGCCTCTCTCTCGGGACCTCTAGGAGGTCAAAGGTCTCCGCGTAGATGATGTTGAGGCTGCTGCCCCATCCATGAGCACCTTGGTGAGACGGGTGTTGGTGATGATGGGGTTGACGACGAGCGGGTATACTCCTGGCTTAGGGACATGGTCAGGATGGTCATCACGGTCGAATGTGATAGCCATACTAGACCATTCGAGGTACTGAGGGGTCACAATCCGCACAAAGAAGACTTCTCGACGCTCCTTCTTGCGCTGGCATGACATAAGCCGAGTCGAGGAACCCCCGTAGATTATGTAGCAGCCGTGGACCTCGAGGAAGCCATTGTCAGCGTTCTAACCCTCGAGGGGTTAACACCAACGAGTAATATTGTATTCACGTGCTCCCTAATCCGGTGGGTGATGCAAGAAGGACACAATGATTTATCCTGGTTCGGGCAAAGAAGTCCCTACGTCCAGCGGGGGGAGGATGATTCGTGTTATCTTGCACTGAAGTGCTAGTACAGGGGAAGATACAAGCAGGTGTGAGGAGTGTGAGGTGGAGTTTGGGCGTTCGGACGCCTTGCTCTCGACCTTGCACAGGCTCATGGTGTCGCTCTGTGATCTAAAGCCTTAATGTTTCTATGCTCTAGATTCTCTCGGTTTGAGTCCGGTCCCTCTCTCTAACGCCTTGGCGCCTTCTTTTATAGATGAAGGAGGGGCACAGGTGTACATGTATTTCGAGTTCGCATGACGCTGATGACGTACGACGTTGAGGCCGATCACGTCGATGCCGCTGTAGTGATGTACGTCGGTACGGGAGGCCCTACAGCCGTCGCGTTGGGAGTTGTTGAAGTTCAGCTCGAGGGTTCGCTCGGTGAAGTCGAGGGGCGATGGTCGAGGGTCTTGGCCGGAGTCGAGGGGGTCGTGCCGAGGAGGTCGAGCTTCGCTGGATAAGACCAAATCCCAGAAAACACGGAAAACACGTTAGTTTATACGTCTCGAGAAGGTGCGGGTCGTGGCACAGCGCTCGGTATGGCGCAACAGCGTAATATGACTTGCGGGATTCCGGGGTATGGGCGGTAAAAGCAGATTTGACCGCCACGCCTGCAACTGTTACCGTAACTATGGCCATGCAGTTAGGCGGGGGTAGATAGATCGCATTAAATGCGCTCAGATCCGTACGGGGGAGTTGGTAGCCAAGGGGTGCACCATCCTCGAGGGCTGCCCATTCGCCCGGGCGAAGTTACATCCTCGAGGGCAGGCTCGTTCGGAGGATGAAGTTCTGTCCTTGAGGGGTTGCTCAAATTGTACCCTCGCGTGTACAGTACTAGTCCGTTCGGTAGCCTCTCGGGTGTACAGTACTAGTCCGTTCGGTAGCCTCTCGGGTGTATAGTACTAGTCCGTTCGGTATCCTCTCGGGTGTACAGTACTAGTCCGTTCGGTAGCCTCTCGAGCAGGCTTTGGCTTTGGGCCGTCGTCGTCCGTGGGTCGGCCCAAAGTGTCTCAGCCTGTGGGACTTTGTACGTTCGCACGGGAGGTCACAGGAGGGGTCGAGTTATCGTTTTTGCGGGGTTTAATTCGGTAAACCTAGGGTTTTGGGGTACCCATTTCCTCGGTAACGACAGTAGCCCTCGAGCCCCTACTCGAGTGATGGCATTCGGGTAGGGGGTCAGGAATTTGGAAATGGGATGTGATTCAGATTTTCTCATGGGGGCGCGCGAGCGACCCCCGCGGGGGTAGCCCCCGAGGCCTTGTAGGAGTCGAAAGACTCCTGTGAGGGCTTTATTTATATTTAGTTAAAGGGTGCTCGTCCAGTCGGGTACAGGCCTGAACTGGAGTCATAGCGCTTTACCGAGGGGAGCCCCCGGGGGATTTTTGACCCTCTTTCATCGAGGGGCGCCAGGCACAGGCGAGCCCCCGAGCCTCGTGCGGCTGGGGCGTTGCTGGCCTCAGCATTCTTCTCATGAGTCCTTTCAATCGGATGTGAGGCGAGAAGCATCAGACTACCACCGATAGTGTGAGCCGTGAAGTTCTCAATGAGCTGGTAATGGGAAAATCCAAGCGAGAGCCCGTTCCTCATTCGATAGAGGTCGGCAGGGGGCCCGGAGGCGGTCTCATTAAAGCAAAATGCAATGGTCCTACGGATACCGATTCCATTCGATAGGTCTCGGCGACTCGATGCCTCCCTTCGGGGAGATTCCATAAAGTTCATAGCGTTTCACCTTGGATGCGTCCAAAGGGGTCTCGAGAGTTCATTCTCGAGCAGGGCCTCATGTTGGCTCCCCCTTGGTCACCCCTGACTCGGGTGCTCAAGGGTGGCTGTCAAACCCTGTTCGTGGGGTCAGCCTTCGCTCCTTCGAGACTTAGGGCCAGAACCTGATTTTTGGTGCTCAAGGGCGGCCGTTAAGCCCTCACTCGAGGACTGGCCTTCGCTCCCTCGAGACTTTGAGGTAGGGTCAGAGCCTATTTTCTACTTTCATGGAAATCTCCGTCGACGAGTAACCATTCTCTTTCGACGCTCAGGGGCGGCCGTTAAGCCCTCACTCGAGGACTGGCCTTCGCTTCCTCGAGACATCGAGGCGGGGTCAGAGCCCGTTCTTTTGCAGTGCTCAAGGGTGCCGTTAACCCCTCACTCGAGGACCGGCCTTCGCTCCCTCGAGACTTCGAGGCGGGGTCGGAGCCCGTTCTTTTGCGGTGCTCAAGGGCGGCCGTTAAGCCCTCACTAGAGGACCGGCCTTCGCTCCCTCGAGACTTCGAGGCGGGGTCGGTGCCCGCTCTTTTGTGGTGCTCAAGGGTGGCCGTTAGCCCTCACTCGAGGACCGGCCTTCGCTCCCTCGAGACTTCAAGGCGGGTCGGTGCCCGCTCTTTTGTAGAAAACTCCGTTAGCGAGTGACGGTTCTTTTTTCTTACCGTTGGGCACGCCTTTTGAGGAGAAGGGTTTAGCGGCGCGATCGTGGCGGGCCCGAGCAACGGCTCTCTGTCAGAGGTGTGACGCGTGCGTCCGGTCGAGGGTCGAGGGGGGAACGGTCAGGCAAACGCATTAATTGCGGGAAGTTACCTTTTCCCTGCCGCCAGGCTCCGCCCGTTGCTCTTCCCGAGTATAAAAATGGAGGGGGACAGGCGCTGTTCGTCCCTACTTTCGCCATTCTGCCGAGCTCCTGCTTTCCTGCGCGTGTGAGGATAAAAACTTAGAGCGAGAAGTCACGATTGGGAACCTTCCTGGTCGACCGTCCGCCGAGGAGGTTCGTGCTGTTGTTGCCGCCGCCGCGCCCACCGAGCAGATCTGTGCTGCCGCTGCCGCCATGGCCCCTGTCCTCTAGCCCGCCGAGCCCTGGCGCCCATCGATCGTGACGCGGCAAAGGCTGCTCGAGCTGGTGAGGGAAGGACTTCTCCGCCCCATCACCGATTCGAATCGGCCGGAGTGGATTGCGCCGCCCAGGGACCACGAAGAGCCAAATCCGCCGGAGGGGTATGTGGTGAGCTTCCTCTACAGGGGGGAGTGGTTCGCCTCCCCGGTGTCGGCCGGAGTAAGGCGAATCGTCAGAGCGGGGTGTCTCAACTTCACATTGAAGTCTGGGAGGTCGGAGGAGCCACGCGAGTATAACCCCACCGGTTGACGTCCAACCACTCCCAGTGGGATGAGCAGTGGTTCTATCTTTGCAACGACGGCGGCTATCTCCCGCCGTATACCGGGCGGCTCATCGCCGAGCGTCCATACAATTGGCCGTTCGGTGTCACGGGAGACCTTCAACGTCGACTTCATCCCCTCGTCATCGCGATGAGGACCCTTCGAGAAGCGGGCCTGATGGCGAGGATGGTCATCTCGGCCTTTCATAGTCGACGGGTGCTCCCTTTGATGGAGCACCCGTTGCGGTTGGACGAGATGCTCCCGTCGGCGGCGCCCGAGGTTCTCAAGAGGTGCCGGATGTCCGACGAGAGGCCGTCCGCCTCGGAAGTCATCGCACGGGTAAAGGGGATGGTGGCTGGCTTGTTCAGGGTAGAAGACATCAACCGCCTCCCCATGCGGCCAGAGGAGGGTTGCCTCGACCTGGTGAGTGCCCCGATTCGTGCCCTTCGAGTTCTCCCCCCTTCTCTTGTCCCTGTGACTAAACGTCTTTGTGTAGGGGAGAATCGACTACCAGAGATTGAGGCCTCCACTGAGGGAGGACGCTCCCGATCATTAGGTAAGACGCTTCACTGCCCAGCAAGAGAAGCGGAGTAAGGACGAGGAGGAGAAAAAGAAAGCCAAGAAGCTCCAGAGGCGCGAAAGGCTCGCGAAGTGCTGCGCTAAGCAGAGGCGCGACGGGCTCCCAGAGGAGGAGTCTCCCTCTGATGGAAACAAAGATGATGATGATGACAGTGATGACGTCGAGGGGGTGGAGGGGCGCCTCGACCGCATCCTGTCAGATTCCTCCCATGCTAACCGCCCCTTCGTGCAGGAGGAGGTGGCAGAGCAGCGCGCCCCTCAGCCGGGGGCGTCGGCCTCAGAGCACTGACATGGAAAAAGGGGGGCCGAGGCCTCGCCTTGAGGGGGATCACCCCCCTCGCATCGTACTCGAGGCGGGAGCCCACCCACTTCGATACGGGAGACCCGGTCCCGGTCGTCAGCCCGGGCAGAGCAGAGGCGTGCCCAGGAGGCCCCGTCGAAGCAGGGAAGCGCGGCGACCCCACTGACGGCCCCGAGCAGCCCCAGCCCTGCGAAGAGCTCGGCTTCGGGAGGGGTCTCGAAATCTGTAGGCAGTTCGAGGGGTACCCGAAAGGCCTCTATACCCTTCGGGTAAGTGTCGTTGAATCGTTTTCTTTTCGTTCCGTCTTCTTTGTGCGCTTTAATAAACTTTTTGCCGTTCTGCTTTGCATCCAGGCCCAAGCGCCAGATCGAGGAGGCATCTCTTATGCCCGCTAAGTGGCTCAAGATGGATGTAGCCGCGAAGATGGCGGCCCCAATCACAGGTGTGACGTCGAGGCCCTTGGCTCCGTGGAAAGCCATGTGGTTATCCTCTGCCCTTGGTGCTCTGGCGCGTGGTAGACTGACGGGTTCTACTCTTGCTGCAGGGTCGAGCGTCTCGGGGCCCACGACGGGCGGTGACTCCGAGCTGAGGAGGACGCATGAGGGAGGGAGCGCCTCCTTGACATCGTTGCCTGCGGCCCTCGAGCTCGGTCTGGCACCAGGGGGTGGTGCCCCGACGTCGGGAGCTTCCGTTCCTGGCGGTCCGGAGGCTTCGATCCCCACACCCAAGGCGGGAGCCCCCGAGGGCCATGGGCCGGGTGAGGAGGTAGCCGTTGTGGACCTCGAGGGTGAGGAGACCTTGACCCTTCCCCCCTCGACGAGAGAGCGGCGAGCCTGGCCGACGGGGCTGCGCGAGCTTGAGGCCCGGAGGGAGCAGGAGCAGGGGGCCCTGCAAGAAACGGAGCTACCGCGGCCGCAGCAAGAGGAGGAGAAGAAGTCGTTGGAGCAGCGGGAGAAGGAGGAAACTGGGGGCCAGCCCCAGCATCAGCAGGCGCAGCAGACACCGTCGGGGGACGCGGCGCTGCTGGACCCGCCGGCGCAGCAACCGCCCAAGACGTCGGAGGCGGAAGTGACTCCCGGACTGCCCAAGCAATGGGTGTCCGTGATTACCCTAGACGAGTTGCTGGCCAAAGGGGAAACGGCATCGAAGGCGTTGATGGTCCCGCGGCTGCCGGGGGCGCAACCGGAGGGTGCCTCAGTACCGAGCCCGGCAGAAGACGCATCGTTGGTGGCCTTGCTGGGGCCACGAGTCATGGTGTTGGGCGAGGCGACGCCCTCGACACCTTTACTGCCTTCGGAGGCGCCAGAAGCAGCGTCGAGCCAGCTGCTACAGCCGTCGACGGAGCGGCCGGAGAAGACGGCGGCTTCTGGACTGCTGAGGAGGTCGTCTTCCGACCCCGGGCTGAGGAGTGCCGGCGCTGTCTCGGAGTTCAGCGGCCCGTCGGAGTTGGCCGTGCGTTACGGCGCCCCACACGACATGGTGGATGAGATCGAGTCCTTGGTGCGAACCAAGGTCAAGATGGTCCTTCCATGTTGGGGCAAGGAGCGCATCATACTCTAGGAACTTGGTGGCTCCAGCGCTCCGGGGGTCGAGATGAACGACCCGGTGGAGGTCAAGTGCTGGGAGGAGGCCGAGCGGTCCCGGTCATGGCTGCGGCACCTGCTCAAGTTGGGCGTCGAGCTCGCGGAAGGCCTGAATCGGAACCTCGCGGTGGGTCACTGTGTTAGGCCATATGTAGTTTTTTTAAGTTCTTTCGTATGGGATGCCTTAACCCCCAATTTCCTGTCCCTAGGAGGCGCAGAGGCGTTCTTACTCCAAGTCCAACTTCCTCCATGAAACGCACAACAGCCGGGAGGAAGTGCTTCGCCAGCTCGAGGCCGGCCGCTCTGCGTAGAGCAGGGTGGCCGAGATTGAGGAGGAGCTGAAGCGGACCTGGGAGGAAGCCGCCAAAGCCAAAGAGGAGGCCGCCCGAGCGAAGGAGGACTCTGACGCCGCTCGAGGGGAAGCCGCCCACCTCAGGGAGGAGCTGAAGCGTGCGAGGGAGGAGGTTGACGCGGCAAAGGCCGAATCGGAGAGGTCCAGGGGCGAGAGCATCCAAGCCTAGGAGCGCGTCGAGCTACTCGTGGGGGAAGTTCAAAGCTCATGGAACGCGTCCGCTCCCTCGAGGCCAATTTTGCTGAAGTCTCCACAGCGCACAACGCCCTCTCCGCCTTGGTCCAGGAGGAGAAGAGCCGTGCCGCCGACCTGGAAACCCAGCTTGGGGCAATGAAGGCCACCCTCCAGGACAAGGAGCAGGCCATCATCCTGGCTGGTGGCACCCTCAAGACCCTCCGCTTCGAGAAGACGGAGGTGACCCGAGCCTTCAAAGAGGCCCAGCGGGAGTGGGACGAGGCTCGGGGGGAGCACGACGCCGTGCTGGGGGATCGCAACGCCCTCGAGACTCGCTGTGCTGGTGAGCTCCTTAAAGGGTTTTTGATCTTTGTTTTTTCCGTATGGTTTATCTAATTCTTGCTTTGTGTTTCAGGCCTCGAGTCTGAGCTGCTTGCAACCCAAACCGCCGCCAAGGCGCTGCAGGAGAGCCTCGCGGCGGAGGGGGCGCTTCTTGGTTGGCTTCGGGTTGCCCTCGACGGGCTCTGCACCTCCTGGGAGGTCGGGCCCGTCGAGGGTGCTGAAGAAGACATCCCGGGTGCCGCGCTCGTGGACCGGATCTACTACCTCGACGCCACCCTTCGCGATCACGTGCGGGAGGCGCTTCACACCGGTGTGAAGCGGGCGCTTGCAGTGGTCTCCTCCGGCTTCGTCTTTGACATGAACATGGTGGCCCAAGGCTTTGTTCCAGACATCTCGAAAACCAACGCGGAGAACGAGGAGCGATGCCGAGGGCTCATTCATGACGCCGAGAGGCCAGGGGGTGCGTTGGTGAAGCTGTTTGAGGACGAAGTCCTTCCCCCTGCAGATGGAGGGTACCACGTCGAGGAGGGCGGTGATGGGGCAGGCCTGTAGGGCAAGACTTTTCTGCTTTCTTCTCACCTAGACTTTGCTTTTTGACTAAGTTTTTGACGCAAGCTCGTATCCCTCGAGGGGGGAGCGAGTGGAAGTACCGTAGCCCGGAGGCGTAGGAGAGCTCCGGCTTGATAGCCCTCGACCCCTAGGGAGTTTGAGGCATTTTCTACTTAGTCATGAAGCGTATCGAGGTGCGAGAAAGAAGAAGCGCTCGAGTTTTGCTCGCCTAACTTTTGCTTTCCGACTGAGCATTCGACGCAAGCTCGTATCCCTCGAGGGGGAGCGAGTGGAGGTACCGTAGCCCGAAGGCGTAGGAGAGCTCCGGCTCGACAGCCCTCGACCCCTAGGGAGTTCGAGGCGTTGTCAACTTAGTTGGGAAGCAAAAAGGGAGGCGTGCGAAAAAAATCGTTCGTATTTTTAGGAACTTAGGGGGGTTCCCCCGTTAGCCCCCGAGGGAGGCTCGACTCTGGTGAGACAGGGTCGAGGCTACCTCTTGCATGTACAATAACAAGTTTGAACTTATAATCGAAAGTACTCCTTATATTTGTCATGCGGAAATGTACAAGACATGCCAGAATGTACAAGGGCACTGGTGCCCTAAGGGTAGAAATGACATAGCTGTTCGATGTTCCATGCGTTGGTGAGGATTTTGCCTTTGTTGTTAGTGAGCTTGTACGCCTTGGGCTTTAGCACCTCAGCTACGGTGTATGGGCCTTCCCATGGTGGCGTCAGCTTGTGACATCCTTTGTTGCTCTGTCGTCGACGTAGGAGGAGGTCTCCAACTTGGAAGTCCCTCGGGCGCACGTGCTTGTCGTGGTAGCGTCGAAGTTTTTGCTGATACCTCGCGGAGTGAAGTAGCGCCATGTCTCGAGCCTCCTCGACCTGGTCGACGGCGTTTGCGAGGGCTTCTTCGTTGGTTTGCTCGTTGTACGCCTTTAGTCGAGGGGAACCATACTCGAGGTCAGTGGGGAGGACGGCCTCGGACCCATAGACCAAGAAGAATGGGGTGAACCCCGTAGCTCGACTAGGTGTTGTCCTTAAGCTCCATAGGACCGATGGCAACTCCACGGCCCATTTTTTTTCGTGCTTGCCGAGGTGTTTGAGGATCCTTGGCTTGAGGCCCTGCAAAATCATGCCATTGGCACGCTCGATCTGGCCGTTAGTTCGAGGATGTGCAACCGCGGACCAATTCACACGGATGTGATGGCAATCGCAGAAATCCAAGAACTTCTTGCCAGTGAACTGCGTGCCGTTGTCAGTGATGATGATGTTCGGGAACCCCAAGCGATGGATGATGTCGGTGAAGAACTCGACTGCCCATTCAGAGCGGATGTTACTGATGGGCCAGGCCTCGATCCACTTGGTAAACTTGTCGATGGCAATGAGCAGGTGCGTGTACCCTTTGGTCATCCTCTTGAGAGGCCCCACAAGATCGAGCCCCCAGACCGCAAACGGCCAGGTGATGGGGATCATTTGTAGGGCGTGAGCTGGGAGGTGCGTCTGCTTGGCGTAGAATTGACACCCTTTGCATGAGCGGATGATGTTCGTGGCGTCGAAAATGGCGGTCGGCCAGTAGAAACCCTGTCAAAAGGCATTGCCTACGAGGGTCCTTGGTGCTGCGTGGTGGCCGCAGGCTCCCGAGTGTATGTCCTCGAGGAGCCTCCTACCTTCCTCGATGGTAATGCAGTGCTGAAGAACGCCTGAGGGGCTTCGCCTGTAGAGTTCCTTGCCGTCACCATAGATGACGTAGGACTTGGCCCGTCACGTGATCCGTCGAGCTTTGGTCCGGTCCTCCGGAAGTTCTCCCCGAATGAGGCAGTTGAGTAAAGGGGCTCGCCAATCCGGTGGCAGGTTCGACGGAGGAGATGTCTCCTGGATCTCCATAACCTGGGCCCTGGTCGAGGGGGCCCTGATCGAGGTCATGGGGTGGAGCTTCGAGGGCGTAGTGCAAGCCCCCGAGCCCAAATCGACGGAGGGCTCGAAGAGGTCCCTCAACAACACGTCCGAAGGGACTGTACCTCGAGTCGATGCGATTTTTGCGAGCTCATCCACAGCTTCATTGTATCGTCGAGCGATATGACTAAGCTCGAGGCTGTGGAATTTGTCTTCCAACTTACGCACTTCGTTGCAGTATGCTTCCATCTTGGCGTCGTGGCAGCTCGAGGCCTTCATCACTTGGTCGATGATTAGCTATGAGTCGCCTCGAACGTCAAGGCGTCGAACCCCGAGTTCAAGGGTGATTCGTAATCCGGTGACAAGTGCTTCGTACTCCACGATGTTGTTAGAAGCGACAAAGTGGATGCGAATGACGTAGCGCATGTGGACTCTGAGGGGTGAAATGAAGAGCAAGCCCGCGCCTGCTCCTGTCTTCATGAGCGACCCGTCGAAGTACATCGTCCATAGCTCGGCTTGAATTTGGACTGGTGGCAACTGAGTGTCGGTCCACTCGGCGATGAAATCCGCAAGCACTTGAGACTTGATGGCCTTCCGTGGTGCATAGGTGATGGTCTCGCCCATTAGCTCGACCGACCACTTGGCAATCCTTCCAGCGGCCTCCCGATTATGGATGATCTCCCCCAAGGGGAATGAGGATACCATAGTAACCGGGTGGCTGAGGAAGTAGTGTTGGAGCTTGTGACGCGTAAGGACGATGGCGTAGAGCAGCTTCTGGACCTGTGGGTAGCGGATTTTCGTTTCCAAAAGCACTTCGCTGACGAAATAAACCGGCCGCTGGACTGGCAAGGCGCGTCCTTCCTCTTGCCTCTCCACCACTATGGCCGCGCTGACCACCTGGGTGGTTGCAGCGACATAGAGGAGGAGGGGCTCAGGCGGTTCAGTCGTCGTTGCTGGTTGAGGAGGGACGAGGATTGGAGTGGATGTCAGCTTGGCTTTGAGTTCGTCGAGGGCCACCTCAGCCTCCGCGGTCCACGTGAATCGCTCGGATTTTTTCAAGAGATGGTACAGAGGCATGGCCTTCTCCCCTAAACGTGAGATGAAGCGGCTGAGGGCCGCGAGACAGCCCGTAACCCTCTGCACGCCCTTGAGATCCTGAATCGGCCCCATTCGTGTGATGGCCGCCACCT
Source organism: Bothriochloa decipiens (assembly GCA_023333625.1). Classification (NCBI taxonomy): domain Eukaryota; kingdom Viridiplantae; phylum Streptophyta; class Magnoliopsida; order Poales; family Poaceae; genus Bothriochloa; species Bothriochloa decipiens. The sequence goes on from CM041628.1 coordinate 47,816,083, forward strand.
TCTCGGGGTTGGCCTCGATCCCGCACTGGGAGACGATGTATCCAAGGAGCATGCCCCGAGGGACTCCGAAGACACATTTCTCGGGGTTGAGTTTTATGTTTTTGGCTCGAAGGGACCCGAACGCGATTTCGAGGTCTCGGATGAGGTTGTTCGCTCTTTTGGACTTGACCACGATGTCATCGACGTAGGCTTCGACCGTGTCGCCTATGTGTTCGCTGAAGACATGTAGCATGCACCGCTGATACGTTGCCCCGGCGTTTCGGTGTCCGAAGGGCATGGTCACATAGCAGTACATGCCAAAAGGTGTGATGAAGGAAGTCGCGAGCTGGTCGGACTCTTTCATCTTAATTTGGTGGTAGCCGGAATAAGCATCGAGGAACGAGAGGATTTCACACCCCGCGGTAGAGTCGACAATTTGATCAATGCGTGGTAAAGGAAACGGAACTTTGGGACATGCTTTGTTTAAACTAGTATAGTCAATACACATCTGCATCTTTCCATTCTTTTTCTTAACTAACACGGGATTAGCTAACCATTCAGGGTGATGAACTTCCTTGATGAATCCAGCCGCCAAAAGCTTGTGTACCTCCTCGTCGATGATCCTGCGCTTCTCCTCGTCGAAGCGGCGCAGGCGTTGCTTCACCAGTCTGGACCCAGCCTGGATTTCCAAGGCGTCCTCAGCGACTTCCCTCGTTATGCCCAGCATATTCGAAGGACTCCACGCAAACATATCGGCGTTCGCGCGGAGAAAGTCAACGAGCATGACTTCCTATTTGTCCTCGAGGTCGGCGCTGATCGTTAGCACCTTCTCGCATGGGCAGCTCGGGTCAAGGGGGACTTTCTTGGTGTCTTGTGCTGGCTCGAAGTTGCCGGCGTGTCACTTGGGATCTGGCATCTCCTCGGCGAGGTGCTCGAGGGTCACGGCTATCATGGCATTTTGCTCAACGGCCTCCCCATATTCGACGCATTCGACATCGCAGTCGTACGCGTGCTCGTAGGAGGAGGCGACAGTGAAGACGCCTTTGGGTCCTGGCATCTTGAGTTTGAGGTAGGTGTAGTTCGGGATCGCCATGAACTGCGCGTAGCCCGGTCGGCCGATGATGGCGTGATACGTTCTGTGAAACCCGACCACCTCAAAGGTGAGGGTCTCTTTCCTGAAGTTAGCAGGGGTGCCAAAACAGACAGGAAGATCGATACGGCCGACGGGGAAAGCCTTCTTCCCTGGCACGACGCCATGGAACCCCCCGGCACTGGGTCAGAGTTGGTGCCTCCTGACTCCCAGGAGGTCAAGGGTCTCGAGGTAGATGATGTTTAGGCTTCTACCGCCGTCCATGAGGACCTTCGAGAGGCGGGTGTTGATGATGATCGGGTCGATGACGAGCGGATAGGCCCCGGGGTTGGGGACTCGATCCGGATGGTCATTGCGGTCAAACATGATGGGCGCATCAGACCAGTCTAGGTAGTGAGGCGTCGTGACACGAGCGGAGAAGACCTCTTGACGCTCCCGCTTACGCTGTCGAGGCGTGAGCTGGGTCGAGGGACCCCGTAGATCATGTAGCAGTCATAGACTTCAGGGAATTTTCCGTCTTCCCCGTTGCCTCCCTCACCGCCGCCTTGGTCTTTCTTGTCATCACCTTTCTTCACGCCCACTTCCTCAAAGTGCCTTCAAAGCATGCGACAGTCCTTAAGCTTGTGCCTTGCCCCGTCCTTGTGATAAGGACAGGGCTCCTCGAGCATCTTGTCGAAGATGGCGCCCTCGGGGGGCGCGGGGGGACCTCGAGGTCTTTTGTGTTCGGTTGCAGCGACGAGATCATCTTCTGCAGCCTCACGCTTGCCTTGTTGATTTTTCTTCTTCTTGTTATTTCTCTTCGACCCTTTGCTCGAGCCTCCGGCATTGTCGGCTACCGGCGTTTTTCCCTTGTCCTTCACGTCGCTGAAGAAGGCGCCGACGGCCTCTTCGCCAGCCGCGTAGTTGGCGACCACATCCATGAGCTCATCGACGGTGTCGGGGCGGTTATGCCCTAACTCATGAACTAGGTCCTTGCAGGTTGTACCCGCAACAAACGCTAGAACAACGTTGAGATCGGAGATGTGGGGCAGCTCGGTGCGGAGCTTGGAGAATCATCGAGCAAAGTCGCGGAGAGACTCCCCTGGCTTCTGCTTGTAGTTGCGCAGTTCCTAGGAGTTCCCGGGACGCACGTAGGTACCTTTGAAATTCCCCTCGAAGATAAGGACAAGGTCGGTCCAGCTGCGAATCTAGTCGGGGGGAAGTTCCTCGAGCCACCTACGTGCGGTGTCAGACAGGAACAGGGGAAGGTGACGTATGATGGCGTGATCGTCACGCGCCCCGCCCACTTGACAAGCCAACCGGAAGTCGGCTAGCCAGAGCTCGGGATTGGTTTCACCGTTATATTTGACGAGGCTCGTGGGGGGTCGAAACTTGTCGGGCAGCTGGGTGCAGCGGATCCTCCTGCTGAAGACCCGGGGGCCCGGTGGCTCCGGGGCCTGTTGGTCTTCTTCGCTGTCGTAACGCCCTCCACGATGGGCGCTGTACCCTCGATCCTCGGCATCCCCGTGCTTGCGTCTGCGGTTCTCGACAATGTCGAGGCGCGCGTCGCGGGGAGCGCGGCCGTCGTTGATAGGTTCTCGGGCCGGCTTCTTCTTCTATCAGGGGGCCATCCCCTGATCGACCGAGCCCTCCCTCTCGGGCCAGGAGGGCTCATCCTAAGGCTCGGAGGCAGCCCCTCGATGCCTCGAGGCTGAGCTCTCGGCTTGTTGGACAGCAGCAACTTGGAGGAGATCCTCGACCTCGCGTTGTATCCGCCGAGCTTGCGAGTTGGATGGCGTGGGCATATTGCGAAGGAGCATAGCTGCCGCAACAACATTCTGGCTCGCTCGGGGATAACAGTGGGTGGGTTGCTCGGGTGCTCCTTCCTTGATGATCTGCCGGGTGACTTCTCGGGCCCTGGCTCATTCTCTACCGCCGAGCCATCGTCGCTCTTGCTCGAGGGTCAGCTCGAGTAAGCGCAAGCGTTCCTGCTCGTTGGCGAGCTTCGCCTGCAACTCCCGAATCTGTGCCAGCTGCGTGTCCTGCTCGCCAGGATGAGGGCACGCCTCTCGGGGTGCGTCTGGTTGTTGGTCCTCTGCTCTGGGGGGAGCGTCTCTCGCCACGGCGGTAGCCGCCGCGGCCGCTGGATCGACGGTTTCCTGATCGGAGTCGACGCCACCATCGATGTGGAGGCACTCATGGGTAGGATCCTAATGATCAGAGTCAGAGTCAGGGTCGCCGCAGTAGAAGACAAGGAATTGCCCCCGCGCCTCTTCCTGCAGCTATCGTCGTAGTGTGCCGACGGTGTACCTCCGGGGGCCGGGCACTCTTGCGAAGGCAAAACCCTCGGTGGCTGGTGTGACAGTCCCCACGTCCGTCATCACGCGGAGAAGGGTGCCTGGGCGGTCCTCCAATGTGCTCATGTTGGAGTGGGTTGCTGTCGTAATCGTCGTTGTGGGATTGTTGAAGTCGGACGAAGGCCACCGACGATGCTCGAACAGCCCGTGCGGAAGCGAGCTCGATCGAGCGGGGGTTTTGTCGCACTTCCCCAACGAGCGCACGGTGAAAGTGGAGTCAGGGTTGTGCTGGGATCCTACCGGTTTGCCCTCTGCCTCTAAACTCGGTTCAGATACTCCCTCAACAAGAGGTTTCTCATCTCCGGTCAGGGGCGTGGAGAAAGTGGCAGGGACCCTTCTCGACTTGGGTTGACGGCGATGGCGGCGCCGACCGTGCCTCCTTCTGGATGTGGAAGCATGGTCATGAGACTGGCGAGCGGCTCCCCATGAACGTGGGGGCGTACCGCGACCTCCGTTCGCATCACTGATCGAGAGCAGGGTCATGTCGTAGCCCTGGCCGAGGGTCATGAACTCCAGGCTCTCGAACCAGATCACCGTAGTGTGCGGAAGTGGTGAAACGAAATCGCCCATCCGGAAAAATGGCGGGAAATCGTTAGTGACACGTGGCTCCCCTACCTGGCGTGCCAACTGTCGGCGTCCTAACCCTCGAGGGGTTAACACCAATGAGTAATATTGTATTCGCGTGCTCCCTAATCCGGTGGGTGATGCAAGAAGGACACAATGATTTATCCTGGTTCGGGCAAAGAAGGCCCTACGTCCAGCGGGGGGAGGATGATTCGTGTTATCTTGCACTGAAGTACTAGTACAGGGGAAGATACAAGCAGGTGTGAGGAGTGTGAGGTGGAGTTTGGGCGTTCGGACGCCTTGCTCTCGACCTTGCATAGGCTCACGGTGTCGCTCTGTGATCTAAAGCCTTAATGTTTCTATGCTCTAGATTCTCTCGGTTTGAGTCCGGTCCCTCTCTCTAACGCCCTGGCGCCTTCTTTTATAGATGAAGGAGGGGCACAGGTGTACATGTATTTTGAGTTCGCATGACGCTGATGACGTACGACGTTGAGGCCGATCACGTCGGTGCCGCTGTAGTGATGTACGTCGGTATGGGAGGTCCTGCAGCCGTCGCGTCGGGAGTTGTTGAAGTTCAGCTCGAGGGTTCGCTCAGTGAAGTCGAGGGGCGACGGTCGAGGGTCTTGGCCGGAGTCGAGGGGGTCGTGCCGAGGAGGTCGAGCTTCGCTGGATAAGACCGAATCCCGGAAAACACGGAAAACACGTTAGTTTATACGTCTCGAGACGGTGCGGGTCGTGGCACAGTGCTCGGTATGGCGCAACAGCGTAATATGACTTGTGGGATTCTGGGGTATGGGTGGTAAAAGCAGATTTGACCGCCACGCCTGCAACTGTTACCGTAACTGTGGCCATGCGGTTAGGCGGGGGTAGATAGATCGCATTAAATGCGCTCGGATCTGTACGGGGGAGTTGGTAGCCGAGGGGTGCACCGTCCTCGAGGGCTGCCCATTCGCCCGGGCGAAGTTATGTCCTCGAGGGCAGGCTCGTTCAGAGGATGAAGTTTCGTCCTCGAGGGGTTGCTTGAATTGTACCCTCGCGTGTACAGTACTAGTCCGTTCGGTAGCCTCTCGGGTGTACAGTACTAGTCCGTTTGGTAGCCTCTCGGGTGTATAGTACTAGTCCGTTCGGTATCCTCTCGGGTGTATAGTACTAGTCCGTTCGGTAGCCTCTCGAGCAGGCTTTGGCTTTGGGCCGTCATCGTCCGTGGGTCGGCCCGATGTGTCTCAGCCTGTGGGACTTTGTACGTTCGCGCGGGAGGTCACAGGAGGGGTCAAATTATCGTTTTTGCAGGGTTTAATTCGGTAAACCTGGGGTTTTGGGGTACCCATTTCCTCGGTAACAACAGCCATCTTCCTATCATTACCTGGGTCCTTGGGGTCCTCCTACTTATCATCCTTGTTGAGGCCCAAGCTCTCAAAGTACTAATTGAGCATCCGACAGTGCTCAAGGTTGTGGCTCGGCCCTCTCTTGTGATAAGGGTAGGGCTCCTTCAGCATCTTGTCGAAGATGCCCCCTTCAGGGGACCTTGAGGTTTCTTGTGCTGAGCCATAGCAACAAGGTCATTGACCATAGCCTCGTGCTTGTCTTGCTGGTTCTTCTTCTTGTTGTTGTTCTTCTTCTTCTTGGCACCCTTGCTTGAGCTCTTGGGGTCATCCTCCTCTGCCTTCCCTTTATCTTAGCCATTGCTAAAGAAAGCACCCACCGTCTCCTCACCAGCTGCATAGTTGGCGACGATGTCCATCAGCTCATCAGAGGTCTTGGGGGCTTACGCCCCAGCTCCCGAACTAACTCCTTGCATGTGGTGCGGAGATGAACGCCAGGATGATGTCGTGGTCGGAGATGTGGGGGTGCTCGGTGTGCTGCTTGGAGAAGCATCAGGCGAAGTTGTGGAGGGACTCCTTGGGGTTCTGCTTGTACTTGAGGAGGTCTCAAGAGTTGCTGAGGAACACGTAGGTTCCCTTGAAGTTCACCTCGAACACTATGACGAGGTTGGCCCAGTTACGGATCAAGTGGATGATGGCGTGGTCATTGTGCGCCCCGCCCAACTGGCATGCCAACCTGAAGTCAACAAGCCATAGCTCAGTGTTGGCACTCCTTATTACATATATTTTGATCGCCAAACTGTTCTAAAATAATATAAATCCATGGAACATTATAAGAAAATATTATTTATTTAACAAGTTCCATGAGTTTTGGTTCTCTTCATTGTTTTGCAAGAATATTTAATTTTGTGCCTAATAAAAGTATCTCAAATGAAGACTCTGAGTACACCAATGTAGAGCTCGTCGCGCTTATCAAAAGGCATATATTATTTTCTATTTTTGGAAACCAGAATAAAAAGATATGAAATTTTGAAATTAAAAAGGATTGCTGATGTCCGCCTAAGGTCAATGCCAGTGGGCCAGGCGGGTCCCATAGCATCGACTGACAGCAGGCTAGGCCACGGGCCCTCGCTATCACAAGACTGAGGACATGGGCAGCCAGCCAGGCAGTGCCACGTCGCCCAGCAGTGGCGCATACACGCGCATCCGCATGGAGAGCGAAGGCGGCAACCAAATTTCAAACGGACCAATGGAGAGCTGACACGTGGCCTTGGGCCCACATTCGAGTGTGCCCATACGCATTTGAAATTGGGAGCATGCCACCGCTCAACCGACTCAGCTCGGCCAACCAGGACGCCCCATGTGGCACTGCTGACGCGAGGCAGACGCGCTCACGTGCGGGCACTGAGGCGCGTTTCGGCCGGCCGGATGGGACACATAGTGCCCAGGCAGTGGCTCCCATGAGGTGGTTGCTGGTTCAGGCATATTGCGCATGGACAGACCATGGTTTGGGCTAGTTTTTAGCCAGTTCAGCTGGCTGCCTACATGGATTACCTTCCAGAAATTGCTCACAGCACAGATTACGGCGGTTTAGGTCCCGTTCAAGGCCTTAAGGGCAGTTCTATTCTGGTTTTCACCTCAGGTCAGTTGCTAATTAATGTGCCGACCTAGGGATGGTCAGTTGCATGCATGCAACCATCATTTGGCAGGGGGGTGATGTGCAAAAGTGCCCTCATCCTCTCTAGTATAAATATAGGGTCATTCCCTCTATTGTAAACACACTCTACACTACATATTTGAGCTACACATTATATATTGTACCTCTTGAGCTTCATTTCCATATCATTCTAGTAGTGTCCTTGTAGGTGCTCTCACCTAGTTGTATAAGTTAGAAAAGAGGAAGAGAGAGGAGGGCGGAGTGGAGGCAGAGCCGGCTTGTCGGGTTCTCCTTTGACCTGTACCTCTACGGAGCTAACTCGTTTGTGAGTAATATCTGCATTCTTTCTTTGCAATTTCCTTACGATCTATTTAATTAAAGTTTAGCACTTACTTTACTTGCTTACGGGATCTCCGCTCGATCGAGTGCTTTAGTCCAAGGATCCGGACTAAAGTAGTAACTGATAGCATAGACGTGGTGTCTAGGCTAGAGTGTTACCTAAGTTTGCGCCCAGCCCCATGGATAGTTGTGGTAGCCCCGGGGGTGACAGACCCGACCAGGCCTTTGTATTCCTCCATGTTCGGGCTGGTCCTTCCATAGAGCTTTTGGCTGCCTGACCCTGGTTACGTCTTCCTAGTCTTTTTGAGAACCGAAAAGAAATAGCTGCTCCGAAGTTGAGTGAGTTCAGTAAGCTGAGACTTTAGTTATCTAGTGACCTTGGTTTGACCTTAGAATACCCTCTCTCCCTACCAAAAATATCTTTCTCCCCTATTCTTTTGGACGTTCTTGCTCCCCTCTAGTACGCTCCATTCCCTGTGGAAAATACAATACCCTGAATACTTCTAGGTGAAAGCTACAACGGTACTCCATGTGCTTGCAAATTTATCTGCTTACGCTAAGAAATACCAACACTCGGGCTTGGTCTCACCATTGTACTTGATGAGGCTCATAGGGGGACGAAAGGGATTTGGCAGCGGCGTCCTCTAAATCATCCGGCTGAAGACACGAGGGCCCGACGGCTTGGGAGACCAATGTCGGTCCTCGTCGCTATCGTAGCGCCTGCCCCTATGAGCGCTGTAGCCCACGCCTCGGCATCTCCACTCTTGCGCCTGTAGTTTTTGTTGATGTCATGGCGTGCATCCTGAGGCTCATGGTTGTTGATGATGCGGTCATGAACTAGGGTTGCCTTCTTTGCTCGGGGGCAGCCTCATGACGAACTGAGCCCTCCCACTCATGTTGGGAAGGCTTGGCGGGTCATTCTGAGGCTGCCCTTGACATCTTGAGGTTGAGGTTTTGGCCTGCTGTGTGGCCGCGACCTTGAGGAGACCCTAGATTTCCTGTCGTACTTGGTGGGCCTCGGGATTCGATGGAGCTGGCATGTTGCAAAGAAGCATGGTTGCTGCGATGATGTTTTGCTGGCACACTTGAAGACGGGGTGTTCGACCGCCCCCTCCCCGATGATCTGCCTGTTGATTTCTCGAGCCCTGGCTCGAGCTCCTACGCCACTAACGTGCCCATGTTCCTGCTTGAGGGTCCGCTCGAGCTGGCACAGGCGCTCTCAATCCTCGTCGAGCTTGGCTCACAACTCTCGAACCTATACGAGTTGAGCGTCCTGGGTGTCCTAGGGCACTCGCGTGTCGTTGGGCACCGCCGGGGCTTCTCTTGATCAGGCGTGGCATTAGCTCCTACCTCTGCTGTTACTGCTACCGCAGCATCATCAGTTTCATCGCTTGATGCAATGGCCCCGTTGACCTAGAAGCACTCACGCATTAGGTCATAGTTGTCGTTAGCAGAGTCAGAGTCAGGGTGGCTCCAGGAGAAGTTGAGGAAGAGCCTGTGTCACTCCTCCTCTAGCTGGCACTAAAATGTACCGAGCTTGTAGTGCTTGGGACCGGGAGTCCCTGAAGACTCTGGGTACTCAGAGGCCGGTGTGGAAGTTACCAAGTCCATGGTGGTGCAGAGAAGGTGCCCTGGGAGGTCCTCGTACGCACTCATGTTGGTGCTCACTGAGGAGGAGTATGACTTGGTGGTGTTGTTGAGGCCAAACGGGAACGAGCGATGAGACTCGAACAGCCCGTGCGGGAGCAAGTTGGGTGGTGTTGAGCTACGCCTGCCGAAGAGACCACTCCCGGTCCCCTCAGTGAATGCATAGTGAAGCTAAAGTCTGGGTCATCGCGGAGTCCTCTGGGCTCACCATTCGTGCCCAAAGACAAGTCAGACAGGCCCTCAACCAGAAGTCCCGCATCACTGGTCTGAGGTGCGCCGCCCGTGAGTAGGCAACAGTGCTTGCGCCTATCGCACCGCCTCTTGGCCGCAGATACACGGCGAGAGTAGTGAGACCGACGTGCCACCCTCTCACTCCTAGGAGGCTCGTTGTCACTATCGTTTAGACCTCTGGGTGGAAGCAGCATCATCTCCCAGCCATGGCCAAGAGAAATGAACTCTAGGCTCCCGAACCAGATCACAATGGTGAAAGGAAGTGTCAAAATAGTGACTGCCATCTGGAAGAATGGCGGGAAATGATGGCAACATGCAGATCCCCTACCTGCGTGCCAACTGTCGCTGTCCTGACCTGAGGGCCAAGCACCAATAAGTGAATTTGTGCTGCGTACTCCCTAATCTAGATGGTGATACAAGAAGAAAACACAGTTTTTATCCTGGTTTAGGCTAGAGAAGGCCCTACGTCCTATGGGGGGAGAGAGATTGTATTATCTTGCATCGAAGTGCTTGTACAGGAGGGATACAAGCCAACGAGTATGAACGGGGGGGTGAGAGCAAAGCCTAAGCCTAGGAGTGCTATGCCTATCCCTTGTAAGTGGTGTGCTCAGAATTCTCTAAATGTTGTCCAGCGTGAGTTTGGATGCCTTGAACTAGCCCATGGCGTCCCCTTTTATAGGCCAAGGGGAGGCTCAGGTGTACGGGAACCCTAGGGCTGTCGTAGGCAATGACGTCAAGGGGTTGATGTTGTTCATGTCGGAGCTGCTGTAGAAGTGTGCACCAAGGGTGGCTTGCCCTGCAGTGATGTGCTTGGAGATGAAGGCTGTCCTTGGGGCGTGTCATGATGATGTCGTTGATGGTTGGTGAAAGACCTGTGCCGATGCGCGGGCGTGTGAGTCTCTGTAGCCATCGCGTCGGGAGTTGTTAGAGCGCTGATCGGGGACGTCGAGACCCACATCGAGGGCTGGTCGAGGGGGTCGAGGCCCTAATGGGTAAGACCGAGTCCTAGGAAATGCGGCATTGGGGTTGACGAGTGCATCTCGAGGGGGTGCCTGACAAGGCATAGTGTCTAGTATGGTGTAATAGTGTGGTACGTCCCACTGATTCTCCAAGTATGGGCGGTAAAAGGAAGATTTGACCCTTGTACTAGCCACTGTTACCGTTGCTGTAGCCATAGGGTTAGGAGGGAGCAGGTAGATGCATTAAATTCCCTGGATTCCATACAGGGGGTAGGTAAGCCGAGGGAGGACCATAGTCGATGGGGGTCATACTCCTACGTGTAGTTCCGTCACTCGACGGGGGGTCACCCGCTCGGGCAGACTTTAGTCACTCGAGGCCCCCATCGAGTAAGTTGGTTCAACGTGGTCTAGCGAGTCCTGTACTGGGCTGGCCCAGCATGGCTCGACTATTTTTTTAGTGGGTAATAGGCTCGATTCGTGGTAGGTTTTCTTTGAGGTTTGTGTTGGTTGATTGGGGATTATCTCTTCCTGGTCAAGGTTTAGGGTACCCCCTACAAGTACCAAGTCAGTCTTTAGACATCACCGTTCAAGCCCACATAAGGAAGACTATGCAGAATCCACCCGGTGTGTGGTCAGAAGAAGGAAAGAGATCATCCCTTGGACCTACCACCATCAATGAGGCCAAAATAGGAGTTTCCCAAGTGCAAGAGGATCCGAGGCTTTGCCAGGGACCGTTAGAAGAGCTATCCTGACAACAGACATAAGGCCTAGAGTTGAAGTCAGGGACTACGTCCACCTTAAACTCTCCCCGCTTCGAGGAACCCTCAGTTTCTAGGGAATGAGAAAGCTAACTCCAAGATAAGAGAAACCATATAGGATCGGTAGGCAAGCTCGCCTACAGGAGAGAGTTGCCTGGGAAACTCAAAGATTCACGACCAATAATGCTCAATATGTCACAGCAGTGCAAATGTTTGGGGCTACCACAACAACCATTATCCATAGAGTCACTAGAGATTAAGGTCACCCTAGAATACGGAGAGCACCCTGCTCACATGTTGGACAAAAACACCAAAGAACCCCAGAGAACCATCTTACCAACGTGCAAGATTTAGTGGAGCAATCGCATAAGAACAAGAAGCAACTTGGGAGGAGTGGGAAATAAGGAAGCTCTACCCCTACCTATCAGAGGAGCAAGTACACCTTTAAATCTCAAGGACGAGATTCGCATAAGGGGGTAGGACTATAACATCCCTAAAAGTCCAAACACCAAAAATCACAACCAACAAAATTTTTTCTAAAATAACCTATGGTTGGTGAGTGTCATGTAGGAAGACATCCAATAGTTGCACAAGTAGCACCAAGTATTAGTGAAGCATTTGCATTTAATTTACAAGAGTATGATTTGCGTCTTATTTGATTTTATGTAATGTAATAAAATCAAATAAACTTTATTATCACATGTGTATATATATGCTACTAACCATGGACATGGCTACCAACTTAACCACCAGACCCTAGTGGACCACCATGGTGTATGCACCATGGTCACTAACCTTTCACTAACATGATCATGGCTTAGATGTATTAGTGCCTTGGCAAGAAATAGAAAAGCATTTGGAATAGAGAAGAAAAGAGAAAAGGGCAAAGGCAGCCCAAGCAGCCGGACATGCCCAACATGGCCACCAGGCTCGGCCTGCCAGCCCCACCCATGGCCCGCGCCTACGAGCCCAGCCCAAGGCCAACTGTCCCAGCTCCCCCGCGTGCACCCCGCAGCCAGCTAGGCCAGCGAGCCGCAGCAAGGCCAAGTCGACCCAACCATGGCCCAGCAAGGGCCTACTACCGCCAGCACACTATGCCCGTGCACCCACGCCCTGCTCTCACTGCCCTACGGGCCCCGCCTATCATGCCCCTCCCTTCCCACTTCTGGCCGGCGAGCTGTCACATCTGCCATGTCAAAAATGGCACGGCGTAGCTCCACCGTCCATCCCACGCCCCTGCATGAAACGCATCGCCCGCAACCGTCCATCCTCCCTGATGTACCCCTAGGTGCCCTAACCCTAGCACGCGGCCGTGCCCAGCTACAGGATCGGCATCTCCCATCCTTGTCGTCCCCCATGGCCGCCAGCACTATAAAAGGGAGGGCTTCGAGCCCTTAGGGTTTCCCCAAGCCGGCCGCCATTCATGCTGGCTATCGCACCGTGCCTTTGCCTACTTGCGCGGAGAAAAAGAATAGAGGAGAGGTAGGAGGAGAAGGAGGTGGGGAGGGAGTTGCTGCTGTCAGAGCCGAAGCAGTAGCCAGACCCGAGAGTAGTCAACTGCCCGCGCCTGCAGGAGAAGGAGGCTATGACAACGCTCTGCTTGCCCGCTACCTCGATGAGCCCCGCGAGCCACAGCACCGCCGTGCATAGGTGAGACCCGCCTAGCTCCTACTATGGCCGCCGTCGAGCGGCACGCCCTGTTCCCACTCTCCTCTCCACCATTCTCTTCACTAACTACACCATCGGCTTCATGGTAGCCTAGAACATGTCCTCGATAACTTCTTGGGAGCATGGCTCAACCATAGTGAGGCCACGCACCTTTGCAGGCCTTGGTCACCATGGCTCTGGCCGTCAGAGCGTCGTGTGGTCCTCGTGGCTACGCGCGCCCCATCGAGCCCCCAATAGATGCGGTAGCTTGGAATTGGAGATCCCAGCTTCTCCAATCGGCAAGACGAAGGTGCAGATGGCGCCAAATTTGAGTTCAACTGGAGTTCACCGCCGCTGATGCCGTTTGCCATCGCTATGCCTTCGCCGCTGATCGAGGAGCCCCAGTCCAAACTGACGTCCTTGCTCTGCTCGCATTGGTTCCGCAAACCTGTTGCGCATGCCAGGGTCCCTTCTTATGTGTTGTAGTGCCTCGCCGCTATAGCCTTGCCAAGCAGCACTGCCGCGGCTCACGTGCCGGCCTGTCAGAACGCTACTAGCTCACCGCACCACCACCATCACGTCTTTCTTGTCCATGCAACACCCACAGCCGCCGCCCTTGCACCGCCGCACCGCTGGAGCCACGCCGCGCCGCTCGCCGGTGGTTTCCCAGCGTGCAGAGTCACATGCGCAGGGAAGGAGATGGGGAATAATCCCCTACCCCATGTGGACCGCGTCTACGGGTCCACCGTGGACCCAGCTGGACTAGCCAGAGACCGCCACACATCCCACCTGTCTTCAGTCCACCGTGAGCGAAGTCCATGTACCAGCAAGCTATAGACTCAACCCAGTTTCGATCCAGCTCGCCACGTGGCAAGCGCCAGCGCCCGACAGGTGTCCGGGCCGGCCCGGCCCAACTGGGCCCAAGACCGGCCCTACCCATGCCCACCAAGACCCAAAGTGGGCCCGGTCAGGTTGACCATTGACCGGTCAACGCTGGCCGTTGACCGGTCCCACCTGTTAGTGACTACAGCCAGCTGGACCCACCTGTAAGCCGGTGAATCGGCCTGGACCAATAAAAAGCCACCACGTGTCACGCTGTGAATAATTGCCCCTTTTTCTATTTTCAAAAATAATTAAATCTTGTAAAATCCATATCTTCTTCGTACGAACTCCAAAAATTATGAACCAATTGTCCAAATTTTCATAAAAATGAGCTCTACATCATAGGATTATGTATGATTGCATTTGGAGTTATTAGATTTCATTGGGTTCTTTGTGATAATCTAAAGGGGTCGCTCTCGCGATTGTTATGTCTCGATTTTAGATCCTACAAAGAAGTTGCCCGAGGAGCAGGACTAGGAGCGCGCCAAGGATTTGTGGGATAGCTGTTCAGGTGCCACGTCCCACCCAACCTCGTAGATCCTATTACGCATGCAACTGATAGAATGCTAGTGCTCTATATTTATGCAATAATGCTATGATATGCTATGATAGGATTGCATGGTAGATTAATTGTATGCCTATTCCTTGACGTAACCTTTACCTTGCTCACTCGCTTATAGGATAGACACACTCATATATATGCTGCTTGTTACTTGCTATTATTACTCCACTCGCATTGTATCTGTGATGTGATGCTAGTGGGGAACCCCTGGGAATGGTTCAGCTTTGGGTGCCGGGCTTGGCGACTATTGAGCGATACATGGTGATGATGTCCTGAGTGAGCATGACTGGTGAGGGTTGAGTCGATTGGACAAGATCTATGATGAGCCTTGGGGCGAGTCTTGCTAGGGGTGCACCTAGGCATCCCCATGAGAGGTACTTGTGGCGGGTACATGTGATGTGAGGAGAGGGCAGGATTGCCTTTGTGGTATGAAACCCTGGAGGAAGGTGCTATGGGAGGCACATTAGAGGAGATATCCTGTCTGATCCCATATAGGAACTGATGTCTCTAGAGAACCAAAACCATGGACCTTTTATGCACACCACTCGCTCTCACTTCAGTGAGGGACAGATGTTCGACTAATTTGGACGATGCCATTACTGCAAGGTTGTTAGGTGGTATGGGTGGCGGTTGGATGACAGTTTCCCAAACCATCCTAGATGCATAGTGCCACTTGTTGGGCCCAGTGACTACATCACCCACTCTCAGCTTCCTTGAGATGGCCATCCACAGTTCCCCAGGGCTGAGAGGTAGGATGGTATCATTCCAAGTTAGGAGGCCATTCGGCATCCACTTAGGTGATGATCAACACCGATGATAGTGATCTAGTGGATGGTCGGCATTAGCCGGTTGCAGGTGTACATGTTGGGAATATACCCTAGAGGTAATCATAGAGATGATGATATTCTGATTGTATCTATGACATGCATTAAGTGTTCATTGAATATCCATTATAGATAACTTGTGTTAATTGGCAATTATATGAATTGTTTATGGATCTTGTCATTACCGAGGAAATGGGTACCCCAAAACCCCAGGTTTACCGAATTAAACCCCACAAAAACGGCAACTCGACCCCTCCTGTGACCTCCCGCGTGAACGTACAAAGTCCCGTAGGCTGAGACGCTTCGGGCCGACCCACGGACGACGACGGTCCAAAGCCAAAGCCTGCTCGAGAGGCTACCGAACGGACTAGTACTGTACACTCAAAAAACTACCGAACGGACTAGTACTGTACACTCGAAAAACTACCGAACGGACTAGTACTGTACACGCGAGGGTACAATTCGAGCAACCCCTCGAGGACGGAACTTCACCCTCCTTACGAGCCTGCCCTCGAGGATGTAACTTCGCCCTGCGAACGAGCCTCCCCTTGAGGACGGAACTTCGCCCGGGCAAATGGGTGGCCCTCGAGGGCGGTACACCCCTCGGCTACCAACTCCCCCGCACGGATCCGAGCGCATTTAATGCGATCTATCTACCCCCGCGTAACCGCATGGCCACAGTTATGGTAACAGTTGCAGGCGTGGCGGTCAAATCTGCTTTTCCCGCCCATACCCCGGAATCCCGCAAGTCATATTACGCTGTTGCGCCATACCGAGCGCTGTGCCACGACCCGCACCGCCTCGAGACGTATAAACTAACGTGTTTTCCGTATTTTCTGGGATTCGGCCTTATCCAGCGAAGCTCGACCTCCTCGGCATGACCCCCTCAACTCCAGATAAGACCCTCGACCGTCGCCCCTCGACTTCATCAAGCGAACCCTCGAGCGGAACTTCAACAACTCCCGACGCGACGGTTGCAGGGCCTCCCATACCGACGTACATCACTACAGCGGCACCGACGTGATCGGCCTCAACGTCGTACATCATAGGCTGTGCGGACTCGAAATGCGTGTACCCCTGTGCCCCTCCTTCATCTATAAAAGGAGGCGCCAAGACCTACGAAAGGAGGGGGGATCGAGAGATAGAAACACTAAGTCTTTAGATCATAGAACGACACCGTGAGACAGCGTAAGGTTGAGCACTAGGCGTCCGAACGCTCAAGCTCCACCACGCGCTCCTCACACCTGCTTGTATTTTCCCCTGTACTAGCACTTTGGTGCAAGATAACACGAATCATCCTCCCCCCGCTGGACGTAGGGCCTTCTTTGCCCGAACCAGGATAAATCATTGTGTCCTTCTTGCATCACCCACCGGATTAGGGAGCACACGAATACAATATTACTCGTTGGTGTTAACCCCTCGAGGGTTAGAACACCGACAGTTGGCGCGCCAGGTAGGGGAGCCGCGTGTCATTAACGATTTCCCACCATTTTTCCGGATGGGCGATTTCGTTTCACCACTTTTGCACGCTACGGTGATCTGGCTCGGGAGCCTGGAGTTCATGACCCTCGGCCAGGGCTACGACATAACCCTGCTCTCGATTAGTGACCCGAACAGAGGTCGCGGTACGCCCCCACGTTCATGGGGAGCCGCTCGCTAGTCTCATGACCATGCTTCCACATCCAGAAGGAGGCACGGTCGGCGCCGTCTTCGCCGTCAACCCAAGTCAAGAAGGGTCCCCGCCGCTTTCTCCACGCCCCTGACCGGAGATGAGAAACCTCTTGTTGAGGGAGTATCTGACCCGAGTTTAGAGGCAGAGGGCAAACTGGCAGGATCCCAGCACAACCCTGACTCCACTTTCACCTTGCGCTCGTCAGGGAAGCGCAACGAAACCCCCGCTCGATCGAGCTCGCTTCCGCACGGGCTGTTCGAGCGTCGTCGGTGGCCTTCGTCCGACTTCAACAATCCCACAACGACGATTACAACAGCGACCCACTCCAACACAAGCACATTGGAGGACCACCCAGGCACCCTCCTCCGCACGATGATGAACATGGGGACTGTCACACTGGCCTCTGAGGGTTTGGCCTTCGCAAGAGCGCCGGCCCCCGGAGGTACACCGTCGGCACGCTTCGACGACAGCTGCAGGAAGAGGCGCGGGGACAATTCCCCATTTTCTATGGCGGCAACCCCGACTCTGACTCTGATCATTGGGATCCTACCCGTGAGTGCCTCCACATCGATGGTGGCGTCGACTCCGATCAGGAAACCGTCGATCCAGCGGCCGCGGCGGCTACCGCCGTGGCGAGAGATGCTCCCCCCAGAGCAGAGGACCAGCAACCAGACCCACCTCGAAAAGCATGCCCTCGTCCTAGCGAGCAGGATGTGCAGCTGGCACAGATTCAGGAGTTGCAGGCGAAGCTCGCCGACGAGCAGGAACGCTTGCGCTTACTCGAGCTGACCCTCGAGCAAGAGCGGCGACCGCTCGGCGGTAGAGCCCGAGCCAGGGCCCAAGAAGTCAGCCGGCAGATCATCGAGGAAGGAGCACCCGAGCAACCCACCCACTGTTATCCCCGAGCAAGCCAGAACGTTGTTGCGGCAGCTATGCTCCTTCGCAATATGCCCGCGCCATCCAACTCGCAAGCTCGGCGGATACAACGCGAGGTCGAGGATCTCCTCCAAGTTGCTGCTGTCCAACAAGCCGAGAGCTCAGCCTCGAGGCATCGAGGGGCTGCCTCCGAGCCTCAGGTCAAGCCCTCCCGGCCCGAGAGGGAGGGCTCAGTCAATCAGGGGGCGGCCCCCCGACAGAAGAAGAAGCCGGCCCGAGAACCTATCAACGACGACCGCGCTCCCCGCGACGCGCGCCTCGACATTGTCGAGAACCGCAGACGCAAGCACGGGGATGCCGAGGATCGAGGGTACAATGCCCATCGTGGAGGGCGTTACGACAGCGAAGAAGACCAACAGGCCCCGGAGCCACCGGGCCCCCGGGTCTTCAGCAGGGGGATCCACTGCGCCCAGCTGCCCGACAAGTTTCGACCCCCCACGAGCCTCGTCAAATATAACGGCGAAACCAATCCCGAGCTCTGGCTAGCCGACTTCCGGTTGGCTTGTCAGGCGGGCGGGGCGCGTGACGATCACGCCATCATACGTCACCTTCCCCTGTTCCTGTCTGACACCACGTGTAGGTGGCTCAAGGAGCTTCCCCCCGACCAGATTCGAAGCTGGACCGACCTTGTTCGTATCTTCGAGGGGAATTTCAAAGGTACCTACGTGCGTCCCGAGAACTCCTGGGAACTGCGCAACTACAAGCAGAAGCCAGGGGAGTCTCTCTGTGACTTTGCTCGATGATTCTCCAAGCTTCACACTGAGCTGCCCCACATCTTCGATCTCGACGTTGTTCTAGCGTTTGTTGCGGGTACAACCTGCAAGGACCTAGTTCGCGAGTTAGGGCATAACCGCCCCGACACCGTCGACGAGCTCATGGATGTGGTCGCCAACTACGTGGCTGGCGAAGAGGCCGTCGGTGCCTTCTTCAGCGACGTGAAGGACAAGGGAAAAACGCCGGTAGCCGACAACGCCGGAGGCTCGAGCAAAGGGTCGAAGAGAAATAACAAGAAGAAGAAAAATCAACAAGGCAAGCATGAGGCTGCAGAAGATGATCTCGTCACAGCAACTAAACGCAAAAGACCTCGAGGCCCCCCCGCGCCCCCCGAGGGCGCCATCTTCGACAAAATGCTCGAGGAGCCCCGTCCTTATCACAAGGACAGGGCAAGGCACAAGCTTAAGGACTGCCGCATGCTTTGAAGGCACTTCGAGCAAGTGGGCGTGAAGAAAGGTGACGACAAGAAAGACCAAGGCGGTGGTGAGGGGGACAACGGGGAAGACGGAAAATTCCCCGAAGTCTATGACTGCTACATGATCTACGGGGGTCCCTCGACCCAGCTCACGCCCCGACAGTGTAAGCGGGAGCGTCGAGAGGTCTTCTCCGCTCGTGTCACGACGCCTCACTACCTCAACTGGTCTAATGCGCCCATCACGTTCGACTGTGATGACCATCCGGATCGAGTCCCCAACCCCGGGGCCTATCCGCTCGTCGTCGACCCGATCATCATCAACACCCGCCTCTCGAAGGTCCTCATGGACGGCGGTAGCAGCCTAAACGTCATCTACCTCGAGACCCTTGACCTCCTGGGAGTCAGGAGGCACCAACTCTGACCCAGTGCCGGGGGGTTCCATGGCGTCGTGCCAGGGAAGAAGGCTTTCCCCGTCGGCCGTATCGAACTTCCTGTCTGTTTTGGCACTCCTGCTAACTTCAGGAAAGAGACCCTCGCCTTCGAGGTGGTCGGGTTTCACGGAACGTATCACGCCATCATCGGCCGACCGGGCTACGCGCAGTTCATGGCGATCCCGAACTACCCCTACCTCAAGCTCAAGATGCCAGGACCCAAAGGCGTCATCACTGTCGCCTCCTCCTACGAGCACGTGTACGACTGCGATGTCGAATGCGTCGAGTATGGAGAGGCCGTCGAACAAAATGCCATGATAGCCGCGACCCTCGAGCACCTCGCCGACGAGGTGCCAGACCCCAAGCGACACGCTGGCAACTTTGAGCCAGCACAAGACACCAAGAAAGTCCCCCTCGACCCGAGATGCCCCTGCGAGAAGGTGCTAACGATTAGCGCCGACCTCGAGGACAAATAGGAAGCCGTGCTCATCGACTTTCTCCGCGCGAACACAGATATGTTTGCGTGGAGTCCTTTGGATATGCCAGGCATACCGAGGGAAGTCGCCGAGCACGCCTTGGAGATCCAGGCCGGGTCTAGACCGGTGAAACAACGCCTGCGCCGCTTCAATGAGGAGAAGCGCAGGATCATCGGCAAGGAGGTACACATGCTTTTGGCGGCTGGATTCATCAAGGAGGTCCATCACCCCGAATGGTTAGCTAATCCCGTGTTAGTTAAGAAAAAGAATGGAAAAATGCGGATGTGTATTGACTATACTAGTTTAAACAAAGCATGTCCCAAAGTTCCATTTCCGTTACCACGCATTGATCAAATTGTCGACTCTACCGCGGGATGTGAAACCCTCTCGTTCCTCAATGCTTATTCCGGCTACCACCAAATCAAGATGAAAGAGTCCGACCAGCTCGCGACTTCCTTCATCACTCCTTTTGGCATATACTGCTACGTGACCATGCCCTTCGGCCTTCGAAACGCCGGGGCAACGTATCAGTGGTGCATGCTACACGTCTTCGGCGAGCACATTGGTGACACTGTCGAGGCCTACGTCGATGACATCGTGGTCAAGTCCAAAAGAGCGGACAACCTCATTCGAGACCTCGAAATCGTGTTCGGCTGCCTTCGAGCCAAAAACATAAAACTCAACCCCGAGAAATGTGTCTTCGGAGTGCCTCGGGGCATGCTCCTCGGATACATCGTCTCCCAGCGCGGGATCGAGGCCAACCCTGAGAAGGTGGCGGCCATCATATGAATGGGGCCGATTCAGGATATCAAGGGCGTGCAGAGGGTCACGGGCTGTCTCGTGGCCCTCAGCCGCTTCATCTCATGTTTAGGGGAGAAGGCCATGCCTCTGTACCATCTCTTGAAAAAATCTGAGCAATTCACATGGACCGCGAAGGCCGAGGGGGCCCTCGACAAACTCAAAGCCAAGCTGACATCCACTCCGATCCTCGTCCCTCCTCGACCAGAAACGTCGACTGAACCGCCTGAGCCCCTCCTCCTCTATGTCACCGCAACCACCCAGGTGGTCAGCGCGACCATAGTGGTGGAGAGGCAAGAGGAAGGACGTGCCTTGCCAGTCCAGCGGCCAGTTTATTTCATCAGCGAAGTGCTTTTGGAAATGAAAATCCGCTATCCACAGGTGCAAAAGCTGCTCTACGCCATCGTCCTTACGCGTCGCAAGCTCCAACACTACTTCCTCAGCCACCCGGTTACTGTGGTATCCTCGTTCCCCTTGGGGAGATCATCCATAACCGGGAGGCCACTAGAAGGATTGCCAAATGGTCAGTCGAGCTAATGGGCGAGACCATCACCTACGCACCATGGAAGGCCATCAAGTCTCAAGTGCTGGCGGATTTTGTCACCGAGTGGACCGACACTCAGTTGCCACCAGTCCAAATTCAAGCCGAGCTGTGGACGATGTACTTCGACGGGTCGCTCATGAAGACAGGAGCAGGCGCAGGCTTGCTCTTCATTTCACCCCTCAGAGTCCACATGCGCTACGTCATTCGCATCCACTTTGCCGCTTCTAACAACATCACGGAGTACGAAGCACTTGTCGCCGGATTACGAATCGCCCTTGAACTCGGGGTCCGACGCCTTGACGTTTGAGTGACTCGCAGCTAATCATTGACCAAGTGATGAAGGCCTCGAGCTGCCACGATGCTAAGATGGAAGCATACTGTAACAAAGTGCGCAAGTTGGAAGACAAATTCCACGGCCTCGAGTTTCGTCATATCGCTCGACGATACAACGAAGCCGCGGATGAGCTCGCGAAAATTGCATCGCTCAAGGTACAGTCCCTCCGGACGTGTTCTCGAGGGACCTCTTCGAGCCCTCCGTCGATTTGGGCTCGGGGGCTTGCACTACGCCCTCGAAGCTCCACCCCATGACCTCGATCGGGGCCCCCTCGACCGGGGCCCAGGTTATGGAGATCCAGGAGACATCTCCTCCGTTGAACCCGCCACCGGATTGGCGAGCCCCTTTACTCAACTGCCTCATTCGGGGAGAACTTCCGGAGGACCGGGCCGAAGCTCGACGGATCGCGCGATGGGCGAAGTCCTACGTCATCTACGGTGACTGCAAGGAACTCTACAGGCGAAGCCCCTCAGGCGTTCTTCAGCGCTGCATTACCATCGAGGAAGGCAGGAGGCTCCTCGAGGACATACACTCGGGGGCCTACGGCCATCACGCAGCACCAAGGACACTCGTGGGCAATGCCTTTCGACAGGGTTTTTACTGGCCGACCGCCATTTCCGACGCCACAAGCATTGTCCGCTCGTGCAAAGGGTGTCAGTTTTACGCCAAGCAGACGCACCTCCCAGCTCACGCCCTACAAATGATCCCCATCACCTGGCCGTTTGTTGTCTGGGGGCTCGATCTTGTGGGGCCTCTCAAAAGGACAACCAAAGGGTACACGCACCTGCTCGTTGCCATCGATAAGTTTACCAAATGGATCGAGGCCTGGCCCATCAGCAACATCCGCTCCGAACGGGCGGTCGAGTTCTTCACCAACATCATCCATCGCTTCGGGGTCCCAAATGTCATCATCACTGACAACGGCACGCAGTTCACCGGCAAGAAGTTCTTGGATTTCTACGATCTCCATCACATCCGTGTGAATTGGTCTGCGGTTGCACATCCTCGAACTAACGGCCAGGTCGAGCGCGCCAATGGCATGATTTTGCAGGGCCTCAAGCCAAGGATCCTCAAACGCCTTAGCAAGCACAGAAAAAAATGGGCCGCGGAGTTGCCATCGGTCCTATGGAGCTTAAGGACAACACCTAGTCGAGCCACGGGTTTCACCCCATTCTTCTTGGTCTATGGGTCCGAGGCCGTCCTCCCCACTGACCTCGAGTATGGTTCCCCTTGACTAAAGGCGTACAACAAGCAAACCAACGAAGAAGCCCTCGCAAACGCCATCGACCAGGTCGAGGAGGCTCGAGACATGGCGCTACTTCACTCCGCGAGGTATCAGCAAAAACTTCGACGCTACCACGACAAGCACGTGTGCCCAAGGGACTTCCAAGTTGGAGACCTCGTCCTACGTCGATGATAGAGCAACAAAGGACGTCACAAGCTGACGTCGCCATGGGAAGGCCCATACGCCATAGCTGAGGTGCTAAAGCCCGGGACATACAAGCTCGCTAACGACAAAGGCGAAATCCTCACCAACGCATGGAACATCGAACAGCTACGTCGTTTCTACCCTTAGGGCACCAGTGCCCTTGTACATTCTCGCATGTCTTGTACATTTCCGCATGACAAATATAAGGAGTACTTTCGATTATAAGTTCAAACTTGTTATTGTACATGCAAGAGGTAGCCTCGACCCTGTCTCACTAGAGTCGAGCCTTCCTCAGGGGCTAACGGGGGGGAACCCCCTAAGTTCCTAAAATATGAACGATTTTTTTTGCACGCCTCCCTTTTCGCTTCCCAACTAAGTTGACAACGCCTCAAACTCCCTAGGGGTCGAGGGCTGTCGAGCCAGAGCTCTCCTACACCTCTGGGCTATGGTACCTCCACTCGCTCCCCCCTCGAGGGATACGAGCTTGCGTCGAACGCTCAGTCGGAAAGCAAAAGTCAGGCGAGCAAAACTCGAGTGCTTCTTCTTTCTCACACCTCGATACGCTTCGTGACTAAGTAGAAAACACCTCGAACTCCCTAGGGGTCGAGGGCTGTCGAGCCGGAGCTCTCCTACGCCTCAGGGCTACGGTACCTCCACTCGCTCCCCCCTCGAGGGATACGAGCTTGCGTCAAAAACTTAGTCAAAAAAGCAAAGTCTAGGTGAGAAGAAAGCAGAAAAGGTTCAAAAGTAAAATGACACATCACATTATGATAGATGTATTAATGTTCAAAAAGGGCTTTCGAAGCCACATTGAATATAAGTTACAAAAAACTAATTCATTACATGGGCACCCTCGCCCAGCCTTGCCCTACAGGCGTGCTCCGTCGCCGCCCTCCTCGACGTGGTACCCTTCAACTGCAGGGGGAGGACTTCGTCCTCAAACAGCTTAGCCAGCGCTCCCCCCGGCCTCTCGGCATCATGAATGAGCCCTCGGCATCGCTCCTCATTCTCCGCGTCGGTCTTCGAGATGTCAGGAACAAAGCCTTGGGCCACCATGTTCATATCAAAGACGAAGCCAGAGGAGACCACTACAAGCGCCCGCTTCACGCCGGTATGGAGCGCCTCCCGCACGCGATCGCGAAGGGTGGCGTCGAGGTAGTAGATCCGGTCGACAAGCGCAGCACCTGGGATGTCTTCTTCGGTACCGTCGATAGGCCTGACCTCCCAGGAGGCACAGAGGCCGTCGAGGGCAACCCGGAGCCGGCCGAGAAGCGCCCCCTCCACCGTGAGGCTCTCCTGCAGTGCCTTGGCAGCGGTCTGGGTAGCAAGCAGCTCAGACTCAAGGCCTGAAACACAAAGCAGGAGTTAGACAAATCATACGAGAAGAACAAAGATAAAAAGCCCTTCAAGGAGCTCACCAGCACAGCAAGTCTCGAGGGCGTTGCGATCCCCCAGCACGGCGTCGCGCTCCCCCCGAGCCTCGTCCTGCTCCCGCTGGGCCTCTTTGAAGGCTCGGGTCACCTCCGTCTTCTCGAAGCGGAGGGTCTCGAGGGCGCCACCAGCTAGGATGATGGCCTACTCCTTGTCCTGGAGGGTGGCCTTCATTGCCCCAAGCTGGGTTTCTAGGCCGGCGGCACGGCTCTTCTCCGCCTGGACCAAGGTGGAGAGGGCATTGTGCACCGCGGAGACTTCAGCAAAATTAGCCTCGAGGGAGTGGACGCGTTCCACGGAGCTTTGAACTTCCCCCACAAGTAGCTCGACACGCTCCTGGGCTCGGATGCTCTCGCCCCTGGCCCTCTCCGCTTCGGCCTTGGCCACGTCAGCCTCCTCCCTGGCACACTCGAGCTCCTCCTCGAGGCGGGCGGCTTCCCCTCGAGCGGCGTTGGAGTCCTCCCTCACCCGGGCGGCCTCCTCTTTAGCCTTGGCGGCCTCCTCCCTTGTCCGCTTCAGTTCCTCCTCGATCTCGGCCACCTTGCCCTGCGCAGAGCGGCTGGCTTCGAGTTGGCGAAGCACTTCCTCCTGGCTGTTGTGCATTTCATGGAGGAGTCTGACTTGGAGTAGGACCGCCTCTGCGCCTCCTGGGGACAAGAAGCCGAGGGTTGAGGCATTTCATATGGAAGAACTTAAAAAACTACATATGACCTAACACAGTGACTCACAGCGAGGTTCTGGTCAAGGCCTTCCGCGAGCTCGACGCCCAACTTCAGCAAGTGCTGCAGCCATGACCGGGACCGCTTGGCCTCCTCCCAGCACTTGACCTCCGCCGGGTCGTTCATCTCGATCCCCGAAGCGCTGGAGTCGCCAAGTTCCTGAGTATGATGCGGTCCTTGCCCCAACATGGAAGGACCGTCTTGACCTTGGTTAGCGCCAAGGACTCGATCTCGTCCACCACGTCGTGTGGGGTGCCGTAACGCATGGCCAACTCCGTCGGGCTGCTAAACTCTGAGACGGCGCCGGCACTCCTCAGCCCGGGGTCGGAGGTTGACCTCCTCAGCAGTCCAGAAGCCGCCGTCTTACCCGACCGCTCCGTCGACGGTTGTAGCGGCTGGCTCGACGCTGCTTCTGGCGCCTCCGAAGGCAGCGAAGGTGTTGAGGCCATCACCTCCCCCTACACCACGACTTGTGGCACCGGCAAGACCACCAACGATGCGTCTTCCACTAGGCTCGGTACCGAGACCTCCTCTGGTTGCGCCCCCGGCAGCCGCGGAACCATCGACGCCTTCGACGCCGTTTCCCCTTCGGCCAGCAACTCATCCAGGGTAATCACGGACACCCATTGCTTGGGCAGTCCGAAAGTCGCTTCGACCTCCGACGTCTCGGGCGGTTGCTACGCCGGCGGGTCCAGCAGCGCCGCGTCCCCTAGCGGTGTCTGCTGCGCCTGCTGATGCTGGGGCTGGCCCCCAGTTTCCTCCTCATCCCGCCACTCCGATGGCTTCTTCTCCTCCTCCTGCTGCGGCCGTGGCAGCTCCATTTCTTGCAGGGCCCCCTACTCCTGCTCCCTCCGGGCCTCGAGCTCGCGCAGCCCCGGCCGGCTAGGGCCGCCGCTCTCCCGTCGAGGGGGGAAGGGTCGAGGTCTCCTCACCCTCGAGGTCCACAACAGCTACCTCCTCACCCGGCCCGTGGCCCTCGAGGGCTCCCGCATTGGGTGCGGGGATCGAAGCCTCCGAACCGCCAGGAACGGAAGCTCCCGACGTCGGGGCACCACCCCCTGGTGCCAGGCCGAGCTCGAGGGCCGCAGGCGACAACGTCAGGGAGGCGCTCCCTCCCTCATACGTCCTCCTCGGCTCAAAGTCGCCGCCCACCATGGACCCCGAGACGCTCGACCCTGCAGCAAGAGTAGAACTCGTCAGCCTACCGCGCGCCAGAGCACCAAGGGCAGAGGATAACCACTTGGCTTCTCGTAGAGCCAAGAGCCTCGACGTCACACCTGTGATCGAAGCCGCCATCTTCGTGGCTGCATCCATCTTGAGCCGCTTAGCCGACGCGAGAGACGCCTCCTCGATCTGGCGTTTGGGCCTGAATGGGAAGCAGAACGGCAAAAAGCTCATTAAATTGCGCAAGAAAGACATAACGAAAAGAAAACAAACCAATGATGCTTACCCGAAGGGGATAGAGGCCTTTCGGGTCCCCCTCGAACCGCCAGCGGATTTTGAGGCCCCTCCCGAGACCGAACTCTTCCCGAGGCTGAGGCTGCTCAGGGCAATCGGTGGGGTCACCGCGCCTCCCTGCTTCGACGCGCCCTCTTGGGCACGGCTCTGCTCCGCCCGCGCCGACGACCGGGACCGAGTTTCCTGGATTGAAGTGGGTGGGGTCCCGCCTCGAGTACGACGTGAGGGGGGTGAACCCCCTCGAGGCGAGGCCTCGGCCCCCCTCTTCCCATGTCAGCGCTCCGAGGCCGACGCCATCCGCTGGGGGGCACGCCGCTCCGCCACTTCCTCCTGCACGAAGGGGCGTTCAGCATGGGAGGAATCCGACAACATGCGCTTGAGGCGCCCCTCGACCCCCTCGACGTCATCACTGTCATCATCATCTTCATCTCCCTCGGACGAGGGAGACTCCTCCTCCGGGAGCCCATCGTGCCTCTGCTCAGCGCGGCGCTTTGCAAGTCTCTCACGCTCCCGGAGCTTTTTGGCTTTCTTCTTTGCCTCCTCGTCCTTACTCCGCTTCTCTTGTTGGGCAGTGAAGCGTCTTACCTGACGGTCGGGGGCGTCCTCCCTCAGTGGGGGCCTCGATCTTCGGTAGTCAATTCTCCCCTACACAAAGACGTTTGGTCACAGGAACAAGAGAAAAAGGGAGGGGGAGAGGGGGGAAACGCGAAAGGCATGGGTCGAGGCACTCACCAGGTCGAGGCAACCCTCCTCCGCCTGCATGGGGAGGCGGTTGACGTCTTCCACCCTGAACGAGCCAGAGACCATGCTCTTTACCTGCGTGACGACTTCCGAGGCGGACGGCCTCTCGTCGGACATCCGGCATCTCTTGAGAACCTCGGGCGCCGCCGAAGGAAGCATCTCGTCCAACCACAACGGGCGCTCCATCAGAGGGAGCACCCGTCGACTGTGCAAGGCCGAGACCACCACACCCGCCGTCAGGCCCGCCTCTCAAAGGGTCCTCATCACGATGATGAGGGGATGAAGTCGACGTTGAAGATCTCCCACGACACCGTGTGCCCAGTTGAATGGACGCTCGGCGATGAGCCGCCCGGTGTACAGCGGGAGACAGTCGCCGTCGTTGCGAAGGTAGAACCACTGCTCGTCCCACCGGGAGTGATTGGACGTCAACCCGGTGGGGATGTACTCGCGTGGCTCCTCCGACCTCCCAGTCTTCAACGCAAAGTTGAGGCACCCCGCTCTGACGATTCTTCTTACTCCGGCCGACACCGGGGAGGCGAACCACTCCCCCTTGTAGAGGTGGAGCCATAGCTCCTAATGTGGCGTCATCCCGAGGTAGCCCTCGCAGACGGTCGCGAAGATGGCGGCGTTGGAGACGGCGTTGGGGGAGAAATGGTGGAGCTCGACACCGTAGAAGTTCATCAGCCCCCGCATGAACTCGCTTGGGGGCACACCGAACCCATGCCGATGGAACTTGAGGAAGCTCACCATGTATCCCTTCGGCGGATTTGGCTCTTCGTGGTCCCTGGGTGGCGCAATCCACTCCGGCCGATTCGAATCGGTGACGGGGCGGAGAAGTCCTTCCCTCACCAGCTCGAGCAGCCTTTGTCGTGTCACGGTCGATAGGCGCCAGGGCTCGGCGGGCTGGAGGACGGGGGCCATGGCGGCAGCGGCAGCACAGATCTGCTCGGTGGGTGCGGCGGCAGCAACAACAGCACGAAACTCCTCGGCGGATGGTCGACCAGGAAGGTTCCCAATCGCGACTTCTCGCTCTAAGTTTTTATCCTCACACGTGCAGGAAAGCAGGAGCTCAGCAGAATGGCGAAAGTAGGGGTGAACAGCGCCTGTCCCCCTCTGTTTTTATACTCGGGAAGAGCGACGGGCAGAGCCCGGCGGCAGGGAAAAGGTAACTTCCCGCAATTAATGTGTTTGCCTGACCGTTCCCCCCTCGACCCTTGACCGGACGCACGCGTCACACCTCTGATAGAGAGCCGTTGCTCGGGCCCACCACGATCGCACCGCTAAGCCCTTCTCCTCAAAAGGCGTGCCCAACGGTAAGAAAAAAGAACCGTCACTCGCTAACGTAGTTTTCTACATAAGGTAAAATGGGCTCTGGCCCCACCTCAAAGTCTCGAGGGAGCGAAGGCCGGTCCTCGAGTGAGGGCTTAACGGCCGCCCTTGAGCACCGCAAAAGAACGGGCTCCGACCCCGCCTCGAAGTCTCGAGGGAGCGAAGGCCGGTCCTCGAGTGAGGGCTTAACGGCCGCCCTTGAGCACCACAAAAGAACGGGCTCCGACCTCGCCTCGAAGTCTCAAGGGAGCGAAGGCCGGTCCTCGAGTGAGGGCTTAACGGCCGCCCTTGAGCACCGCAAAAGAACGGGCTCCGACCCCGCCTTGAAGTCTCGAGGGAGCGAAGGCCGGTCCTCGAGTGAGGTCTTAACGGCCGCCCTTGAGCACTGCAAAAGAACGGGCTTCAACCCCGCCTCGAAGTCTCGAGGGAGCGAAGGCCGGTCCTCGAGTGAGGGCTTAATGGCCGCCCTTGAGCACCACAAAAGAACAGGCTCCGACCCCGCCTCGAAGTCTCGAGGGAGCGAAGGCCGGTCCTCGAATGAGGGCTTAACGGCCGCCCCTTAGCGCCGAAAGAGAATGGTTACTCGTCGACAGAGATTTCCACGAAAGGAGAAAACAGGCTCTGACCCTACCTCAAAGTCTCGAGGGAGCAAAGGCCGGTCCTCGAGTGAGGGCTTAACGGCCACCCTTGAGCACCAAAAATTGGGCTCCGGCCCTAAGTCTCGAAGGAGCGAAGGCTGACCCCACGAACAGGGTTCGACAGCCGCCCTCGAGCACCCGAGTCAGGGGTGACCAAGGGGGAGCCAACACGAGGCCCTGCTCAAGAATGAACTCTCGAGACCCCTTTGGACGCATCCAAGGTGAAACGCTACGGACTTTATGGAATCCCCCCGAAGGGAGGCATCGAGCCGCCGAGACCTATCGAATGGAATCGGTATCCGTAGGACCATTGTGTTTTGCTTTAATGAGACCGCCTCCGGGCCTCCTGCTGACCTCTATTGAACGAGGAACGGGCTCTCGCTTGGATTTTCTCGTTACCAGCTCATTGAGAACTTCGCGGCTCGCCCTATCGGGGGTAGTCCGATGCTTCTCGCCTCACATCCGATCGAAAGGACTCGTGAGAAGAATGCCGAGGCCAGCAACGCCCCAGCCGCACGAGGCTCGGGGGCTCGCCTGTGCCCGGTGCCCCTCGACGAAAGAGGGTCGAAAATCCCGTGGGGGCTCCCCTCGGTAAAGCGCTACGACTCCAGTTCAGGCCTGTACCCGACTGGACGAGCACCCTTTAACTAAATATAAATAAAGCCCTCACATGAGTCTTTCGACTCCTACGAGGCCTCGGGGGCTACCCCCGCGGGGGTCACTCGCGCGCCCCCCACGAGAAAATCTGAATCACGTCCCATTTCCAAATTCCTGACCCCCTACCCGAATGCCATCACTCGAGCAGGGGCTCGGGGGCTACTGTCGTTACCGAGGAAATGGGTACCCCAAAACCCCAGGTTTACCGAATTAAACCCCGCAAAAATGGCAACTCGACCCCTCCTGTGACCTCCCACGCGAACGTACAAAGTCCCGCAGGCTGAGACGCTTTGGGCTGACCCACGGACGACGACGGTCCAAAGCCAAAGCCTGCCCGAGAGGCTACCGAACGGACTAGTACTGTACACTCGAAAAACTACCGAACGGACTAGTACTATACACTCGAAAAACTACCGAACGGACTAGTACTGTACACTCGAAAAACTACCGAACAGACTAGTACTGTACACGCGAGGGTACAATTCAAGCGACCCCTCGAGGACGGAACTTCACCCTCCTTACGAGCCTGCCCTCGAGGATGTAACTTCGCCCTGTGAACGAGCCTCCCCTCGAGGACGGAACTTCGCCCGGGCAAATGGGTGGCCCTCGAGGGCGGTGCACCCCTCGGCTACCAACTCCCCTGTACGGATCCGAGCGCATTTAATGTGATCTATCTACCCCCGCCTAACCGCATGGCCACAATTACGGTAACAGTTGCAGGCGTGGCGGTCAAATCTGCTTTTACCGCCCATATCCCGGAATCCCGCAAGTCATATTACGCTGTTGCGCCATACCGAGCGCTGTGCCACGACCCGCACCGCCTCGAGATGTATAAACTAATGTTTTTCGTATTTTCCGAGATTCAGCCTTATCCAGCGAAGCTCGACCTCCTCGGCACGACCCCCTCGACTCCAGATAAGACCCTCGACCGTCGCCCCTCGACTTCATCAAGCAAACCCTCGAGCAGAACTTCAACAACTCCCGACGCGACGGTTGCAGGGCCTCCCATACCGACGTACATCACTACAGCGGCACCGACGTGATCGGCCTCAATGTTGTACATCATAGGCTGTGCGGACTCGAAATGCATGTACCCTTGTGCCCCTCCTTCATCTATAAAAGGAGGCGCCAGGACCTACGAAAGGAGGGGGATCGAGAGATAGAAACACTAAGTCTTTAGATCATAGAACGACACCGTGAGACAGCGTAAGGTTGAGCACTAGGCGTTCGAACGCTCAAGCTCCACCACGCGCTCCTCACACCTGCTTGTATTTTCCCCTGTACTAGCACTTCGGTGCAAGATAACACGAATCATCCTCCCCCCGCTGGACGTAGGGCCTTCTTTGCCCGAACCAGGATAAATCATTGTGTCCTTCTTGCATCACCCACCAGATTAGGGAGCACGCGAATACAATATTACTCGTTGGTGTTAACCCCTCGAGGGTCAGAACACCGACAGAACTCAATTACTTGAATGGTTATTTTAAAGTTGTCCCTGGTCGGTGTTCTTGTGAGAACACACTTGAATATTAGACCAACACATGTATTAGTTGATGGCTATGTTTCACAAGTCATGGACATGGAGATGTCAAACTAATAATGTGGGCACATGTGAGACATGTAGGCTGGACTGACCCAACATGAGAAAGTCTCGATTCATGTCATGTACATTATGTCCTTAGACCTGAGATTGTGGTATGTACTCAAGATGTGAAACAGCCTACTTAGGGACTATCAAACGCTGCTTCGTAACTGGATAGTTATAAAGGTAGTCTTTGGGTGGTCGAGAAGCATGCTATGAGACATAGATAGTCAAAATGGAATCTACCCCTCTCTACATAAGAGAGATATCACTGGATCACTCAAGTGATTGGATCAACAAATGCATGGTCGTGCTTGGGTTAAGTGTTAACCCATGAGTTGAACCATATATCCAGTGGCAAAGGGAATAACTTGTATGTGGTCATAGTGGTTCGTCTGGTATGATCTTTATGTGCGCATAGGAGTTGTCACGCCTTGCTAGAGGCTGCTATCAACTATTGGGCGAGTAGGAGTACTCGGCCCATGTCTATGTGTGCGTGAACCCAAAGGGTCACACGCTTAAGGGTTGGAAGCCTAATTCAGGTTGGACTTGAAGTAGACAAGGCTTAGGGTCTCCTGATGGGCCTCTATGTCGGGGTCTCATAGGGACGTCTATATAAGCAAGGAGAAGGGGCAAGGCAAACCTGATCTGTTTGATCTATTCAGCCACTGTCGCCCACCTCACGCTCATGCCTTTGCTCCTTGCAGACCTAGCAGTCTGGTTGCGCAACGCTTCTTCCCGTACATGTGGGATTCCTCGGAGGTGCTGCATCTATGGCATAAGGATGGATCACGTCGATCAACGTGGTCGGGACTGGTCGGTGACTGGTCGATACTAGTTGGCATCTACTAGGGAACGTGCTGTGATGATCCGCGAGTGAAGGACGTACTTGATGGATGACCACACAACTGCATGGCACTGCTATGACGTGTTCGACTACATCGAGTCTTCCGCTGCACCTGCCCGTCTAGTGGTAATCTCGTGACCTATATCTGGCAGTAGATCCTAGTTTATGAGGTAGAAAAGGTTTTGTTTTCTGGCTAGCGTAGCACCCTCATAACCCTACAGTGGTATCAAAGCCGTAGCTATTTTGTTATAGGTTCAGTTGTGGGCATAAGGTGATATCGCCGTTGTAGATGAGTCTCTGATCTTGGTTCATCGTCTTGCCATGTTGGTATTGTAATCATCTACTCATACCAGTCGGAATTCCACCATCCAAGTTATGTGATACATGTAAAACCAATCACGGCGAGTTAGAGATCAATAAGATTGATCAAATTGAACCCTAGGTCAAGTGCTGAGCACATGTGATGTGCGGCGGTAGTAGATGGGTTCTATTGCTGGGCACTGAGTTGCCGAGAAAAGTTCTATTCGGTAAAACAGTTGTAACTTTTGAACTGTAACTCGGATTGAGACAAACTCTAAATAAAAATCATAGAGAACAAAATCTTACATTTGATTCTCCATGCGAAACCCTAGTTTAGTGAAATTATATTTGCAAAAAACTGCTTGGAAAATATAGTTTTAGGCCTTGCAATGTTAGACGTCTATATCGGCTAACTCTGTTTTGTAGAAATTCATGACTGGTATAGCCCTTATGTGTATGAGATGTATGTATGTAATTAATTCATGGCTTGCATGTCATGAGGACAATATGGGCAGGAGCCTAATATATATTGTCACTTTGATGTAATGGCCTGCGTGCCAATTTGCGATGATCCATGTCTATGTAAATTTATTTCACGGTAGTGATAGCTAGTCTTGACGGATGCACCACAGATGGATGACATACACAGACCATGGAGATGGAGATCACCATGATGAACAGATTGACATTGAGATGGAGATCTCAAAGGATAAATAGGCTATACCAAGTCAAATCTGTGTTTATGTCATTCTTACTATGTTCTATTTTCACAAGCTATGATATTTTGTCTACATTAGTGTGGTAGTGAAGTAGAACGATCCCTCAGTAATGTTTAAGTTGTATGCTTCCCCAAACCTTGCACTATAACAAGTGGTGGTGGGTCTATGAAATTAGGGTGCCACTGGTTTTCCTTGACTAAACAAGTTCGTATTGGTTACTTACAACAAGAAGGTTTAGTTACTTAAATAAAGTCATCCAAACGGTTAGGGACTTTGAAGCATGGAAAGGTTGAGTGCTCGGCATAGAGATGCTGGCCCAACAACAAGAGTCATATGAGATATGATTAGCAAGGTGTTGCTTACCTATCTACCATACCGACCAGTAGTGATGCTAAAGCTCACTGGTCAGCATGTTAGTTGTGGGTCTTGAATCAATAAGTATCAATAGAGGGATATTGATTTTAGTGGGAGTAGATTCTATTTGATATGATTTACTCTTCATGAATACATTGTATTAGTATTTTACATTACTTTTGTTGTAGATAAATGGCCGCCCACAATCAACCATTTACTTTGTGTTCAATACTTGAGAAAGATAAGTTGAATGGAACAAACTATTCGGATTGGATCCACAACCTAAGAATTATTCTCAGGGCTAAGAAAAATGAAGAAATTCTAGACACCCCATTACCTGATGAGCCTGATGAAAATGCAACTGCTGCTGAAAGAACAGCTTATAGGAGAGCATGTGATGCTGATCTTGAAGTGAGTTGGCTTATGCTAGCTTGTATGGAACCTGATCTGCAGAAGCAGTTCAATAATAATCATTCAGCGAATGATATGATTGTAGCGCTTGAAGAGATGTTTCTCACACAAGCAAGGACTGAAAGTTTCAATGTCTCTAAGGTGCTTGCTGAAACCAAGCTAGCAAAAGGCACAGCTGTTGGACCACATGTAATCAAGATGGTTGGTTACACTTAGAGGTTGGTGAAGCTAGGCTTCCCAATTGGCCAAGAGTTGGGTACTATTTTATCCTCTCATCTTTTCCACCCAGTTATGGAAACTTCATCTCGAACTACCATATGCATGGGGCAGAGAGAGGCTTGAGTGAATTGTGTGGCATGCTGAAAATAGCAGAGGCCGACATCAAGAAAGGTGCTGGCAGTAGCCAAGTGTTGGCAGTCCAGAACAAGCCTTGGTTCAAGAGGAAGGGCAATTCTTGGAAGAATAAGGGCAAGGCTAAAGATGAGATCTCTAAGCCAAACCCATCTGTTGCCAAGGCTAGACCATTTGCAAATTCAGATTGATTTTACTATAAGGGGAAAGGTCACTGGAAAAGGAACTGCAAGGAATACATGGCGTCCTTAGAGAAGGATGGCGGCGGTAATGGTACTACTGCTATTTGTACTCTTATTGTTTACGTTACGGACATTTTTCTCGCTAACTCTTATATCAATTCTTGGGTATTTGACACTGGATCATTTGCTCATATTTGCAATACGATTCAGGGAATGATAAGAAGTAGAAGCGTTAAAAACGGAGAGGTTGACTTCCGCGTGGGCAACAATGCAAGAGTTGCTGCATTGAACGTCGGGACGATGCAACTTCACCTACCATCAGGATTTATTTTGGAATTGAATAATGGTTATTTTGTTCCTAGTTTAAGTTGAAACATTATGTCACCTTCATGTTTGATGAAGGATGGTTATTCTTTTGCGAGTAAAGACAATGGTTGTGTGATCTCCAAGAATGACATGTTTGTGGCTTTTGCATCCATTATGAATGGATTATTTATTTTAAATCTTGATGATGCACCTGTCTGTAATGTTAATGCTAAAAGGCCTTGGCTTAATGAGTTAAGTCCTACGTATATGTGTCATTGTCATTTGGGTCATATAAGTGAGAATCGCATGAAGAAGCTCCATGCTGATGGGGATTTTGAATCTTACGAGACATGTGAAGCTTGCCTGCTCGATAAGATGACCAAGGCACCTTTCATAAGTTTTCTTGAGAGAGCGTCTAACTTGTTGGAACTCATACATACGGATGTGGGTGGACCACTGAGCACGACAGCCAGAGGCGAATTCCAATACTTCATAACTTTTACTGATGATTTTAGTAGATATGGGTATGTCTACTTAATGAAGCATAAGTCTGAAACATTTGAAAAGTTTAAAGAATTTCAGAATGAAGTAGAGAATCAATGTGGCAAGAAGATTAAAGCCTCGTGATCTAATCGTGGAGGTGAATATTTGATTCACGAGTTTAGCAATCATCTTAAGAGTTGCGGAATTGTTCCACAACTTATGCCACCTGGAACACCGCAGAGAAACATGTTCGAGCGATGTAATCAGACTTTGTTGGATATGGTTCAGTCTATAATAAGCTAGTCAGACCTAACTTTATCGTTTTGGGGATATGCTCTAGAAACAGCAGCTTTCACACTAAATAGGGTACCATCTAAGTCCATAGATAAGACACCATATGAGATGTGGACTGGTCGGCGTCCCAGTTTGTCTTTTCTAAAATTTTGGGGTTGCGAAGCTTATGTCAAACATTTGATATCTAATAAGCTAGCACCAAAGTTGGACAAGTGCTTCTTCATGGGATATCCAAAGGAAACTTTAGGATATTACTTCTATAACCGATTAGAGGGCAAAGTGTTTGTTGCTTGGAACGGTGTCTTTCAAGAGAAAGAGTTTGTCAAAGGAGATAGGAGTAGTCGAAAGGTGTATCTTAAAGAATTTCAAGAGGAGCCAGTAGGGAATGACTCTACTAGTGATGCTAATGTAGAAGAACAAGTTGAGACACCCGTGTCGATACACCGGTGGTCGGTACACCGCCCCAACAATGAAGATCAGCTAGACTTCACGAATTGCATGGTGATTTGTTGTTGTTAGACAATGATGAACCCGCAAATTATGCGGAAACAATGATGGACCCAGATTCTGAGAAATGGCAGAGTGCCATGAGATCTGAGATAGATTCCATGGGAGATAATCAGGTTTGGAACTTGGTTGACCCGCCTAATGGGGTTAGACCCATAAAGTGCAAATGGATCTTCAAGGATGTAAATGTTCACGTCTATAAAGCTCAGCTTGTCACAAAAGGTTTTCGGCAAGTTCAATGAATTGACTACGACAAGACGTTCTCACTGGTAGCGATGCTTAAATCTATCTAGATCATTCTAGCAATTGCTGCATATTTTGATTATGAGATATGGCAGATGGATGTTAAAATAGTCTTTCTAAATGGGTATTTAGAAGTGGACGTGTATATGATACAGCCCAAAGGTTTTGTTGATCCTAACAATGCTAGAAAGATATGCAAGCTTAAGAAATCTATTTATGGGTTCAAGCAGGCATCTCAGAGTTGGAACCTTCATTTTGATGAGGTGGTCAAAGGGTTTGGCTTCCATCAGAATGAAGAAGAACGTTGTGTTTACAAGAAGGAAAGTGGGAGCGCTATTTTATTTCTGATCTTGTATGTAGATGACATATTGTTGATCGGAAATGACATTCCAATGTTGTAATCCGTAAGACTTCACTGAATAATAGTTTTTCTATGAAGGATTTAGGAGAAGCAGCATACATCTTGGGCATTAAGATCTATAGAGATAGGTCAAGAAGGCTAATAGGATTAAGCCAAGACACGTACATTGACAAAGTGTTGAAGTGGTTTAACATGGAACAGTCCAAGAAAGGGTTCTTGCCTATGTCACATGGCCTGCGCTTTAGTGACAAGCAGTGTCCTTCCACTGATGCTGAGCACAAACACATGAGTAAGGTTCCAAACGTTTTGATAGTTGGTTCCATCATGTATGCCATGATATGTACTCGCCCAGATGTACATTCTTAGACCTATTAGTTGGCAATTAATCCTGGTGAGAGTCACTAGACGCTGGTAAAGAACATTCTTAAGTACTTGAGAAGGACTAAGGATATGTTCCTAATCTATGGAGGTGAGGAGGAGCTCGTTGTAAATGGTTACAATGATCCTAACTTCCAAACCAACGCAGATAATTCACTATCTCAATCAGGTTTTGTGTTCACAATAAATGGTGGTGCAGTAAGCTGGAAGAGTTCCAAGCAGGATATGGTGACCGATTCTACAGTAGAAGCTGAGTACATTGCGGCTGGTGTAGCTGCAAAGGAAGGTGTTTGGTTGACGAGGTCACTCATTGAACTTGGTGTGTTTCCTAATGCGTCGGGCCCATTAAATTTACATTGTGATAACAATGGGGTGATTGCATAGGCTAAGCAGCCTAGGGATCACCAGAAGAACAAACATGTACTCTAGAAATTTCATCTCATTCGACCGTTTGTGAAACAAGAAGAGATCAAATTGTGCAAAATACATACAAATTTGAATATAGCAGATCCTTTGACAAAGGCTCTTCCACAACATAAGTATGAGGCACACATGAGGTCTATGGGGATTAGACATCTTAGAGATTAACTCTAGTGCAAGTGGGAGATTGTTCGAAATATGCCCTAGAGGTAATCATAGAGATGATGATATTCTGATTGTATCTATGACATGCATTAAGTGTTCATTGAATATCCATTATAGATAACTTGTGTTGATTGGCAATTATGTGAATTATTTGTGAAACTCAATTACTTGAATGGTTAATTTAAAGTTGTCCCTGGTCGGTGTTCTTGTTAGAACACACTTGAATATTAGACCAGCATATGTATTAGTTGATGGTTATGTTTCACAAGTCATGGACATGGAGATGTCGAACTAATAATGTGGGACATGTGAGATATGTAGGCTGGACTTACCCAACATGAGAAAGTCTCTATTCACAGCATGTACATTATGTCCTTAGACCTGAGATTGTGGTATGTACTCAAGATGTGAAACGGCCTACTTAGGTATTGTCAAACGCTGCTCTATAACTGGGTAGTTATAAAGGTAGTCTTTGGGTGGTCGAGACGCATGCTATGAGACATAGACAGTCAAGATGGAATTTGCCCCTCTCTACATGAGAGAGATATCACTAGATTACTCAAGTGATTGGATCAATAAATGCATGGTCGTGCTTGGGTCAAGTGTTAACTCACAAGTTGGACCATATATCGAGTGGCAAAGGGAATAACTTGTATGTGGTCATAGTGGTTCATCTGATATGATCTTTATGTGTGCATAGGAGTTATCATGCCTTGCTAGAGGCCGCTGTAAACTATTGGGTGACTAGGAGTACTCGGCCTATGTCTATATGTGTGTGAATCCAAAGGGTCGCACGCTAAAGGGTTGGAAGCCTAATTCGGGTTGGACCCAAATTAGACAAGGCTTAGGGTTTCCTGATGGGCCTCCAGGTCGGGGTCGCATAGAGACGTCTATATAAGCAAGGGGAAGGGGCGAGGAAAACCTGATCCGTTTGATCTATTCAGCCATTGTCGCCCACCTCGCGCTCACACCTTTGCTCCTCACAGACCTAGTAGTCTGGTTGTGCAATGCTTCTTCCCGTACGTGTGGGATTCCTCGAAGGTGCTGCATCTACGGCACAAGGACGGATCATGTCGATCAACATGGTCAAGACTGGTCGGTGACTGGTCAGTACTAGTCAGCATCTGCTCGGGAACATGCCGTGATGATCCGCAAGTGAAGGACATACTTGACGGATGACCACGCAACTGCATGGCACTGCTGTGACGCATTCGACTACATCGAGTCTTCCTCTACACCTGCACATCTAGTGGTAATCTCGTGACCTATATCTAGCAGTAGATCCTAGTTTATGAGGTAGAAAAGTTTTGTTTTTTGGCTAGCGTAGCACCCTTATAACCCTACAGTACGCACTCTACAGAGTTGTTTGAATCTATATATAGTCCACAGCCTCGGTATGGCTATTCCATGACCTACATTTCTTTTGAGCAGTGAGAGGAGTCCTTCTACCTCCCCCTAGTGTTACCTGATGGCATGATGGCTGGTTAGGCAACGACGAGAGGGAGTTGTCATTGCCGCCCACGTGTGAGCGTGGTTGTTGAGTGAGCTGAGGGGATGGTGGATGATGATGGAGAGTAGGATTCTGGGAATGGGAATGAGATAAAACTTGATGAACTATTATTATATAATATTAATGATACTTGCATAGGAAACTACAGCCATATATAGGCCTTTTTTATATACCCCTATGTATCCACCTACCACAAAGCATAAGCAAAGCATAGGGTGGGAGCCGGTGGCTAGTATGAATCATACTGATACATTGGAATTAGGTTTGGATGACGGCTTCGCCGAGCCCCCTGAAGGATGAAAGGATTAGATGGTCTCATGCCTATGCTCAAGATGGTGCAAGACATTGCTTCTGCAATATCCCTCTACTTCCGTAGCTATTCTAGATGCTAGATACTCTGATGATTCCACCAAGTGGTGATATAATAATTTATGTAATCCCCTCTATTGTATTCATTTATTCGATGTATAGCTTTGTAATCAACTGTTATCGGATAATTGATGATTTGACCTCCTGGTTATTTTTATCCTTCATTCTATGTATTTTCCCTTCATGGAAAATTGAGGATGTTTCAGACAGCATCCTGGACACCCGCATCCACGTCATCATCCAGTATCTCCTCGTAAGACACAAAGTCATTTCTTACCTGCCACGTGGTGTATACCCACTGTTTGGGGATGTCTATACGAGGGACCTGGGGTGGCACCCTGGGCACCTTCTCCACCACGCCTTGTGCTGGTGCGCTAGATGACCCTGCCTGGTCGGGAGCACGATGGAGCAGATGACCCACCATAGCCTTCCTCCTCGGCATTATCTACCTATCAGGAGGGCTTGCTGGTGAAGCAGTGGGCATGGTCAGGGTCACCGAGATGCTTGCGGCCACCGCTTCTCCTGTGGATTGGGCAGTGTCACAGGCAGGAGCCTGTTCAGTAGCTGGTGGAGGAGTGGTTTGCCCAGACGAGGCACGCTGCCCTACCTCTGACGTGGTATGGTTGTTTGAGCATCACACATTCATCATCAATGTAATTGGCAGTGCCAGATTGTTTATATATCCAAAGAATAAAGCTAAGAAGCAATGATAGGGCACTTACCCGGCCGACCGCTAGAACCCTCCTTTGAACTATGGGGCTACTTCCCCACCTAGAGCACCTGGGCCCCTGCCTATCGCCCTGCTGCCGCGCCCGGGGACTCTGTCTGATGTCTTACCCATATGACTCATCCCGATAGGGTGCATCGAAGAAGTCGGCTCCATTGCCACCTCTCGGTGCCTTGGAGATGAGGATGTTCTGGCTGGAGGCATCGCCACCCTGTGTGGCATAGGCGGCGGTGATGGTGGTGGTAGTGTTGACCCCCCGGCCTACTCTGGTCGAGTGGTTGAGGTAGTCTCCCCCTGATGCGGGGGAGGAGGTGGTGGTGGCGCATTCCGCATGGACCTTCGGGGTGTTGTCATGGTTGGGGGCCTTGGTGTCCTCCCATCGGCAGCGTCTAGGCCTGACGCTTCCTCTCGCGCTCTCTGCATCACAAAGTCATCAGAGTTGGGTGACTCCAGGGTGCTCGGGGCAGCCCTCTTCTTGCTCCTCCCTTCTCCGCTGTCCAGGTTCAGTTTGCCCCTAGACAGCAGGGTGGAGGGCTTCTTCTTCTTGGTGGCGGCCGACATGGGTCGCTTGCCCGCTACCCGGCGCCTTCCCTACACAACAAGGACCTCATCCTCATTAGAATTGGAGACGTCCAACGTCTCCTGTCCTACTCTGGCCCTGCTCTGGTAGCGGGCCTCCTCGGTCCTCCGCTGACCGGACAGTGCTTCGCCTTGAGGCCATGCCTCAACTGGCATGGCTAAAAAGAAATTGCTTCGGTCCTGTCCAAGCAATGTCTGACAGTCAGACCATCCATATTATAGACATCATCATACACCAGTGCAAACTAATCAAATCAAAGTATGGAACTGGTCGGCTTACCACTGGTGGTGGTCGGGAGAGGTCGTACGGCAGTGCATGCACCTCCAGGTAGCTGGTCGTACGGTAGTGCATGCACCTCCATGCACCTCTTTGCATGGCTGGATTTGGCGCATCAGCCAGCTCCCAGCCACCAACGCTCCATTGACCATCTTGTTGTCAATGAAAGTCAGCAGCTCCTTCACCTGATGCATTCCCTCTAGGGTTGGTGGATCTGACCACCTAGGGTTGAACTCTGGCACCTGCATCACATCGCAAAGGCACCCTTCTTCCCTCCACATCCTGGCGCATATAGAACCAGCAGGTATTCCATCCTCGAGAGGCTGATTGGTGCCGGCTCCCTAGCCATTGTGCCTTCATCCCATCCCGAAGGCGCACGTAGCACCCACCAGCAATCTAGGACCCCCAGATTTAACCCCCTTCTTCCTCAGCAGATAGAAGTGGTGGAAAAGATTGAAATGGGGGTCGATGCCCAGAAACATCTCACAGTAAGTGATGAAAATAGAAATGGAGAGGATGGAATTGGGATGCAGATTGCAAAACTGAAGGAATCCATTCATGGGCACACCAAGTCCCCATGTCACCATATCCTCAAAAACCACTATTTCCCCATCCCAGGGCCCAGGTTTGGGGGGAATCCTCACCTCATGGCTCATGCCACACCTCCATCTCTTGTGGTGGTAGCAGGCCCTCGTCGACGAGTGCTTGCAGCGACTCCTGTGTAGAGGTCGATTGCACCCATCGGGGACCTGGTGCACCAGATCCAGATGCCTTCCCCGCCTTCTGGGCTCCCTTCTTGGCCATCTCCTTCGAGGACGGTGGGAGGATGGGTGAGTGGAGTGCGATGGTGGTGTGGATGCGCTAGATCCTCTTTCCTGCTTTGTGGAGATGGGCGGATTCATGGCGGCGAAGTGATGGCGGCGGTGATTGCTTAGGAGCAGAAACACAGAGCACTCGAGAAGGTGGAGGGAGTAGGGAGTTGAAATGAATGCGATGCGGAACCGATTCCCCTGGCAGCGACCGGTTATTTATACTATTCAGATGACATCCCTTTGACTTCTAGGGTTGGACCTACTTGACTCATGTGGACACGCCTTGGTTGGCCGTCCGGGTCCCGAGTGCACATGTAGGCTGGGATATTTTATTTCCCCTTGTGCGCATGGTTGTTATCCAATCCCGATGGTGGGGATGTGTCCGATAGTCTTGGGATCCATTCCCACTGTTTCTTTATATACTTCTTTCCAAATTTGTTCTAGATTTTTTCTTAAAATCTAGGGAGTGTTTTTGTGGGTCCAATTTTTTATTTCCCATACCTGGGGTCTGCATGGCAGTTTCCTACCCAGTAGTGCTTACGAACCATGGGTTCTCGGTGTCCTTGACCCGATAGAGACTATGACCGGTCTCGGGCACACCTGGGGACTGCGTGGCAGCTTCCCACCCAGTGGTGCTTACGGACCATAGGTTCTCGGTGTCTTCAACTCGATCAAGCCTATGACATATCCTGGGCACACTTGGGGACTGCAAGTTAGTCAGAACACGTCTAGTCCTTTAATATTGGCCATGTCTAGTTGATGTTGTTTTTGACTTTTTCCTTAAAAAGCTCAATACAACATATTCATCGAGCTCGGGGACTATATGGGCCCATGACACCTCGCGGTGTCTTGGGCTTATATTGCACTTCGTTCTAGAATTTTCTATATGGTATTCAGCATTAACTACATTTAGCTGGTATTGTGTTTATTTGACATTTTTCTTAAAAAGCTCAATACCACATATACTATCTTCTATCGAGCTTGGGGACTATGTGGGCCCATGTCACCTCATGGTGACTTGGGCCTATATTTTGTTCTTGGTTCGCTGCTTTTATTTCTATGGGGAGTCCATGTTAGCGTCCCAGTGATACATCGTGTCACATGTTAACATGGAGACGTGGAAATAATTTTTTGTTTTTCTTGAAACACCATGCATCTTTTGACAGACCACCTTCCTTGATAGAAGTTGTGGTCAGGAGCAGACTTACAAACTACTTGGGAGAAGCCTAGATGATGCTGACTGATCAAAATGAGTGCTGGTCGGGACTATGTGGTCAGCATCTTCACTGCTCAGCGTCACGTGGTCTGTATCTTCACTTCTCGGCATCACGTGGTCTGTATCTTCACTGCTTGGCGTCACATGGTCTGCATCTTCACTGCTCGGTATAGGTCAAGATGGTGACTCCCTCAACATACATGGTGCTTGGGCACTAGCTGTGGGGGCATAGACCTCGTATACCCTCGCAGCCAGGCTTTGGGCTGCTTAGTATAGACGACCCAAACCAGAAGACGAAGGCTGGTCCATCATCCTCTTGGCTGGTGGACCAGATGACAAGAACAAGCCCATGGTCCACTACCACCCAGGTTGGTGGGCCGTACAGGTGCTAAAGGCTTCTTGGCGTGCAAGGAGTCTTATTCGGCTTGATCTGTTCGTGTTCTCCAAGAGTACGGTGCAATGTAACCGACCATAGGGAAACCCTAGATATGTAACCTTACCCCCGACTATATAAGGCGGACAAGAACCCCCCTAGAACACATCTGAACTCATCTTATTATACTCCAGTACTCATCAATGCAGTAGCAGAGACATAGGGCGTAGGGTATTATGTTTTCGAGTAGCCTGAACCTGGATAAACCCTGGTTGTGCTGGTTATTTGTCTTGCATCTCACATCTAGATCATAGGTCTTAGCACGCCCTCACCGCAAATCTACTACCTCGGGTGGCTAGGCGGCTGCCCAGCCCCATGGGCACCCGCCCCTACACCTCAGCCAATGAGGTGCAGGCTCACGGATCTTGCCTTCACCGACCTTGAGGAGCAATCCTAGCCACCTATTTAGGTCGGTTTGATCCAAGGGCTGTGAGGCATCCTAGGGGCTATATAATCAGGACCCCTGGCCCTTGGAGAGAGGAATTCATTCTCTAATTCATTTGAGAATTGAGAAGTAGAGGTAGCCATCAGCAGAGCCAGGGTTTAGAGATCTCTCCACCAGAGAATTAGAATAGCTACTCCAATTCTTCAAGTTCTACATAGGTTTAGACTAGATAGAGGAAGAGTCGGCGCTTGTGCTCAGAATTCCAAATCTCCATCATTAAGGATTGGTATTATCTTGTATCTTTTCTTGTGACTTTATTCTAATATCGTTATGTTTCTATTTATTATGTTCTAAGTTTATTCTAGTTATACATTTGATATTATTATGATTGATAATGAGTTTATGTATATGTTTGCAAAGCGCTTAGCTCTCTTCATGGGAGGGTTAGGTGGTAGATTTCATGTGAGCATGGTGCTTAGATGCCATTTACCTGCAAATGCACCCTATTGGCCGGGTCGTGTGGTAGATCATGAAAGTGATAGTTCTGTTGAGTCCTTTTTATTCCATCCCCCATTGATAGGACTAGCAGAACCAAAGTTGCGTAGGAAGTCCTGCTATGTCTTGACATTTTATAGCAATGATCCTTATACATAGATGAAGAGTCTTTTGTGCTATATATGATAGTGTAGTGTTAGAGTAGATGAAGGATTTAATAGATTAGAACCAACCTAGAAATTCTATCTCTTGAACTAATCAGACGTCGACCTACCTATTTGATGAGTAGTCTATCTTTAATCACTGCATGATTTATTCCCTGAGCTTTATAACTCATATTATTTATCTATCATGGTTTACCCCCTGCCAAAGTATGTGAC
The DNA here is from genome assembly GCA_023333625.1 of Bothriochloa decipiens. Lineage (NCBI taxonomy): Eukaryota > Viridiplantae > Streptophyta > Magnoliopsida > Poales > Poaceae > Bothriochloa > Bothriochloa decipiens. The sequence continues at coordinate 47,860,748 of CM041628.1, forward strand.
TGTGCAATCAATCACTCATAAGTAGTCATGTTTTGCAAGTTTATCTCATTTTTGAGTCCTTAGTTCTTTCCCTTGAGCTAAATATAAATAACAATACCTGGAATACTTCCCGGTGAAGTGCTGCAATGGTTTTTAATCTGCATGCTTGCAAAACCTATATTTATTTTATTAGAGGAGCAGTTTTTATACCAACACTTCTGGCGCCATGCTAGGGATGACAACTTAGCTTAAGTGGTGTTAGAAGTGTCAACAAGCATTTCTAGCGCCATTGCTGGGGACGGAATAAACATTTTGAGAAAAATTGCCTAAATAGATACTTAGAAAATGAGTGGTTGTCACTAGTCACCTTTTTGGCAGGTTCACCCCTGTTCATTTTTATATGTCTATATTTTATACAGGGTATTAGCAACATTGAATCTGATTCACTCAACTCTACATCATCAGAATTGGATCAATCAAGAAGGAAGCTCGTTGCCAATGCCTAAAGCTATGGCTGAAGAGACCTTGTTGGAGTTCTCTACTCCAACAATGGAGAATACCCACACTGGTCCAGTGCTAGCAATTGAAGATCTTGAGTTTGAGCTCAAGCCAAGTCTCATCAACATGGTGCAAGCTACCCAATTCAGCAGAAAGGTACATGAAGATGCAAGTACACATCTACAAGACTTCATGGAGATTGGAAGCACCATTGCCATAGAAGGAGTTAATCAAGATATCATACTGTAACAACCCAGTCCCGGCACACGGCCCAGGCCCACTCTACCGAGGAGCGGGTCCCGCCTGCGTAAAAACCTATTTGAACTTTCGACCTCGCTTCGTTCAAAACGGTTAACCGAAGGTTAATACGTGTCCTTGGCCCTGGTATTTAAGCTGGCTGGGCGACCTCAGAGTTCTCGGTATGGTACTAAACCCGTGTTGCTACAGTATTTCACGATGCTACAATAACTGGTGAACAGTACCCATGCTACAGTACTCGAAACAGGCCGGCCCGATTCGGTGCTACAGTAACGGACTGCTACAGTACCCGATCTACAGTCCGGGCTGCTACAGCTCGGCCCACTGCCCCTGCTACAGTAACATCGGCCCATACTACGAATTGGGCCCACTGGCCATTTGGGGCTGTTACACATACTACTTCGCCTTTTTCCATTTTCACTAGTGGGAAGAGCGAAGCAGTGTTTCTATGCCAATAAAGAAGACATCAACATATGGGCGAAGTGTTCCAAGGCCTTTCTAGCAAAATTCTTCCCAATAGGAAAGACAAATGCCTTAAGAGGAAAGATCACCAACTTCCAGCAACAGAAGACAGAAACCATTTCAGAAGCATAGGAGCATTTGTAACGATATATTGAATATTGTCCTCATCATGGAATGGAAGAATGGTTACTCATGCAAGGCTTTTATCATGGATTAACCCAGAAGACACGTGAGCACCTAGATGCCACTACTGAAGGATCATTCTTATCACTCACTCTTGGGAAAGCTAAGAAGATTATGGAGAAGATATCAGATAATCAAAGCTGGTCCCATGATAACATTCAACATTGTCATCAAAGCGAAGAAGCAACTGAAGAAGTAAATGCACCGTCTACCAAGATGGATACTTGCTTCATTGGCTAGACCAGAGGGCCAAGTACAAGGAAGACAAGAGGGAGATTGAAGCAACATATAAACAGAGCTCAAGCCCCGCCATCAGGAAGGCTCCACATCAATCAAATTGGATACAGCAGCACAATAGCCAAGGTATGAATTCAGGTAATTTTACAAAGCAACCTACTTTAAGAGAATTAATTATGCAGCAATCTAAAATAAATCTAGACATTAAATCTAGGCTTACTATTAATGATAAAACCTTGGAAGATATAAATGCTAAAATAGATAGTTTCTCATCTTCCATTAATAATCAACTTGAGTATAATAAAAAGATAGAAGCAAATATAGCACAGTTAGCTGCTGCTTTGCCTGTTGCCACTAACCCTGAGCAGGTAAGATCCATTACTACAAGAGGAGGGAGATCCACCGCGGATCCTCCCTATCCGAAAGGTGCAAGAAGGCCAGCAGTAGTACCACCAGTGGTAGAAGAAGAGAACAACATCCTTGAAGAAGTATTACCAGAACTAGTACAAGATCAAGAAATGAGATAGAATTTTCAAGACACAAACTACCTACCATTTCCCCGTAGAAATAGAAGACCACAACAATCAGATGAGCAGTTTGATAAGTTTGTGGAGGTAATTCAGAAATTATATGTCAATATACCTCTGTTGGATGCCATACAGGTCCCTACATATGCCAAGTACATCAGAGATATTCTCAATAAGATGAGACCACTGCCATCCACTGAAGTGATCAAACTAACAGAAGAGTGCAGTGTGGCCATCCTCACCCAATTACCAGAAAAGAAGAAAGATCCAGGATGCCTGACCATTGACTGTACAATTGGAGATCAATATTTCAACAATGCACTCTATGACCTTGGAGCAAGTGTCAGTGTAATGCCTACTACTGTCTACTACAAGCTCAATCACACTGCACTTGAGCCAACAACAATGTGCTTACAACTGACCGACCAATCAGCTCGATATCCACTAGGCATTACCGAGAATATTCTAGTCAAGATAAGAGAGTTCTTCATGCTAGTAGACTTTGTGGTACTGGACATGCATCCAGACACAAAGGTGTCACTCATCCTCAAGAGACCCTTTTTGAGCACTGCCAATGCACACATTAATGTTGGGAAAGGAGAAATCAAGTTCACCATAAATAGACAAGAAGAGCAGTTTGCATTCAAGTCAAAACAAGAACTCAATTCCTCTGCAAAGATGGTAGATGAAGACAAGACAGAAGAATTACCAGAATCACTGACTCTGGGAACATTAGCGGAATAAATAATTTGGAAGGTCTAGTTCAGGGGACTTTAAAAATTCGAATCCTCACCGGAAGGTAACTCGGTATTTACCCGCATTTAAATTCTTGATCCATATAATTTTTCTTAGGTATATTTATTTTACAACATTGCATTATAAAATCCTATGCCCCATATAAATAATTTTTCTGGTGTGTAACAACCCATTAAAAATATTTATTATGGTGGCACAAAAATATATTTAGTTCATACATATATATATGCCTTAGTGCATTCTCAATTTTAAATTCCTACATTATATTTATATAATTATATTTTTTACAGCATGGTGGGCCCACCACCATGGGTCCACATGTCATAGACTTTACCTCACATATAGCACATCACATTATTTCATCCACTTCCACTCACCTCCACCGTCTTCTCTTTTCCACCATCCAAATCCACCATCTCTTCTCTTTTCTAGCCTTAACCAGGAAGCAAGGTTGATGACACAAATCTTGAGAGGAAGAGGAGCCAGCAGGTGGGTGTCCGCCCCCACCACTTGGGCACCCACCTAGCCAGCTCCACCCCTATAAATACCATTCCTACCTTCACTTCCAGGCAGCACAAGCATTCAGTTTTTGTAGACAACAAGGTGCTCTTGACTTTGGGTATTCCTAGGAGAGTTTGAGAGAGAAAAGAGAGTAGGAAGAGTAGAGAAGAGAGTGAGAAGCAAGGAGTGTGACAAGAGCTCAAGAGCTAGTGTGAAAAGGGGTAGTGCTGCAAGGTTCTCATAGAAAAAATTAGTAGAGATGCTGTCCAAATAGAGATTAAGAATTTTGAGGGGAGGTTCTGTCAAAATCCAAACTAGAAACTAGAATCAATCTAGGAAGAATGATTAATCTCTAGACCGCTGACTCCAAACAGCTAACCACTAACTCTTAACTAACCCCTTGCACCGTATTGTTTGTAAGAATTTTTGTAGGATAAAGAAGTGGGTCAAGGGAGTTCTTAGAATGGTCAAGAGCATAGGGACAAGGAGCTTAGCCTGGCAAGCTTCATCAAGGGCTAGCTTGACCATGAGAACCGATCCTCTAGTCATCCCTCAGCTGGCATCCTCTTCTGCACCCTAGAGGATCCTCCTAAGGGCATCTCATCTTGCCCTGAGAAAGCCTCGGGAGAAGGCCATCTACAAGAAGCTCAAGGATAGGAGCTATGCGCACACACCGGTCCACGATGAAGCACTTCTATACAAGGCAGGTATGGCCGATGAACTTGACACCATTTTTTAGTTTGTTGGTTGGACTTCTTTTGCAAACATCACTGAGTTAGGGTCAAGGCTCTTGGCCATAGAATTTCTTTGCACCCTCCAACTCATTGACTCGGGAGTCTATTTTAGGCTCTTCACCCAAGATTTCAACCTTAGTGATCTCCTAGGCTTCCCCTCAGATGCACCTATAGACATAAATGGAGCCTTAGGTGATTACGACACACATAGGTTTTGGACCGACATTTCTAGAGAGTAGTCTTTCATGGACACCATACAGGAGACAAAGAGCACCCCACACTTAGGTACCTACACAAATGGCTGGGTACAACCTTCTTTCCCCGTGATGACACAGGCAAGGTTAGAATAGTGGACTTACAGCTGATGTATGCAGCTATAAAGAAAGTTAAGGTATCACCTATGCATGCTTTAGTCGATCACTGGTTGGTTGTTCCCAGCTATAGGGTAGGGGACGTATCCATTTGCTCTGTTGTCACCCGCTTAGCCATGAATCTGATCATGATAGACGATGCCTCTCTTGAGTTCATAGAAGAACATAGAAATATTTATGGTTATGAACATTTTAATCATGCGCATCTAGTGAAGAAAGACTGAGGTGAATTATTTATGATGTATGGTGAGGCTAAGCTCTGGTTACCTAACCTAGAGATGGCATTATATTCTGTCTAAACTTTGCATGTTGAGCTGCAGGCACGGCTGGTGAACAAGAGGGCACCTCAGAGGACAGCCTCTAAGAGAATTTCATGCCAGCACAAGGCGAGATGTTGATCCTACTCAGGAGGAGCTGGCGCACGCCAGTTATGATGACTGGCAGGCATGCCATCACTATGCGTTGAACCCAGTGGTGTACATCACTACTATCCAACCCAGCCACCCTATGGGTACTACCAGCTGCCGCCATTTGTACCCACAGGAGAGGGAACCTCAGGCAGAGGACCAAGGCATTCATTTGATGCCTTTGGTATGAGGACAAAAGAAGAAGAACAGCACCAGAACTTCAAGCGAGGATGCGGGTCTGATGTCGCTGGGTTTCACTATACTCAATAGCATTATGATGAACAAGTGGCATTCCAGCATCGTACCGACACCTCCCTTGCCCTTAACGAGCAACAGTGGACCGATCAGCGCCAGTGGAACCAAGACACCATGCGGACCCTGACCACAATCCGAGAGGGACAAGACCAAGCCAATAGCACCCTACAGGATATCTTCATGTTTCTCCAGATCATGAAGTGATCGACAGCACCAAGAACCAGCTTGGGGGAGGACCCCCGTTATCAAGGTAAGCTTTCTTTTCTTTTATTTATTTTTGTTTCCTTTCTTTATTTTCATATCTAAAAAATCAAAAAACCTAGAAAACCAAATAAATATTTGTTGTTTAATTTATTGAGCTTGTTGTTTAAGTTTCTTCGTAATTTGCTATTTGCTGTTTAGTTTGCTGTTTAAGTTTGAGTTTGCCTAAAAATGAAAACCAAACAAAAAGAGTGTGTAATATAAGTTTGCTTTAATTTCCAATTAAGTTTGCTATAAATAAAAACATGTAGACTTGAAGAATGCATGATGGAAATGATGAATAGTTGCTCTGCTGTAATTCTTTTCAAGTACCTAGTTTTAAACTTGAGTTGTCCCAAGGATTGGATACACTATTTGACAACTGAATTTACTCTACTCTTTAAACCTGTGGGAGCATATGCTTAAGCTAAGTCTAGGTAGTTGACGGATATGATATGATATAGTCTGAGCTATAGTTTATTATGTTCCTAGCGCCACTAAATTATGGAGATTTGTTTGTGAAAATTTAAAATGTTTCATGATGAGTTCCTTAGATGACAGAGTTAAAATTCTGACCACACCTATAATTGAATATTTATTAGAATAGGAAGCCTCCATATATTATAGGGCTTATGTTTGCTCGAGCTGTGTTGACCCTTAGGAACTCATCATATGGCTAAATCCTGGTATCACACACTCATGTTCACCCCTTGCTGCTTCTACTCTAGATGTACGGACCACATATATATTGCATCCTCACCTACTCAAAATTGTTCCACTCTTACACTGAGAGTGAACACCAAAAATATTTCCCCTGCCCATTTGCTAGCCAATTACCTCAAGTTTGATGCTCCAAGTTTCATCCTTCCTTCCTCTACAAAGTTTCATTTGCAAAAGAATTTTTGGGCTACAAGAAAATTGGACAAAAGTCCCATAAAAAACAAAAAAAGAGAGAGAGAAAAAAGAGAAAAAAAGAAGAAAAAATTTATGAGCCCAATTTTTTTCATCAGTTCTCCAAGTTCAGAGTTAGAGGAATCATTTTCTAGATAAAGGAGCATTAGAGTTACTTTGCACCCCTTCTCCTTCCACAAATATTTGCTCTATTCCATCATCCACATATAAAACCACACATGCACAACTGATTGGTTATATGATGAATTGCTTTGGATCCATGATTTAATCGGGCAAAATGCATTAGCTATCTCCACACCTATGAGCTCCACATAAGCTTTATTAGATAAAGGGTAAGAGAGTGAAGGCTCATTTCAATGCCTTATGCCACAAATACTACGTATTCTGAGAGCATGAGAGAAGCATCACTCCTTTCAATGCCTTAGAGAGGATCCAAAAATACCACATATTGAGGGACTTGAAAGGTTCATACTAAAGAACTTTGAGTTTTATCTTGAAAATATTATAAAAACTCTAGGACAAAGGTGGAACAACAGAGCATGAGACAATAGTGCTTAACTTAATTGTTCTATCTTTTAACTGCTCAAGACCCAAGCACAGGTAAAAGCTCCATGGTTGGAAGAAACATGAATGAGTTTGGAAGTTATGATAGTCCACTCTAGTCTAGGGATGAACTCTTGTTTAAAGCATGTGAACTTGTAAGGAATGAAAGCATTGTAGCAACTCCAGATCCTTCTCCTGTAGCTGTTTGCACAGGGACTAGCAAAAGGTAAGCTTGGGGGAGTTGTTGATGGTTGTTAACCATCAATTTTATATATCAACCAAGGAGAGAAAAGGGATATAAAATGAACATCGCCATAGACTTAGGGCTTTCACTGACAATTTTCACAAGTTTTGATGAATGTCTGTTTATGCAGTGGGTTATCAAAAAATACCAAGGGAGACCCACATGTCGGATTTACATAGAGATAAACAGTCCTACGTATAAAAAAGAACCATCTAGAAGACTTGGGAAGGCAGCACCCTGAAGGAGAGAGCCCACCTGCCAGGTGGTTGGGCGGTCACCCAGCCCCTTGGATGCCCGCCCCTGCACCTCAGCCATTGAGGTGCAGGCCCATGGATCCTGCCTCCACCAACCTTGAGGAGCATTCCTAGCCACCTATTTAGGTCAGTTTGATCCAAGGGCTGTGAGGCATCCTAGGGGGCTATATAATTAGGGCCCCTGGCCCTTGGAGAGAGGAATTAATTCTCTAATTCATTTGAGAATTGAGAAGTAGAGGTAGCCATCAGCAGAGCCAGGGTTTAGAGATCTCTCCACTAGAGAATTAGAATAGCTACTCCAATTCTTCAAGTTGTACATAGGTTTAGACTAGATAGAGGAAGAGTCGGGCGCTTGTGCTTGGAATTTCAGACCTCCATCATCAAGGATTGGTATTATCTTGTATCTTTTCTTGTGACTTTATTCTAATATCATTATGTTTCTATTTATTATGTTCCTAGTTTATTCTAGTTATACATTTGTTATGATTGATAATGAGTTTATGTATATATTTGCAAAGCGCTTAGCTCTCTTCACGGGAGGGTTAGGTGGTAGATTTCATGTGAGCATGGTGCTTAGATGTCGTTTACCTACAAATGCACCCTATTGGCCGGGTCGTGTTGTAGATCATGGAAGTGATAGTTTCATTGAGTCCTTTGTATTCCATCCCCCGTTGATAGGACTAGCAGAAGCAAAGTTGCATAGGAAGTCCTGCTATGTCTTGGCTTTTTATAGAAATGATCCTTATACATAGATGAAGAGTCTTTCGTGCTATATATGATAGTGTAGTGTTTGAGTAGATGAATGACTTAATAGATTAGAACCTACGTAGAAATTCTATCTCATGAACTAATCAGGCATCGACATACCTATTTGATGAGTAATCTATCTTTAATCTCTGTGTGATTTATTCCCTGAGCTTTATAATTCATATTATTTATCTATCATTGTTTACCCCCTGCCAAAGTATGTGACTATGAAATCAATCACTCATAAGTAGTCATGTTTTACAAGTTTATCTCATTGTTTAAGTCCTTAGTTCTTTCCCTTGAGCTAAATATAAATAACAATACCTAGAATATTTCTCGATGAAGTGCTGCAATGGTATTTAATTTGTATGCTTGCGGATCCTATATTTATTTTATTAGTGGAGCAGTTTTTATACCAACACTTCTGGCAGCTAGGGATGACAATTTAGCTTAAGCGGTGTTAGAAGTGTCAACAGCATATTTTTGGTGGATGGATGGGTGTATGTTGTGCACAACTCTCGGGGTGAGAGTTGGCTTTATTTGGTGGGTGCATGTGAATCTCAATCATGAGTGTATGACCATAATCTTACTCAGGTCACAACAGTTTGACCTAACTCAATGTTCCACTAGCAGCATATGACTAAAAAGTTTGCAGAGTTTAAACATGTCATATGGCCTTGGTAGGTATTTCATAAACATTGAGGAACTTTTATTTTTGAATGTTTTTTTGAAAATAAAACTCTAGATGTCAAGTTTCACTCAGAACAAAGTCATAGTGCAGGCCATGTCACTATATCATATCCGGTAATATGGCCAAGGGGTTTGTGTTTATGCTTGATTTGGCTAGTTTGACCATTCATCTATGCATTGACACAAGCTAGCAGTTTATGTTCTCGTTTGATAGGGCCGGTTCGACCTCCTATTGTATGTGTTAGCATAGACTAGTTATCGGCTCTATTAGGTTTGGCAACCTAGTAGATTCATTAAGTTACTGATGTTATTTGTTTTACATTGTTTATTTTATTGCAACAACATCATTGCCCAATCAAGTTTGGTAGATTTGGCTTATATCTTCTTAGATTCGATTGTCATCAATGCTCATTATGCTCATTCTCTCATTTTGATGATCGTCTCGTGCTTGCATTAGCTAGATTGCATCAATCTTGTTCGTGACATTTGGTGCGTTCTAGGGTATAGATGGTTTTATGATAGAGCTTGTTAATCTCTTCTATTTTTAGTGGCTACAGCGGGTTAAGTCACCGATCTCACTAGGGTAGATCGGGTTAGTAGGTTTTGTCATGAAATTGTTTATATACCTAGTTTGTTCTCATGTTGGTATCGACAATTTAGCCGATTCATTGGAGCTTTATCCATATCATCGCATGCATGTATCTGTTTGGGGCTAGTTGATTTGTTGAGCTTGTTTGGATGAAACTTGGTCTGACAATTACTTAGTCTGAGGATTTCAAATTTACGAATTTAGTAGATCTATTAGTTTTAAATCTAGATTATTATACTACATATTGGATTTTTTTGTTGTATTGAATAGGCTGAATCGACTAATAGTTTTGTTCCCTTCACATGTATCAGAATAGCCGATTTAGCTAGTTCTTTACTGTTTCTAGCACGTATCATGAATGATCTATTCTTGTTCCTATTTTGATCAATTATATCATGCCATGATTGATTGCTTATCGATGCAAGTTTATTTATTGTTTTATTTACAAATGCATGCTGGTTGTTGACTTTCTAGTCAATGCCCTGATTCAAATCGGCTATTTAGCCATACATGAGAAACTGTCTGGAATCACATCGGTAGGTTCCATGATTTGATTTTTCTCTTCCTCCTTGTCAATTTCAGGGTCAAATTGACTGGCATGCCTCGGACTTGATCGACCAGATTAGTTGCTAGAGAAGGTCGCAGGGATCAGAGAACTATTCACGCTCTAATCCACCTGGCTTGCGAGAGTCCCATTGACATGAGGAGTTCTCCAAGTTCACTGGTACAGTCAGATTATGTGCTGGTACAGTCAGATTATAGTATCTGGAATTGGTGCATGAGGAGTCCCATATACATGTGGAATTATGTATAGTCAGATTATGTTCTAGAGTCCCATTGATCCATAGTCGAAGGGTGGTCCTCCACCTAACTTTGTACAACTCTGACTGTACCACCTTCGGCTCAAAAAATAGCTCCACTAGTTCAGAGAATCAGAAGGAGTGTGAATTATCATGTGAATGAAGCTCTAGGAGGAGAAGCCGGGCAGGCTCAAGAAAATGATGATGAACCGCCAGCTGGTTTTGCAAATGTTTCAAGTTACAACCATTGGGGAATGCCTTCCTGTCCAAGCATTAAAGGACCTACTAATCCTAATGATCAATTAGTCAGCAAGCTTGCAGAGGTGATGGAGAAGTAGTTTGGCATGAAGAAGAGTCATTCCAGATCATATAGCATGTCATATCCTGAATGGTACAATCGTCTAGAGCTTCCACACAATTACATAATTCCAGAGTTCTCCAAGTTCACTGGAGAGGATGGTACCAGCACAATGGAGCACATAAGTAGGTACTTGGGCTAATTAGGTGATGCTACAGTTGAAGAAATTCACAGGGTCAAGTTCTTTGCTTTGTCACTATCAGGACCAGCTTTTACCTGGTACTCATCTTTGCCAAGTAATTCTATTCACTCTTGGGATGATTTGGAGAGCAAATTCCATGCTTACTTCTTCACTAGAACTATTGAGAAAGACACTGATGACTTGACCAGTATGAAGATGAAGAGCAGTGAGTCTGGTCTGGAGTTCATTCAGAGATTTAGGCAAACAAAGAGCCTTTGCTTTTCATTGAACCTGTCTGACAGCCAGTTGGTCAAATTGGCTATCCAAGGGAAGCGACCTTATCTGAAAGAGAAGCTTGTTGGTATGCACTTTGATAATCTTAGAGCATTGGCACAAAGGGTGGCTGCAATATCTGAATATGTACAACTGCCTTGTCAATAGAATCGCTTCCCAAAGGCAGCCATTGTAGCTGATTATTATATGCAGATTGGATTGGAGGAAGAAGATGAGGAAGTTGATGCTATTGAGTGGAATATCAACAAGAAATTTATCATTGAGCATCCTTGGGGTAGGACACAGGTGATATTTGATTTTGACACTTCAAAAGCTGATAAAATCTTTGATTATTTGTTGAAGCAAGGTCAAATCAAGGTGCTGCAAGAGAAGATGCTCAGTCCTAAAGAGATTAAGGGGAAGAAGTATTGTAGGTCCATAATTCTACCAATCATTCCACCAATGAGTGCAATGTGTTCAGAAGACAGATTCAGAGAGCCATTGATGCCGACAAGCTGATTTTCAACATAGGCAAGATGAAAGTTAACCAGCATCCTTTTACTGCTACAATGGCTGATGTTGTGCTTCCCAAAGGCAAAGCCAAGATGCTGACCTCTGCTAGAGCAAAGGAATTAGGGACAGTAGATGCAAGAATACAATTGACTGCTGAAGAATATCCAAAAATCAAGAGAAGGCGTGAAAAGCAGAATAGCCAATTTGACCAACCTGAGTCATCTGCATCTGCTAAGAGAAGACCACATGTGACATCTCGCATACTTCTTAACAAGTGGCAGAGGTAGCAAGAGAAGGACCGTAGGAGATGATTGGAAGAGCAAGAATGCTTGAGGATGCTTGAAGAAGAAAGGTATGAAAGGAAGCAAGCTGAATCACATTGGAATTGTCTCCAGGCATTGTTGGAACGAAGGCTTGAGGTTGCCAACCAAAAGAGACTGTCCTAAATGTAGTGATCAATACAGGGGATATTGACAATCTCAAACCAACCGCCGGTCTGTTCATGAAAAACTTGGACAGCCTATGGAGGATCGGTGCATTAATAAATGCCGATTTCATGATCATTGTGATGCTTACGATGAAGAGGTAGAAGAAGTGCAGCATGTTTGGCAAGAAAACCAATGGTGCCCTGGTGGTCTTTCTAGGAGTCAGAAGAGAAGAGTTCAATGCTTGAGGGAGACTGAGATCAAGCTAGAAAAGACCAAGAAAGTCAAGAAGGCACAGGTTTGGAAAGCCAAGCAAACAGCCAATTCGGGCAAATCAGCTCCTATTGGTATGCAGTGTATTTTGCCTGCTGAGTTTAGAGCATCAAAGAATTGGGAAATCTATTCTGATTTTGATGACTCAGAGTATGAGGAGACAGCTATATACCTAGCACCTACTTCTTAAGCGGTGTTTGATAAGCCAATATGTCACCATCATTTAAAGTCCTTATATATCAAAGGACATGTGAATGGCAAACCTAAGAGTATGATGGTTGTGGATGGAGGTTCTATAATTAATCTTATGCCTATATCAACATTCAAGAGATTGGGCAAAACTTATGAAGATTTGATCAAGACAAATGTGCAACTAAGTGATTTTGCAGATAGGGTCTCTAATGCTCTTGGGGCAATCAATGCGAAATTGACAATTGGCAGTAAAACCTTGACCACCACATTCTTTGTCATTAGTGGAGAGGGATTCTACAGTTTGCTTCTTGGTAGGGATTGGATACATGCTAATTATTGTGTGCCTCAACAATGCTTCGACACGTGATACAGTGGGTGAACAATGACATCAAAATTGTGCCTGTTGATGATTCAGTTTGTGTTCCTTCCATCAATCATGATTACTGGGACCTCAAAGATGTTGAGTGTCTTTCTAGAAGAGAATTCCAAGGAGATTTCATGACTATCAATAATGAAAATCAACAGCCGATCCAAGCAGTCGGCTCTAACAAAATTATTATTTAATGGATCATCCAATTGGTGGTAGTGAAGGGAAGCTTGGACGTGGTTTTACGTCGGCCGATATTTTAGAGGAAGTAGTTGGACCAGGTGACAAACCAAGGCCGACATATGTAAGTTCTAAGCTTGACCCTGATTATAAGAGTAAATTGGTTGACTTGTTGAAAGAGTACAAGGATTGTTTTGCTTAGGAATACTATGAAATTCCTAGATTAGATAAATCAATAGTGGAACACCGGTTGCCAATCAAAGATGGGTATCGGCCTTTCAAACAGCCTCTAAGAAAATTTAAACCTAAAATATTTAATGATATAAAGAAAGAGATTGAGAGGTTGCTTGAAGCCAAATTCATCAGACCATGTAGATATGCAGATTGGATTTCTAATATTGTCTCTGTCTATAAGAAGAATGGCAAGATGAGGGCGTGCATTGATTTCAGAAATTTAAATAAAGCCGCACCAATGGATGGGTATCCAATGCTGATAGCCGATATGCTAGTTGATGCAGCTGCTGGACATAAGGTAATTAGTTTTATGGATGGTAATGCCGGTTACAATCAAATATTTATGGCAGACAGAGATATTCCCAAGACAGCGTTCAGATGCCCACGAGCAATCGGCTTGTTTGAGTGGGTAGTCATGACCTTTGGTTTGAAGAATGCTGGTGCAACTTATCAGAGAGCCATGAATTATATATATCATAAGTTAATCGGTAAAATAGTAGAAATATACATTGATGATGTTGTTATCAAGTCAAAAGGGTATAAGCAACATTTGGCTGATCTAAGGGAGAACCTAGAATGCACAAGAAGGAATGGCTTAAAGATGAATCCACTCAAGTGTGCATTTGGAGTTTCTGCTAGACAATTCTTGGGGTTCATGGTCCATGAAAGAGGAATTGAAGTTGGACAGAAAAGTATTGATGCAATGGATAAGGCTATCCCTCCAATTGATAAAATGAAACTTTAGTCATTGCTCGGGTAGATTAACTTTATTAGAAGGTCTATTGCTAGTCCAGTAAGATATTGCCATTCTTTCCTTTATTAAAGTTGAAGGACGATTAGGAGTTCAGATGGGGTGAGGCACAACAGAAGGCATTTTATGAGATCAATGAGTATATGAAATCACCTCCAGTTTTGATTCCACCTCAATCAGGCAAGCCTTTTAAGTTGTATCTGGCAGCCGAAGACTTAGCAATAGGTTCGGCCTTGATGCAAGAATTTGAAGGAAAGGAAAGAGTTGTTTACTATCTGAGTAGGAAATTACTTGATGCAGAAACAAGATATACTCTGATAGAGAAATTATGTTTGTGCTTATATTTCTCTTGCACCAAACTGAGGAGATATATATTATTCTCTGAATGTGTTATGGTGTCAAAGGTTGATGTCATCAAACACATGTTATCAATGCCTATTCTAAATGGTAGAATCAGCAAGTGCATGTTAGCCTTGTCAGAATTTGATTTAAGATATGAATCAGCTAAAGCAGTTAAGGGACAAGTCATGGCTGATTTTATTACTCAACACCATAAGTTAGATGTTGGGTTTGTGGAAGTAGCATCCTAGGTTTTGTTCTTTGACGGATCAACTTGCAAGCAAGGTGGAGCATCGGTATTCTTATTGTCTCCCCTTGGGGGCAACATTTGAGTTTGCCTGTCAGATTGCACCAACAACGACTAATAATCAGGCTGAATATTAAGCAATCTTGAAAGGACTTCAACTTCTGCAAGAAGTAAAGGCTGAGTCAGTTGAAATATTTGGTGATTCTCAATTAGTGATTAATCAATTGCTTGGCCTATATGAGTGCAAAGATGAAACTTTGCAAAAATATTATGATCAGTGCAAGGAGATTCTTCAAAGGTTCATTATTGTATCTTTGCAGTGTATTCCTTGAGCACAAAATCAAGAAGCAAATAGGCTAGCTCAAGGTGCTTCAGGCTATAGGCTAATTCCAGAAGTATCAGCTAATGATACAGTTGACGATTGTAGAGTAGAAATCATTGATTACTTGAATAATCCATCACAGAAGGTCACCAAGAAGCTAAGGTATAAAGTGATCAAGTTTGTTTTGCTTGGTGGACAGTTATATTATAGGACAGTTGATGGTGTGCTCATGAGATGCATTAGCCAAGAAGAAGCTAATACTGTGATGCACCAAGTTCATGAGGGTATTTGTGGTGCACATCAATCTACTCATAAAATGAAGTGGGTGATTAGAAGAGCTAGGTATTTTTGGCCTACTATATTAGAAGATTGCTTCAAGTATTATAGAAGTTGCCAGGAATGCCAAAGGTTTGGAAATATTCAGAGAACACCAGCTTCTGCTATGAAGCCCATCATGCAACCATGGCCATTTAGAGGATGGGGTATGGATTTAATCAGCCAAATACATCCACCTTCGAGCAAGGGACACAAATTTATATTGGTAGCTACAGATTATTTTACTAAGTGGGTTGAAGCAATTCCATCAAAGTTAGTCACCTCCAAGAATATGGTTGATTTTGTCAAGGAACACATCATTTATCGATTTGGGATTCCAGAGACAATTACAACCAATCAAGGTACCATGTTCACATCAGGAGAACTTGGGGAATTTGCCAAAGAGATGGGTATTAAACTTGTCAATTCATCTCCATATTATGCCCAAGCCAATGGACAAGCTGAAGCTTCTAATCAAATTCTTATCAAATTGATTAAGAAGAAAGTGAAAGAACAACCGAGGAAGTGGTATTTGACTTTAAGTGAAACGTTATGGGCATAACGGATGGCTCATCATGGATCAATAAAATGTTCACCTTATGAGCTAGTCTATGGTCATCATGCAGTAATGCCTTGGGAAATTCAGTCTGTTTCAAGAAGAGTTGAGCTACAGAAGGAATTAATAGCTGTTGATTATGGTAACCTCATAATCGATAATTTGGAAGATCTACATTATCATCGGCTAAAAGCATTAGAAACAATTGAGGACAATAAGATTAAGATTGCCAGACATTACAACAAGAAGGTCAAACTCAAAGAGTTTGAAAAGGATGAACTAGTTTGGAAAGTAAGATTACTGATCGGGGTCAAAGATAGTAAATTTGGCAAATGGTCTTCAAATTGGGAAGGACCTTATTTTATTGATCAAGTTGTTCTAGGTAATGCTTATATTTTGAGAGACTTTAAGGGAGAAGTATTCAAGAAAGCTATAAATGGTAAATTTCTCAAGAAGTATTACCCTAGTGTGCTAGCGAATGAGGAACAGGCAGTTAAGAATTCAGAATAAGATACAAGAGATAGCTGATATCTATATCGCCTTCAGTTTATGACCAGCAAAGCACTGGTGATAGCCGATGTGATATACATCGCCTTTAGAGCAAAAAATATAAAAGCAAGTGTTCAAAAGAAGTAAATCACACATTGATCTCAAAGGATCAAGCTCAGAAGTATTGACCAGAAAGGAAATTCATTGATAATTAGATTTTACAAGTAGTCAAGGGACAGAAGACTGCATCTTAATACAACCTACTGGTCCGGATCACACGCCTTCCTTATTGGGACAGTATAATCGACTACGTCGGCAATATTCTTCCCTACCTCCTCCATGACGTCGACAGTGGACTCCATCTCTTCATCGATCTTTTCTTCGAAGACATCATGGTCATGGAAGTCAACGCCTGAACTAAGCCAAACGGCATTAAGGGCAAGAGTCGCGCCATGCCCTATGGCCGCATGGGAGATCTCGGGGAGGCGCCGGTTGACGTTCTCCACCCGCTCAAAGGTTGTTGTGCCAGCGACGTTCATGGCATCCACAAGTTGAGTCATGGTAGCCTCAAGGACCTCAAGCCTTGCCGATAGATCTGCAGAATGGAGATAACAGTGTCACACCCCAAAATTTCTATTTTGGGTTGTGAACCAAAAACACTAAATAAAATAAAGGATTTATTGATTTTTCTAAAATCAGCCAAGATTTAATTCATTTGTTAACATTACAAAATGACAAAAAGCATGGATTTATAAAACTTTTATGAAGTCAATAAAAGTGTGTTTGTGCTTGGTGCCCTGCTTTGTAGTGCTTGTGTGTGAAAAAGAATTTCTAAAATTCGAGCAAGTCATGACTAGGTTCTTTTAGATTTTGAAAAGTTTTTGCAAAAAGGTTTTCAAGTTCCCAAAAGGGTCTCTCAAGTTCTTAGTTTCCAAAATGGTTTTGGAAAATGGTTTAGAAAATCCCTTTAGACTTTAAAAAGAGATAGCTTCTCTTTTTTCTCTATCGCTTCGACCAACGCTTTAGCTTGCCACCATCCCTAGCAAGCTCTAGTGACCCTAGGCTAGTCTCTAGCTCTTTCTAGCAAGCTTTAGTCAGCCTCCTCTTCACCCTGGCCAGTCGTAGCTTTCCCTAGCCAAACCTAGCATGCTCTGGCCTCACCTAACCTTAGCTAGCCAGCTCTGGCCAGTCATGGCTAGCCCCAACTAGCCATGGCCACCCCTGGCCAGGCCAGCAGTAGTAGCAGCCAGCCAGCAGCTCTCCAGGCTAGCCAGCTCAAGCCACAACTAGCCAAAGTGGCTAGGGCAGCCAGGCCACCGTGGCCCAACCTAGCTAGGCGAAGCCAGCCCGGCCTACCCAGCACCCCGGCCTGCTGCGGCTCGTTTTGCCGTCTGCGTGCCCGTGGGCCAAGCCCAGCAGATGCA
Organism: Bothriochloa decipiens; assembly: GCA_023333625.1. Taxonomy (NCBI): domain Eukaryota; kingdom Viridiplantae; phylum Streptophyta; class Magnoliopsida; order Poales; family Poaceae; genus Bothriochloa; species Bothriochloa decipiens. The sequence goes on from CM041628.1 coordinate 47,878,314, forward strand.
GCCCAGCTCAGCGTGTGGCCTCAGCCAGCCCAGCAGCGCAGCTCCACGCCCTAGCCGCTGCCAGGCGGGCCCAGCTGTCTGGCCCCACCCGTCAGCGCCGTCGCCTCCCACCTCCGGATCTCCCGGACGTGCCTGCCGCCGCCTGATCCCGCACGAGCACGCCTCCCAAGGTTCACATGCCGCATTTATAAGGCCAGCCCAGAGCCCCCTATGTCCCCTTAAGAACCCTAGCCCATCGCCGCCTTGGTTTTGCGAGACCATGAAACCCTAGCCGCCATTAGCAGCCGTTGTGGAGCTAGCGGCCACCATCAATCTGCACCGCCGTTGTGTCTCCACCAATGAGAACCCTGGCATGAGCTTCACATCGAGGTGAGCATCACGCCGGTAGCATCCCCTTCCTCTCTCTCGCTCTCTTGAGACCATCCACCGTCGTTGACGCAGTGTCACCATAGCTGCTCCGCGCCGCCGCATCAACCCACGTCCCCGGCCTCCATCCACCGTGTCCATCTTGCACACCATGTGCGCGTGTACACCACAGCATGCCAATGCCCCTAGCCTACGCTCTTGCGCCTCGCATCGCTCCACGCCGAGGTCACCACCGGCGTCAATGGCGCCCGGCCGTGCCGCCCTGCCTCCGGCCACCCCTGCCACCGTAGTAACCATGGACGAGTTCATGAGGCCGTGCTCGTCATCCCCACGCCCTCCGCTTCTCTAGCCTAGCCCCGGAGCGTCGTTCCGGCTAACTTCGGCGACCTTTGATGAGCCGCCGCCTGCCAATCCACCGACTCCGATGACCTAATCCCGCTGGCCAACCTTGGCCGCCCGATCTGATCCGGACGGCCCAGATCTGATTTGGGGTACTGGTCAACCCTAGGTCAACCGAGCCCAGTCAGCTGTCGACATGGCCGCCACGCGGTTGACATGCAAGCCCACATCAGCGCTCCGCAAGCAGCGACCGAGTCAACTCGGTCAGCACCCGGTCCACCCTGACATTTTTACAAAAAGGTCCCCAAACTTTTCTATATATATGGTTAAGTCCAACGCAGTTCAAATTAGGTCGCTGCTTACAGTTTAAACCCCGAAGCTATTGGTATTTATGCTTTAGGTTGAAACCGAGTTTATTTTTAGTTTTAAAGTATTTTTAAAATACAAAACCAGCTATGTTTATTTATAGTTTTGCCCCTAACCTTGTTTTATCCATATCTTGCTCGTTTTAATTTCGTTTCAGCCCATTCTTGTCGCGTTAGACTCGTATCAACGTAAGCTACGCGATTGCAGTGATGTTTACCATGTTCTAGGCTTTTAAAAATGCAACTTAGTTGATAGTTGATTAATGATCTATCAATGCCTTTTCAAATGCGTTTAGCTTAGATCAATCTTGATAGTTGTGCCCTCTCAAGGACAGATCCTTTGTTGGTTTTTCTTAAGCTCTTGTGACCATAGTAACGAGCTCTACCATGTAGTCTACTTTTTCTTCAGTGTTCCTTTTTGTATGATGTCTATTCTTAGTTTTGTCTGTTTGTGTTGCTTGCTTGTTATGAATAGACGAAGAGCAGTTCATGAGTGCTGAAGATCGGGAGCTGAGGACCGACAAATGTAGCTGAATTTGGAGACAAGAAGATAGAACAAGTAAAGTCTACTGAGCAGCTAGACTTTGGATTTAAGGCAAGTGCAGGCACCTCTTGACCATATTGCTCCTATGAATGTTTAATTAATAATTTAATATTCATTGCATGTGTCTTAATACTACAAACCCTTAGGTCATGACTAGCCACATCTATCCAAATAAAACCATGGGGTTTTCTTTTATGGGTAGTCTAGTTGTGCTTGCTACTCTGCTCACTCCACTTATGGTAATGAACATAATAATGACTTCTTCAATGATGCTTAATAATGGTTAATGATAACTTAATGATGTTAATGGCTGAGGCCATGCTGGAGAAGTTGTTGATGTGGTAAGCATCATTGGATGGCAGAGCAGAAGAAGGGGGGACGGATGCTGGAGGTTGCCCGTGTCAACGGGACGGACAGGGCTATCACCACCTGCCCACCTACCCCTCTGCCCCTGGGATACCCGACATATCCGCCAATCTCCTCATACCCAAGCACCATGCTCGTGTAATTGGAAATAGCTCCTAACCACCGTGGACCCAAACCCTTCGGAATGACAGGCTAGGTTAAGAGCAACCATGAAGGTATGACAAACCATCACCTCATCCCTAGTTCTTCCTCTATTCATACTAATTCAATTAACAATGAAGAACGATGATGAATAAGTCATGAACATAACACATAAACTATATGCTAGTTTATATATTATTCTCATTTTATGATCATAACTATACTCTTGTCGTATGCATGATTATACAAATAAGATAAAAACTTGCTCATGGAGAAAACTAAATTGTATTCATACCGAGATGTTCTTTTCCTCCAAGGAGACAAGCTCTCCTTGATAGATTTTGCCTTGCTCACAAACTACTAAAACTACTCTAAGGAATACAAGTGAGAGGTGTGAGGTTAGTGACTCCCAATGTATGTGTGTGTTGTGAATGAAGGAGCTCCCTCTACTTATAGCTCAAGTAGGACAGTTCGGGAATCAACACATATGGAAGTAGGTGCAACCGCCTTGGGGAAACCGCCTCATGAATCACCTGAGAAGGCTGGGCCTGGGAGGTGCCACCTGGGTGGCGGTCTCCCCCAGGGGCAGTCGGTCCCCTGGTGGGGTCACCTGGCCACCGCCTTCATGTGGTCGGTTCCTTTCTGGGCCTGGACCTCTCTTGCGGTTACGATCAGGCCTAGGTATGCACCGAATGTGGGCTCCTTTGCTAATCTTGGTTGTGTATTTCCTGAATTCGCATTTCGCTTCTACGCTTTCCAATTGGTGTTGCGCACTTCCACTTGTTCCATCATAAAACCTATAAAAACATGAACACTAGGGGTACAAGTGGAATTCTATTAATAGCATAGGCAAATGTGTTAAAGTATGTGTCGGCGTTAGGAACCCTGGGGTGTCCTAAGCCAACGAGTAATCGTATGTGTGTGTAACCCGTTCGGATGGTGATGCAAGAAGAACACAGCGATTTATCCTGGTTCGGGCAAAGAAGGCCCTACGTCCAGCGGGGTGAGGAGATTTGTATTATCTTGCACCTAAGTGCTTGTATAGGGGCGAATACAAGCGAAGGAGAGAATTCGAGGGGGGTCGAGTATAGAGCGAGAGAGTTATTCGGAGTCTAGGAGTCTGCCTAGGCGTGTGTTCGATTGTTCTTGAGATTGTTATCTGGAGTCAGTTCTCCTTTCCCTATTGGGTCTCCTGGCGTCCCCTTTTATAGGCCAAGGGGAGGCACAGGGGTACAGATGTCCTGGTTCGATGACGCGGTGGTGACGTCGCGGGTCGTGGTGGGGAACTCAAGGCCTCTGTAGAGACGTGCGCTGAGCATGGCTTGTTCTGTAGCAGCGTGGCTCGGAGTTGACAGGCGTCCTTCGGAGACGTGGTTGCTGACCGGCGAAAGACGCGATCCCCTATAGAGGACGTGCGAGTTCCTGTTGGGGTCGCATCGGGAGTTGTTGGCACAGCTTTTGGAGTCGATGTAGGTTGACCGGAGGGCGTCGATGCGTACTCGAGGCCCAGTCGAGGGGTAGCCTCGAGCGTAGTGGTTGAGCGGATAAGATTGAATTTAGGGAATCTGATGTCGGTTGTTTGTCGCGTAGTGTCGGTGTTCTGACCCTCCAGGGGTTAACACCAACGAGTAATACTGTATTAGCGTGCTCCCTAATCCGGTGGGTGATGCAAGAAGGACACAATGATTTATCCTGGTTCGGGCAAAGAAGGCCCTACGTCCAGCGCGGGGAGGATGATTCGTGTTATCTTGCACCGAAGTGCTAGTACAGGGGAAAATACAAGCAGGTGTGAGGAGTGTGAGGTGGAGTTTGGGCGTTCGGACGCCTTGCTCTCGACCTTGCACAAGCTCATGGTGTCGCTCTGTGATCTAAAGCCTTAATGTTTCTATGCTCTAGATTCTCTCTGTTTGAGTCCGGTCCCTCTCTCTAACGCCCTGGCGCCTCCTTTTATAGATGAAGGAGGGGCACAGGTGCACATGTATTTTGAGTTCGCATGACGTTGATGACGTACAACGTTGAGGCCGATCATGTCGGTGCCGCTGTAGTGATGTACGTCGATATGGGAGGCCCTGCAGCCGTCGCGTCGGGAGTCGTTGAAGTTCAGCTTGAGGGTTCGCTCAGTGAAGTCGAGGGGCGACGGTCGAGGAGGTCAAGCTTTGCTGGATAAGACCGAACTCCGGAAAACACGGAAAACACATTAGTTTATACGTCTCGAGGTGGTGCGGGTCATGGCACAGCGCTCGGTATGGTGCAACAGCGTAATATGACTTGCAGGATTCCGGGGTATGGGCGGTAAAAGCAGATTTGACCGCCACGCCTGCAACTGTTACTGTAACTATGGCCATGCGGTTAGGCGGGGGGAGATAGATCGCATTAAATGCGCTCGGATCCGTACGGGGGAGTTGGTAACCGAGGGGTGCACCGTCCTCGAGGGCCACCCATTCGCCCGAGCGAAGTTCCGTCCTCGAGGGGAGGCTCGTTCGCAGGGCAAAGTTACATCCTCGAGGGCAGGCTCGTTCAGAGGATGAAGTTCCATCCTCGAGAGTTTGCTCGAATTGTACCCTCGCGTGTACAGTACTAGTCCGTTCGGTAGTTTTTTGAGTGTACAGTACTAGTCCGTTCGGTAGTTCTTCGAGTGTACAGTACTAGTCCGTTCGGTAGTTTTTTGGGCAGGCTTTGGCTTTGGGCCATCGTCGTCCGTGGGTCGGCCCGAAGTGTCTCAGCCTGTGGGACTTTGTACGTTCGCGTGGGAGGTCACAGGAGGGGTCGAGTTGCCGTTTTTGCGGGGTTTAATTCGGTAAACCTAGGGTTTTAGGGTACCCACTTCCTCGGTAATGACAGTAGCCCCCGAGCCCCTGCTCGAGTGATGGCATTCGGGTAGGGGGTCAGGAATTTAGAAATGGGACGTGATTCAGATTTTCTCATGGGGGGCGCGCGAGCAACCTCCGCGGGGGTAGCCCCCGAGGCCTCGTAGGAGTCGAAAGACTACTATGAGGGCTTTATTTATATTTAGTTAAAGGGTGCTCGTCCAGTCGGGTACAGGCCTGAACTGGAGTCGTAGCGCTTTATCGAGGGGAGCCCCCGAGGGATTTTCAACCCTCTTTCGTCGAGGGGCGCCGGGCACAGGCGAGCCCCCGAGCCTCGTGCGGCTGGGGCGTTGCTGGCCTTGGCATTCTTCTCACGAGTCCTTTCGATCGGATGTGAGGCGAGAAGCATCGGACTACCCCTGATAGGGCGAGCCGCGAAGTTCTCAATGAGCTGGTAATGGGAAAATCCAAGCGAGAGCCCGTTCCTCGTTCGATAGAGGTCGGCAGGAGGCCCGGAGGCGGTCTCATTAAAGCAAAACTCAATGGTCCTACGGATACCGATTCCATTCGATAGGTCTCGGTGGCTCGATGCCTCCCTTCGGGGGGATTCCATAAAGTTCATAGCGTTTTGCCTTGGATGCATCCAAAGGGGTCTCGAGAGTTCGTTCTCGAGCAGGGCCTCGTGTTGGCTCCCCTTGGTCACCCCTGACTCGGGTGCTCGAGGGCGGCTGTCGAACCCTATTCGTGGGGTCAGCCTTCGCTCCTTCGAGACTTAGGGCCGGAGCCCGATTTTTGGTGCTCAAGGGCGGCCGTTAAGCCCTCACTCAAGGACCGGCCTTTGCTCCCTCGAGACTTTGAGGTAGGGACAGAGCCTGTTTTCTCCTTCCGTGGAAATCTCCATCAACGAGTAACCATTCTCTTTCGGCACTCAGGGGCGGCCGTTGAGCCCTCACTCGAGGACCGACCTTCGCTCCCTCGAGACTTCGAGGCGGGGTCGGAGCCCGTTCTTTTGCGGTGCTCAAGGGCGGCCGTTAAGCCCTCACTCGAGGACCGACCTTCGCTCCCTCGAGACTTCGAGGCAGGGTCGGAGCCCGTTCTTTTGCAGTGCTCAAGGGCAGTCGTTAAGCCCTCACTCGAGGACCGGCCTTCGCTCCCTTGAGACTTCAAGGCGGGGTCGGAGCCCGCTCTTTTGCGGTGCTCAAGGGCGGCCGTTAAGCCCTCACTCGAGGACCGGCCTTCGCTCCCTCGAGACTTTGAGGCGGGGTCGGAGCCCGCTCTTTTGCGGTGCTTAAGGGCGGCCGTTAAGCCCTCACTCGAGGACCGGCCTTCGCTCCCTCGAGACTTCGAGGCAGGGTCGGAGCTCGTTCTTTTGCGGTGCTCAAGGACGGCCATTAAGCCCTCACTCGAGGACCGGCCTTCACTCCCTCAAGACTTCAAGGCGGGGTCGGAGCCCGCTCTTTTGCGGTGCTCAAGGGCGGCCGTTAAGCCCTCACTCGAGGACCGGCCTTTGCTCCCTTGAGACTTCGAGGTGGGGTCGGAGCCCGCTCTTTTGCGGTGCTCAAGGGCGGCCGTTAAGCCCTCACTCAAGGACTGGCCTTCGCTCCCTCGAGACTTTGAGGCGTGTTTTACCTTATGTAGAAAACTCCGTTAGCGAGTGACGGTTCTTTTTTCTTACCGTTGGGCACGCCTTTTGAGGAGAAGGGCTTAGCGGTGCGATCGTGGTGGGCCCGAGCAACGGCTCTCTGTCAGAGGTGTGACGTGTGCGTCCGGTCGAGGGTCAAGGGGGGAACGGTCAGGCAAACGCATTAAATGCGGGAAGTTACCTTTTCCCTGCCGCCGGGCTCCGCCCGTTGCTCTTCCTGAGTATAAAAATGGAGGGGGACAGGTGCTGTTCGCCCCTACTTTCGCCATTCTGCTGAGCTCCTGCTTTCCTGCGCGTGTGAGGATAAAAACTTAGAGCGAGAAGTCGCGATTGGGAACCTTCCTGGTCGACCGTCCGCCGAGGAGATTCGTGCTGTTGTTGCTGCCGCCGCGCCCACCGAGCAGATCTGTGCTGCCGCTGCCGCCATGGCCCCCGTCCTCCAGCCCGCCGAGCCCTGGCGCCCATCGACCGTGACGCGGCAAAGGCTGCTCGAGCTGGTGAGGGAAGGACTTCTCCGCCCCGTCACCGATTCGAATCGGCCGGAGTGGATTGCGCCGCCCAGGGACCACGAAGAGCCAAATCCGCCGGAGGGGTATGTGGTGAGCTTCCTCAAGTTCCATCGGCATGGGTTCGGTGTGCCCCCAAGCGAGTTCATGCAGGGGCTGACGAACTTCTACGGCGTCGAGCTCCACCATTTCTCCCCCAACGCCATCTTCAACGCCGCCATCTTCATGGCCGTCTGCGAGGGCTACCTCAGAATGGTGCCACATTGGGAGCTATGGCTCCACCTCTACAAGGGGGAGTGGTTCGCCTCCCCGGTGTCAGCCGGAGTAAGGCGGATCGCCAGAGCAGGGTGCCTCAACTTCGCGTTGAAGACCGGGAGGTCAGAGGAGCCACGCGAGTACATCCCCACCGAGTTGACGTCCAACCACTCCCGGTGGGACGAGCAGTGGTTCTATCTTCGCAACGATGGTGGCTATCTCCCGCCGTACACCGGGGGGCTTATCGCCGAGCGTCCATACAATTGGCCATTCGGTGTCGCGGGAGACCTTCAGCATCGACTTCATCCCCTCGTCGTCACGATGAGGACCCTTCGAGAAGCAGGCCTGATGGCGGGGGTGGTCGTCTCGGCCTTTCACAGTCGACGGGTGCTCCCTCTGATGGAGCGCCCGTTGCGGTTGGACGAGATGCTCCCCTCGGCGGCGCCCGAGGTTCTCAAGAGGTGCTGGATGTCCGGCGAGAGGCCGTCCGCCTCGGAAGTCGTCGCACGGGTAAAGGGGATGGTGGCTGGCTCGTTCAGGGTGGAATACATCAACCGCCTCCCCATGCGGCCGGAGGAGGGTTGCCTCGACCTGGTGAGTGCCCCGACTCGTGCCCTTCGAGTTCTCCCCGCCCCCTCTTTCTCTTGTCCCTGTGACTAAACATCTTTGCACAGGGGAGAATCAACTATCGGAGATCGAGGCCTCCACTGAGGGAGGATGCTCCCGATCATCAGGTAAGACGCTTCACCGCCCAGGAAGAGAAGCGGAGTAAGGACGAGGAGGAGAAAAAGAAAGCCAAGAAGCTCCGGGAGCGCGAAAGGCTCGCGAAGCGCCGCGCTGAGCAGAGGCGCGACGGGCTCCCGGAGGAGGAGTCTCCCTCTGATGGAGATGAAGATAATGATGACGACAGTGATGACGTCGAGGGGGTGGAGGGGCGCCTCGACCGCATCCTGTCGGATTCCTCCCATGCTGACCGCCCCTTCGTGCAGGAGGAGGTGGCGGAGCAGCGCGCCCCTCAGCCGGCGGCGTCGGCCTCGGAGCGCCGACGTGGAAAAAGGGGGCCGAGGCCTCGCCTCCAGGGGGATCACCCCACTCATGTCGTACTCGAGGCGGGAGCCCACCCACTTCGATCCGGGAGACCCGGTCCTGGTCGTCGGCGCAGGCGGAGCAGAGGCGTGCCCAGGAGGCCCCGTCGAAGTAGGGAAGCGCGGTGACCCCACCGACAGCCCCGAGCAGCCCCAGCCCTGCGAAGAGCTCGGCTTCGAGAGGGGTCTCGAAATCTGCGGGCAGTTTGAGGGGTACCCGAAAGGCCTCTATACCCTTTGGGTAAGTGTCGTTGAATCGTTTTCTTCTCGTTGCGTCTTCTTTGTGCGCTTTAATAAACTTTTTGCCATTCTGCTTCCCATTCAGGCCCAAGCACCAGATCGAGGAGGCGTCTCTCGCGCCGGCTAAGCGGCTCAAGATGGATGCAGCCGCGAAGATGGCGGCCCCGGCTACAGGTGCATCGTCGAAGCCCTTGGCCCCGTGGGAAGCCAAGTGGTTGTCCTCAGCCCTTGGTGCTATGGCGCGCGGTAGGCTGACGGGTTCCACTCCTGCTGCAAGGTCGAGCGTCCAGGGGGCCGCGGCGGGTGGCGACTCCGAGCCAAGGAGGACGTATGAGGGAGGGAGCACCTCCCTGACGTCATCGCCTGCGGCCCTCGAGCTCGGCCCGACGCCAGGGGGTGGTGCCCCGACGTCGGGAGCTCCCGTTCCTGGCGGTTCGGAGGCTTCGATCCCCGCACCCAAGGCGGGAGCCCTCGAGGGCCACGGGCCGGGTGAGAAGGTAGCCGTTGTGGACCTCGAGGGTGAGGAGACCTCGACCCTTCCCCCCTCGACGGGAGAGCGGCGGCCCTGGCCGGCGGGGCTGCGCGAGCTCGAGGCCCGGAGGGAGCAGGAGCAGGGGGCCCTACAAGAAATGGAGCTGCCATGGCCGCAGCAGGAGGAGGAGAAGAAGCCGTCGGGGTGGCGGGAGGAGGAGGAAACTGGGGGCCAGCCCCAGCATCAGCAGGCGCAGCAGACGCCGCTGAGGGACACGGCGCTGCTGGACCCGCCGACGCAGCAACCGCCCGAGATGTCAGAGGCGGAAGCGACTTCCGGACTGTCCAAACAATGGGTGTCCGTGATTACTTTGGACAAGTTGCTGGCCGCAGGAGATATGGTGTCGAAGGCGTCGACGGTTCTACGGCTGCCAGGGGCACAACCGGAGGAGGCCTTGATACCGAGCCCGACGAAAGACGCATCATTGGTGGTCTTGCCGACGCCACAAGTCGTGGTGTTGGGGGAGGCGACGGCCTCGACACCTTCGCTGCCTTCGGAGGTGCCAGAAGCAGCGTCGAGCTAGCCGCTACAGCCGTCGACGGAGCGACCGGAGAAGACGGCGGCTTCTGGACTGCTGAGGAGGTCGTCTTCTGACCCCAGGCTGAGGAGTGCCGGCGCCGTCTTGGAGTTCAGTGGCCCGTCAGAGTTGGCCGTGCGTTACGGCGCCCCACACGACGTGGTGGACGAGATCGAGTCCTTGGCACGAACCAAGGTCAAGACGGTCCTTCCATGTTGGGGCAAGGAGCGCATCATACTCTGGGAACTTGGCGACTCCAGCGCTCCGGGGATCGAGATGAACGACCCGGTGGAGGTCAAGTGCTGGGAGGAGGCCGAGCAGTCCCGATCATGGCTGCAGCACCTGCTGAAGTTGGGTGTCGAGCTCGCGAAAGGCCTCGATCGGAACCTCGCGGTGAGTCACTGTGTTAGGCCATATGTAGTTTTTTTAAGTTCTTTCGTATGGGATGCCTTAACCCTCGATTTCCTGTCCCCAGGAGGTGCGGAGGCATTCTTACTCCAAGTCTGACTTCCTCCATGAAACGCACAACAGCCAGGAGGAAGTGCTTCACCAGCTCGTGGCCGGCCGCTCTGCGCAGAGCAGGGTGGCCGAGATCAAGGAGGAGCTGAAGCGGAGCAGGGAGGAAGCCGCCAAAGCCAAAGAGGAGGCCGCCCGGGCGAAGGAGGACTCCAACGCCGCTCAAGGGGAAGCCGCCCACCTTAGGGAGGAGCTGAAGCGTGCGAGGGAGGAGGTTGACGCGGCAAAGGCCGAATCGGAGAGGTCCAGGGGCGAGAGCATCCGAGCCTAGGAGCGTGTCGAGCTACTCGTGGGGGAAGTTCAAAGCTCCGTGGAACGCGTCCGCTCCCTCAAGGCCAATTTTCCTGAAGTCTCCGTGACGCACAACGCCCTCTCCACCTTGGTCCAGGAGGAGAAGAGCCATGCCGCCGGCCTGGAAACCCAGCTCGGGGCAATGAAGGCCACCCTCTAGGACAAGGAGCAGGCCATCATCCTGGCTGGTGGCGCCCTCGAGACCCTCCGCTTCGAGAAGACGGAGGTGACCCGAGCCTTCAAAGAGGCCCAGCGGGAGCGGGACAAGGCTCGGGGGGAGCGCGACGCCGTGCTGGGGGATCGCAACGCCCTCGAGACTCGCTGTGCTGGTGAGCTCCTTAAAGGGTTTTTGATCTTTGTTTTTTCCGTATGGTTTATCTAATTCTTGCTTTGTGTTTCAGGCCTTGAGTCTGAGCTGCTTGCAACCCAGACTGCCGCCAAGGCGCTGCAGGAGAGCCTCGCGGCGGAGGGGGCACTTCTTGGTCGGCTCTGGGTTGCCCTCGACGGGCTCTGCGCCTCCTGGGAGGTCAGGCCCGTCGAGGGTGCCGAAGAAGACATCCCGGGTGCCGCGCTCGTGGACCGGATCTACTACCTCGACGCCACCCTTCGTGATCGCGTGCGGGAGGCGCTTCACACTGGCGTGAAGCGGGCGCTTGCAGTGGTCTCCTCCGGCTTCGTCTTTGACATCAACGTGGTGGCCCAAGGCTTTGTTCTAGACATCTCGAAGACCGATGTGGAGAACAAGGAGCGATGCCGAGGGCTCATTCATGACGCCGAGAGTCCAGGGGGAGCCTTGGCGAAGCTGTTTGAGGACGAAGTCCTCCCCCCTGCGGATGGAGGGTACCACGTCGAGGAGGGCGGCGACGGGGCAGGCCTATAGGGCAAGACTGGGCGAGGGTGCCCATGTAATGAATTAGTTTTTTGTAACTTATATTCAATGTGGTTTCGAAAGCCCTTTTTGAACATTAATACATCTATCGTAATGTGATGTGTCATTTTGCTTTCGAACCTTTTTTGCTTTCTTCTCACCTAGACTTTGCTTTTTTGACTAAGTTTTTGACGCAAGCTCATATCCCTTGAGGGGGGAGCGAGTGGAGGTACCGTAGCCCGGAGGCGTAGGAGAGCTCCGGCTCGACAGCCCTCGACCCCTAGGGAGTTCAAGGCGTTTTCTACTTAGTCGCGAAGCGTATCGAGGTGTGAGAAAGAAGAAGCACTCGAGTTTTGCTCGCCTGACTTTTGCTTTCCGACTGAGCGTTTGACGCAAGCTCGTATCCCTCAAGGGGGGAGCGAGTGGAGGTACCGTAGCCCGTAGGCGTAGGAGAGCTCCGGCTCGATAGCCCTCGACCCCTAGGGAGTTCGAGGCGTTGTCAACTTAGTTGGGAAGCGAAAAGGGAGGCGTGCGAAAAAAATCATTCGTATTTTTAGGAACTTAGGGGGTTCCCCCCTGTTAGCCCCGAGGGAGGCTCGACTCTGGTGAGACAGGGTCGAGGCTACCTCTTGCATGTACAATAATAAGTTTGAACTTATAATTGAAAGTACTCCTTATATTTGTCATGCGGAAATGTACAAGACATGCGAGAATGTACAAGGGCACTGGTGCCCTAAGGGTAGAAATGACGTAGCTGTTCGATGTTCCATGCGTTGGTGAGGATTTTGCCTTTGTTGTTAGCGAGCTTGTATGTCCCAGGCTTTAGCACCTCAGCTACGGCGTATGGGCCTTCCCATGGTGGCGTCAGCTTGTGACGTCCTTTGTTGCTCTGTCGTCGACGTAGGACGAGGTCTCCAACTTGGAAGTCCCTCGGGCGCACGTGCTTGTCGTGGTAGCATCAAAGTTTTTGCTGATACCTCACAGAGTGAAGTAGCGCCATGTCTCGAGCCTCCTCGACCTGGTCGACAGCGTTTGCGAGGGCTTCTTCATTGGTTTGCTCGTTGTACGCCTTTAGTCAAGGGGAACCATACTCGAGGTCAGTGGGGAGGACGGCCTCGGACCCATAGACCAAGAAGAATGGGGTGAACCCCGTGGCTCGACTAGGTGTTGTCCTTAAGCTCCATAGGACTGATGGCAACTCCACAGCCCATTTTTTTCCGTGCTTGCTGAGGCGTTTGAGGATCCTTGGCTTGAGGCCCTACAAAATCATGCCATTGGCGTGCACGACCTGGTCGTTAGTTCGAGGATGTGCAACCGCGGACCAATTCACACGGATGTGATGGCGATCGCAGAAATCCAAGAACTTCTTGCCAGTGAACTGCGTGCCGTTGTCAGTGATGATGACGTTCGGGACCCCGAAGCGATGGATGATGTCGGTGAAGAACTCGACCGCCCGTTCAGAGCGGATGTTGCTGATGGGCCAGGCCTCGATCCATTTGGTAAACTTATCGACGGCAACGAGCAGGTGCGTGTACCCTTTGGTTGTCCTTTTGAGAGGCCCCACAAGATCAAGCCCCCAGACCGCAAACGGCCAGGTGATGGGGATCATTTGTAGGGCGTGAGCTGGGAGGTGCGTCTGCTTGGTGTAAAACTGACACCCTTTGCACGAGCGGACAATGCTTGTGGCGTCGGAGATGGCGGTCAGCCAGTAGAAACCCTATCAGAAGGCATTGCCTACGAGGGTCCTTGGTGCTGCGTGATGGCCGCAAGCCCCCGAGTGTATGTCCTCGAGGAGCCTCCTGCCTTCCTCAATGGTAATGCAGCGCTGAAGAACACTTGAGGGGCTTCGCCTGTAGAGTTCCTTGCCATCACCATAGATGACGTAGGACTTGGCCCGTCGCGTGATCCGTCGAGCTTCGGTCCGGTCCTCCGGAAGTTCTCCCCGAATGAGGTAGTTGAGTAAAGGGGCTCGCCAATCCGGTGGCGGGTTCGACAGAGGAGATGTCTCCTGGATCTCCATAACCTAGGCCCCGGTCGAGGGGGCCTCGATCGAGGTCATGGGGTGGAGCTTCGAGGGCGTAGTGCAAGCCCCCGAGCCCAAATCGACGGAGGGCTCGAAGAGGTCCCTCGAGAACACGTCCGGAGGGACTGTACCTCAAGTTGATGCGATTTTTGCGAGCTCATCCGCGGCTTCATTGTATCGTCGAGCGATATGACTAAGCTCGAGGCCGTGGAATTTGTCTCCAACTTGCGCACTTTGTTGTAGTATGCTTCCATCTTGGCGTCATGGCAGCTCGAGGCCTTCATCACTTGGTCGATGATTAGCTGCGAGTCGCCTCGAACGTCAAGGCGTCGGACCCCGAGTTCAAGGGCGATTCGTAATCCAGCGACAAGTGCTTCGTACTCTGCGACGTTGTTAGAAGCGGCAAAGTGGATGCGAATGACGTAGCGCATGTGGACTCCGAGGGGTGAAATGAAGAGCAAGCCCGCGCCTGCTCCTGTCTTCATGAGCGACCCGTCGAACTACATCGTCCACAGCTCGGCTTGAATTTGGACTGGTGGCAACTGAGTGTCGGTCCACTCGGCGATGAAATCCGCCAGCACTTGAGACTTGATGGCCTTCCGTGGTGCGTAGGTGATGGTCTTGCCCATTAGCTCGACCGACCACTTGGCAATCCTTCCAGCGGCCTCCCAGTTATGGATGATCTCCCCCAAGGGGAACGAGGATACCACAGTAACCGGGTGGCTGAGGAAGTAGTGTTGGAGCTTGCGACGCGTAAGGACGATGGCGTAGAGCAGCTTCTGCACCTGTGGGTAGCGGATTTTCGTTTCCGAAAGCACTTCGCTGATGAAATAAATCGGCCGCTGGACTGGCAAGGCGCGTCCTTCCTCTTGCCTCTCCACCACTATGGCCGCGCTGACCACCTGGGTGGTTGCGGCGACATAGAGGAGGAGGGGCTCAGGCGGTTCAGTCGACGTTGCTGGTCGAGGAGGGACGAGGATCGGAGTGGATGTCAGCTTGGCTTTGAGTTCGTCGAGGGCCCCCTCGGCCTCCGTGGTCCACGTGAATCACTTGGATTTTTTCAAGAGATGGTACAGAGGCATGGCCTTCTCCCCTAAACGTGAGATGAAGCAGCTGAGGGCCGCGAGATAGCCCGTAACCCTCTGCATGCCCTTGAGATCCCGAATCGGCCCCATTCATGTGATGGCCACCACCTTCTCGGGGTTGGCCTCGATCCCGCGCTAGGAGACGATGTATCTGAGGAGCATGCCCCGAGGGACTCTGAAGACACATTTCTTGGGGTTGAGTTTTATGTTTTTGGCTCGAAGGCACCTGAACGCGATTTTGAGGTCTCGGATGAGGTTGTCCGCTCTTTTGGACTTGACCACGATGTCATCGACGTAAGCTTCTACCATGTCGCCTATGTGTTCGCCGAAGACATGTAGCATGCACCGCTGATACGTTGCCCCGGCGTTTCAGAGGCCGAAGGGCATGGTCACGTAGCAGTACATGCCAAAAGGTGTGATGAAGGAAGTCGCGAGCTGGTCGGACTCTTTCATCTTAATTTGGTGGTAGCTGGAATAAGCATCGAGGAACGAATGGATTTCACACCCCGCGGTAGAGTCGACAATTTGATCAATGCGTGGTAAAGGAAACGGAACTTTGGGACATGCTTTGTTTAAACTAGTATAGTCAACACATCCGCATCTTTCCACTCTTTTTCTTAACTAGCACGGGATTAGCTAACCATTCGAGGTGATGAACTTCCTTGATGAATCCAGCTGCCAAAAGCTTGTGTACCTCCTCGCCGATGATCCTGCGCTTCTCCTCGTCGAAGCGGCGCAGGTGTTGCTTCACCGGTCTGGACCCGGCCTAGATTTCCAAGGCATGCTCGGCGACTTCCCTCGGTATGCCCGGCATATCTGAAGGACTCCATGCAAACATATCGGCGTTCGCGCGGAGAAAGTCGACAAGCACGACTTGCTATTTGTCCTCGAGGTCGGCGCTGATCGTTACCACCTTCTCGCATGGGCAGCTCGGGTCGAGGGGGACTTTCTTGGTGTCTTGTGCTGGCTCAAAGATGCCGACGTGTCGCTTGGGATCTGGCATCTCATCGGCGAGGTGCTCGAGGGTCGCAGCTATCATGGCATTTTGCTCGACGGCCTCCCCATATTCGACCCATTTGACATTGCAGTCGTACGCGTGCTCGTAGGAGGAGGCGACAGTGATGACGCCTTTAGGTCCTGGCATCTTGAGTTTGAGGTAGGTGTAGTTCGGGATCGCCATGAACTGCGCGTAGCCCGGTCGGCCGATGATGGCGTGATACGTTCCGTGAAACCCGACCACCTCGAAGGTGAGGGTCTCTTTCCTGAAGTTAGCAGGGGTGCCAAAACAGATAGGAAGTTCGATACGGCCGACGGGGAAAGCCTTCTTCCCTGGCACGATGCCATGGAACCCCCCAGCACTGGGTCGGAGTTGGTGCCTCCTGACTCCCAGGAGGTCGAGGGTCTCGAGGTAGATGACGTTTAGGCTGCTGCCGCCGTCCATGAGGACCTTCGAGAGGCGGGTGTTGATGATGATCGGGTCGACGACGAGCGGATAGGCCCCGGGGTTGGGGACTCGATCCGGATGGTCATCGCGGTCGGACATGATGGGCGCATCAGACCAGTCGAGGTAGTGAGGCGTCGCGACACGAGCGGAGAAGACCTCTCGACGCTCCCGCTTACGCTGTCGGGGCGTGAGCTGGGTCGAGGGACCCCCGTAGATCACGTAGCAGTCATAGACTTCGGGGAATTTTCCGTCTTCCCCGTTGTCTTCCTCACCGCCGCCTTGGTCTTTCTTGTCGTCACCTTTCTTCATGCCCACTTGCTCGAAGTGCCTTTGAAGCATGCGGCAGTCCTTAAGCTTGTGCCTTGCCCCGTCCTTGTGATAAGGACAGGGCTCCTTGAGCATTTTGTCGAAGATGGCACCCACGGGGGGCGCGGGGGGACCTCGACGTCTTTTGCGTTCGGTTGCAGCGACGAGATCATCTTCTGCAGCCTCACGCTTGCCTTGTTGATTTTTCTTCTTCTTGTTATTTCTCTTCGACCATTTGCTCGAGCCTCCGGCGTTGTTGGCTACCGGCGTTTTTCCCTTGTCCTTCACGTCGCTGAAGAAGGCGCCGACGGCCTCTTCGCCAGCCGTGTAGTTGGTGACCACATCCATGAGCTCGTCGACGGTGTCGGGGCAGTTACGCCCTAACTCGCAAACTAGGTCCTCGCAGGTTGTACCCGCAACAAACGCTAGAACGACGTTGAGATCGGAGATGTGGGGCAGCTCGGTGCGGAGCTTGGAGAATCATCGAGCAAAGTCATGGAGAGACTCCCCTGGCTTCTGCTTGCAGTTGCGCAGTTCCCAGGAGTTCCTGGGACGCACGTAGGTACCTTTGAAATTCCCCTCGAAGATACGGACAAGGTCGGTTCAGCTGCGAATCTGGTCGGGGGGAAGCTCCTCGAGCCACCTACGCGCGATGTCGGATAGGAACAGGGGAAGGTGACGTATGATGGCGTGATCGTCACGCGCCCCGCCCGCCTGACAAGCCAACCGGAAGTCGGCTAGCCAGAGCTCGGGATTGGTTTCGCCGTTATATTTGACGAGGCTCGTGGGGGGTCAAAACTTGTCGGGCAGCTGGGCGCAGCGGATCCTCCTGCTAAAGACCCGGGGGCCTGGTGGCTCCAGGGCCTGTTGGTCTTCTTCGCTGTCGTAATGCCCTCCACGATGGGCGCTGTACCCTCGATCCTCGGCATCCCCGTGCTTGCGTCTACGGTTCTCGACAATGTCGAGGCGCGCGTCATGGGGAGCGCGGTCGTCGTTGATAGGTTCTCGAGCCGGCTTCTTCTTTGGTCGGGGGGCCGTCCCCTGATCGACCGAGCCCTCCCTCTCGGGCCGGGAGGGCTCGACCTGAGGCTCGAAGGCAGCCCCTTGACGTCTCGAGGCTGAGCTCTCAGCTTGTTGGATAGCAGCAACTTGGAGGAGATCCTCGACCTCGCGTTGTATCCGCCGAGCTTGCGAGTTGGATGGCGCGGGCATATTGCGAAGGACCATAGCTGCCACAACAACGTTCTGGCTTGCTCGGGGATAACGGTGGGCGGGTTGCTCGGGTGCTCCTTCCTCGATGATCTGCCGGTTGACTTCTCGGGCCCTGGCTCGGGCTCTACCGCCGAGTGGTCGCCGCTCTTGCTCGAGGGTCACCTCGAGTAAGCGCAAGCATTCCTGCTCATCGGCGAGCTTCACCTACAACTCCTGAATCTATGCCAGCTGCGCGTCCTGCTCGCCAGGACGAGGGCACGCTTCTCGGGGTGCATCTGGTTGTTGGTTCTCTGCTCTGGGGGGAGCGTCTCTCGCCACGACGGTAGCCGCCGCGGCCACTGGATCGACGGTTTCCTGATCGGAGTCGACGCCACCATCGATGTGGAGGCACTCATGGGTAGGATCCCAATGATCAGAGTCAGAGTCAGGGTCGCCGCAGTAGAAGACGGGGAATTGCCCCCGCGCCTCCTCCTGCAGCCGCCGTCGGAGTGTGCCGACGGTGTACCTCCGGGGGCCGGGCGCTCTTGCGAAGGCCAAACCCTCGGAGGCCGGTGTGACAGTCCCCACGTCTGTCATCGTGTGGAGAAGGGTGCCTGGGCGGTCCTCCGTGCTCATGTTGGAGTGGGTCGCTGTCGTAATCGTCGTTGTGGGATTATTGAAGTCGGACGAAGGCCACCGACGACGCTCGAACAGCCTGTGCGAAAGCGAGCTCGATCGAGCGGGGGTCTCGTCGCACTTCCCCGACGAGCGCACGGTGAATGTGGAGTCAGTGTTGTGCTGGGATCCTGCCGGTTTGCCATCTGCCTCTAAACTCGAGTCAGATACTCCCTCAACAAGAGGTTTCTCATCTCCGGTCAGGGGCGTGGAGAAAGTGGCGGGGACCCTTCTCGACTTGGGTTGACGGCGATGACGGCGCCGATCGTGCCTCCTTCTGGATGTGGAAGCATGGTCATGAGACTGGCGAGCGGCTCCCGATGAACGTGGGGGCGTACCGCGACCTCCGTTCGGGTCACTGATCGAGAGCAGGGTCATATCATAGCCCTGGCCGAGGGTCATGAACTCCAGGCTCCCGAACCAGATCACCGTAGCGTGTGGAAGTGGTGAAACGAAATCACCCATCCAGAAAAATGGCGGGAAATCGTTAGTGACACGCGGCTCCCCTACCTGGCGCGCCAACTGTCGGTGTTCTAACCCTCGAGGGGTTAACACCAACGAGTAATATTGTATTTGCGTGCTCCCTAATCCGGTGGGTGATGCAAGAAGGACACAATGATTTATCCTAGTTCGGGCAAAGAAGGCCCTACGTCCAGCGGGGGGAGGATGATTCGTGTTATCTTGCATCGAAGTGCTAGTACAGGGGAAAATACATGCAGGTGTGAGGAGTGTGAGGTGGAGTTTGGGCGTTCGGACGCCTTGCTCTCGACCTTGCACAGGCTCACGGTGTCGCTCTGTGATCTAAAGCCTTAATGTTTCTATGCTCTAGATTCTCTCTGTTTGAGTTCGGACCCTCTCTCTAACGCCCTGGCGCCTCCTTTTGTAGATGAAGGAGGGGCACAGGTGTACATGTATTTCGAGTTTGCATGACGTTGATGACGTACAACGTTGAGGCCGATTACATCGGTGCCGCTGTAGTGATGTACGTCAGTATGGGAGGCCCTGCAGCCGTCGCGTCGGGAGTCATTGAAGTTCCGCTCGAGGGTTCGCTCGGTGAAGTCGAGGGGCGGCGGTCGAGGAGGTCGAGCTTCGCTGGACAAGACCGAATTTCGGAAAACACGGAAAACACGTTAGTTTATACGTCTCGAGGCGGTACAGGTCGTGGCACAGCGCTCAGTATGGCGCAACAGCGTAATATGACTTGCGGGATTCCGGGGTATGGGCGGTAAAAGCAGATTTGACCGCCACGCCTGCAACTGTTACTGTAACTGTGGCCATGCGGTTAGGCGGGGGGAGATAGATCGTATTAAATGCGCTTGGATCCGTACGGGGGAGTTGGTAACCGAGGGGTGCACCGTCCTCGAGGGCCACCCATTCACCCGGGCAAAGTTCCGTCCTCGAGGGGAGGCTCGTTCGCAGGGCGAAGTTACGTCCTTGAGGGCAGGCTCATTCAGAGGATGAAGTTCCGTCCTCGAGAGTTTGCTCGAATTGTACCCTCGCGTGTACAGTACTAGTCCGTTCGGTAGTTTTTCGAGTGTACAGTACTAGTCCGTTCGGTAGTTCTTCGAGTGTACAGTACTAGTCCATTCGGTAGTTTTTCGTTCAGGCTTTGGCTTTGGGCCGTCATCGTCCGTGGATCGGCCCGAAGTGTCTCAGCCTGCGGGACTTTGTACGTTCGCACGAGAGGTCACAGGAGGGGTCGAGTTGCCGTTTTTGCGGGGTTTAATTCGGTAAACCTGGGGTTTTAGGGTACCCATTTCCTCGGTAACGACACATAGTGCGTCGAAGGGGGCCTCGAGCTGCCTAACAGCGCTGAGTATGGCGTAATAGTGCCATGCAGACCGATGCACGTCCTCAGTATGGGCAGTAAAGCGGGATTCGACCGCTGTACGGACCACTGTGCGGACACTATAGCCATACGATTTGACGAGGTTAGGTAGTTTTGTATTAAATGTGCTATCGAACACACCTGGAGTTGGTGGATCGAGGGGGGCTCGACCCTTATCGTATCGAGGCATCCGTCCCACTGGGGCCTCGACACTTGACACGGGGTCCCCCCTCGAGTGATCATCGGCTGGTGACGTCAGTGATTTGTCGAGGGTTGCGGCAGAGGCTAGGTACTCTGTTGTAGGCCGGCCCAGTTTGTATTTGTCGGTGGGCCCCAGTGGGTCGAGGATGTACGGTTTGGTCTTGCACGTGTTTTTTCGAGGGTCCCACGAGATTAATCTGAGGATAAACTCGGGTTTCAACCGAAAACAAGGAAGGTTTAGGTTACCCCTTTTCTCGGTAACCGATAGTAGCCCCCGAGGATCCGTGTAAGTGTTGATACTTACACAGAGGCTCAGTTGAATGGACTCAGAGTGTTGGTTGTATTCCAAATGGTGCGCGCGAGCGCACCCTTCGGGTGTAGCCCCCGAGGCCTCAGGTGAGTAGAATACTCGCCCGAGGTCTTTTATTTTTTGTTTGGTCGATGCATGCTCGAATGATCGAGCCCCTGGGTGGTTGGATCCTCTTTCGTCGAGGCCACCTGGTTGCAAGTCCCCTCAGCTTCTTTCGTCGAAGGCGGTCAGGTGCGAGCTCGACTTTTTCGTTCGACCCTCACGAACCCTTTCGATCGGGTAGAGGGGGGAGAAGCGTTGTGCTACCCATGTTCGGGAGAGCATCAACGTCTCAGGTGAGCTACCATCGGGAAATTCAAGTAAGAGCTCATGCCCCGTTCGATAGGGGTCGACTAGTGGCCCTGAGGCGCTCTTATTCGAGCAAAACAGTGGGTCCTGTGGATGCCAAACCCTTTCGATCGGGTCTGGTGGCTCGATGCCTCCCCTCGAGGGGATTCCGTCGTGGTCCCTTAGTTTTGCCTTGAATGTGTCCGAGGGGGCCTCGAGAATTTGTTCTCGAGCAAGGGACTCACGTCGGTCCCCCCTCGGACACCCCTAACTCCAGTACTCGGGGGCGGCTGTCGAACCCTTTTCGAGGGCCAGCCTTCGCTCCCTGGAGATTTTGAGGGCTTGGGCCCGTATCCCGTGTCGTGGGAAGATCCGTCTGCGGATAACTCCTCCTGTCCATCACGCGTGCCTTTTTATGCAGAAGCCAGAGCGGCGTGGTAGTGGGTGATTCCTGTACTTGAAGCGCATTTTGAGGAGGATAACTGTCAGTTCTCCTTTTTCAAGAAAAGATTCGAAGCGGCACGGCCGTAATATCACGGGAGTCAGAACGGCGTGGTCGTGGTGGAGCCAGCATAACGCCTGAGTCACGGATGCTTGGTGTGTGTCCATGGTCGATGGTAGTCGAGGGGGTGAATGAAAAACGGCCCTGTGAGGTCCTTCCGCCTCCTGAGGACGATGGTCTGTGAGCCAAATCGTCGAGGAGGGCGGCGATGGAGAGGGCAGAGCAGGCCTGTAGGGCAAAACTGGGCGAAGGAGCCTGTGTAAATAAGTTAGTTTTTGTAACTTATATTCAGTGTGGCTTCGAGGGCCTTTAAAACATCTATGCATCTATCGTAATGCATTTGGATATTTTAAGGTCGAGCCTTCTCTGTTTTCTTTCGCCTAGATTTTGCTTTTTTGACTAAGTGTTCGACGCATGCTCGTATCCCTCGAGGGGGAAGCGAGTGGAGGTACCATAGCCCTGAGGCATAGGAGAGCTCCCGGCTTGACTGCCCTCGACCCTTAGGGAATTCGAGGCGTTTTCTACTTAGTCGCGAAGCGTATCTAGGCGTAGGAAAGAAGAGACGCTCGAGTTTCGATCACCTGACTTTTGCTTTTTGACTAAGTGTTCGACGCATGCTCGTATCCCTCGAGGGGGGAGCGAGTGGGGGTACCATAGCCCTGAGGCGTAGGAGAGCCCTAGGCTTGACAGCCCTCGACCCTTAGGGAGTTCGAGGCATTTTCTACTTAGTTGCAAAGCAAAAGGAGACGCTCAAATTTTGAAAAATCGTTCGTATTTTTTAGGAACTTAGGGGGTTCCCCCCTGTTAGCCCCCGAGGGAGGCTCGACTCTGGCGAGACAGGGTCGAGGCTACTCTTGCATGCACAATAATAAGTTTGAACTTATAATCAAAAGTACTTCTTATACTTGTCATGCGAAAATGTACGAAACATGCGAGAATGTACAAGGGTATCGATGCCCTAGGGGTAGAAATGACATAGCTGTTCGATGTTCCATGCGTTGGTGAAGATTTCACCTTTGTTGTTAGTGACGTAGCTGCACCACGGGGAATCCATCGTCCTTGTCATCGTTCTTGTCGTCGGGCTCTTCCTTTTTCTCTTCCTTTCCTCGAACCGTACCCTCGAAATGCCTTTTGAGCATCTGGCAGTTTTCGAGGGTGTGGTTGGCCTGATCCTTGTGATATGGGCATGGTTTCTTGAGCATCTCATCAAAGAGGCCCTTTTTGGGAGGGCCTCGAGGCTTCTTGCGCTCGACAGCCACCACGAGGTCGTCATCGGGGGCGTCTTCGCGCTTGCCTCGCGGGTTCTTCTTCTTCTTCTAGCCCTCTTTCTTGCCGCCCTAATTCGAACCCTCGGGGTTGGCCGCCTTGGCTTGCGTCTGGCCTTTGCCACCGTCAAAGAAGGCACCAATGGCCTCTTCTCCGGCGGCGAAGTTGGCCACGATGTCCATCAATTCATCGGCGGTCTTTGGGGGACTACGCCCGAGCTCCCGGACCAGTTCCTTGCAGGTGGTCCTGGCAATGAAAGCTAGGATCACCTCTTCGTCAGTGACGTAGGGAAGCTCGGTATGCTGCTTGGAGAAACATCGAGTGAAGTCGCAGAGAGATTCCCCAGGCTTCTGTCTGCAGCCTCGGAGTTCCCACCTATTGCCCGAACGCACATAGGTGCCCTTGAAGTTCCCCTCGAAAACCCTAACCAGGTCGGACCAGTCATAGATTTGGTTAGGGGGAAGCTCCTCGAGCCACCATCGTGCGGTGTCGGAGAGAAAGAGAGGGAGTTGTCGAATGATGGCGCTGTCATCGTGGGCCCCACCAAGCTGGCACGCCAGTTTGAAGTCGGCAAGCCAGAGCTCAGGCTTTGTCTCATCGTCGTATTTGACGAGACTTGTCAGGGGTCTAAAGGGGCTAGGCAGCGGCGTGCTGCGAATCACACGGCTAAAGACTCGAGGTCCCAGCGGATCCGGGGATCGACGTTGGTCCTCGTCGCTGTCATAGCATCTGCCCCGATGAGCGCTGTAGCCTCACGCCTCGGTGTCACCGCACTTGCGTCTGCGGTGTTCGTTGATGTCGTGATGCGCATCGCGGGGCTCGCGGTTGTCACGAACGCGATCGTGGTCCGGGACCGCCCCCTTTGAGCGGGGGGAGTCTACCGGCTGGGTCGAGGCCTGCCTCTCATGCCGCAAGGGTTCGTGGTGTTGTCCTGAGGCCGCACCTCGATGCCTCGAGGCAGAACTTTTGGCCTGCTGAATGGCGGCCACCTCAAGAAGGCCCTTGATCTCCAATTGGACTCGTTGGGCTTTAGGATTCGAGGGGGCCGGCATGTTGCGGAGAAGCATGGTTGCTGCGACGACATTCTAGCCAGCTCAATTGAAGGCGGGACGTGCAATCGTATCCGCGCCCACAATCTGTCGTTGGACTTGCCGCGCTCGAGCCCGAGCTCCTCCGCCTGGGGGATTTCGATTGTCTCGCTCGAGGGTACGCTCGAGCTGGCACAGTCGCTCTTTGTCTTCGTCGACCTTGGCTCGAAGCTCCCGGACCTGTGTGAGCTGGGCGAAGCGAGTGCCCTGTGAATCGTACGGGTCATTGGTCACGACAGGGGGCCCTTCCTCCTGTCCCGCCAGGAGGGGCCCACCTATTGCAGCCGGTGGTGTGGACGTCTCTGTGGGATCGGCGTCGTCGTCATCGTCTAACGCGGCGACTATGTCGACATGGAAACACTCTCGCGTGGGATCATAGTAGCTGGGGTCGTAGTCGGAGTCAGAGTAGAGCGGGCAAGGCATGATGGTCCGCCCAAATTGTTCCACTTCCAGCCACCTTCGAAGCGTGCGAGGGCAAGTGCCACGTGGGCGAGGGTTAATCGGGCGTTCGGGGGCCAGTACCAGTACCTCTTGGCGCGCTGCTGCGCGCGAGGGGGGGCCGGTCCATTCCCTGTCTGCCCCGAAACCCGAGCGCGCGATGTGGAGTACGTCAAAGTGGCATTGTCGAGCCCAAATGGCAATGCCGGTCGGGCGGCAAACTGCTCATGGGGCAAGAGATTTATCCTGGTTCGGGCAAAGAAGGCCCTACGTCCAGCGGGGTGAGGAGATTTGTATTATCTTGCACCTAAGTGCTTGTACAGGGGCGAATACAAGTGAAGGAGAGAATTCGAGAGGGGTCGAGTATAGAGCGAGAGAGTTATTCAGAGTCTAGGAGTCTGCCTAGGCGTGTGTTCGATTGTTCATGAGATTGTTGTCTGGAGTCAGTTCTCCTTTCCCTATTGGTTCTCCTGGCGTCCCCTTTTATAGGCCAAGGGGAGGCACAGGGGTACAGATGTCCTGGTTCGATGACGCGGTGGTGATGTCATGGGTCGTGGTGGTCAACTCGAGGCATCTGTAGAGATGTGCGCTGAGCATGGCTTGTTCTGTAGCAGCGTGGCTCGGAGTTGACAGGAGTCCTTCGGAGACGTGGTTGCTGACCGGCGAAAGACGCGATCCCCTATAGAGGACGTGCGAGTTCCTGTTGGGGTCGCATCGGGAGTTGTTGGTGCAGCTTTTGGAGTCGATGTAGGTTGACTGGAGGGCGTCGATGCGTACTCAAGGCCCAGTCAAGGGGTAGCCTCGAGCATAGTGGTTGAGCGGATAAGATTGAATTTAGGGAATCCGATGTCGGTTGTTTGTCGTGTAGTGCGTCGAAGGGGGGCCTCGAGCTGCCTAACAGTGCTGAGTACGGCGTAATAGTGCCATACAGACCGATGCACGTCCTCAGTATGGGCAGTAAAGCAGGATTCGACCGCTGTATGGACCACTGTGTGGAGACTATAGCCATACGATTTGACGAGGTTAGGTAGTTTTGTATTAAATGTGCTATCGAACGCACCTGGAGTTGGTGGATCAAGGGGGGCTCCACCCTTGTCGTATCGAGGCGTCCGTCCCGTCGGGGCCTCGACACTTGACATGGGGTCCCCCCTCGAGTGATCATCAGCTCGTGACGTCAGTGATTTGTCGAGGGTTGCGGCAGAGGCTAGGTACTCTGTTGTGGGCCGGCCCAGTGTATTTACTGGTGGGCCTCGGTGGGTCGAGGATGTACGGTCTGGTCTTGCACGTGTTTTTTCGAGGGTCCCGCGAGATTAATCTGAGGATAAACTCAGGGTTCAACCAAAAACAAGGAAGGTTTAGGTTACCCCTTTTCTCGGTAACCGACAGTATGATTGCTTCTCTCTTTTTAGGCCTAAGTTGGTGATAAAATTGATCCGTAAGGACCGCCAACGGTACCAAGAATGGGAATTTGGGAGATGAATTTGCCTTTTGAATTGTTCCTTTTCTCAACATCTAAAAGATATAAGCTAGACACTACCACATAACCCATTTTTATGAGCTATGTCTTGAATAACACATATGTTCACTATGATCTTGAATATGTCATTGTTTCTCTTCTCTAACCTTTACTCGAGGATGAGCAAACACTCAAGTGTGGGGGTCTTGTTGACGGTAATTATACCCTGCTTTCCACTAACATAACTATCAACATGACACTCATTATGGGGAAGAAACAACCAAACAAGTAGTGATATAGGTATAAATAACTTGGTTCCACATGTACATGTTATTATTTGGTTGCAGGTGCTAGAACAAGTACTTTTTAGAGTCTAGAAGCCTAAAAGGGAAGAAGTAGCAACATTCAAGAAATATATATTTGTGACATATACTTTAGCACCATAAAAGCAAGGAGCAAAGAGCAGAGCTGACACATTGGGGCCACAATGAGGGGGTTGTTGGTGTTTCTTAGTGAAAGCAGCAAAGTCCGCAAGCGTAGGGAAATACCATTGTAGCACTTCATCCGGTGGTCAACAAGGTATCGTATATTCATTAGAAATGGTATGTTCAGGCTAGATCCTAGTAGAATTGCCTAGAGGCAGGAAGTAGATAACTAGAATAGTGAGGTCTTTTAATGACCGATTCCTAGAAGGAAGGTAACCGAGATGCTATGATCTTACTTCAGGCAACGGAGCATGCCTGGTCTGCCAAGCGATATCGACCTGTTGCTCTATGCCGAACCTATACGTGGGGATTACAAAAGACGGATAGGACTAGGTCACTCCCCGCCGTCTACCCCTCAACCATGGGGAACGAGGCAAATGAAGGTAACTCCTAGCTTACACACCATGTCTACGCTATTCGTTACAGCTCTAGCGTTGGCTAGGAACTTCCATCTTTATCAGGAGTCCTCTACCGAAGCCCCTGCCACAAGGATGTGTGACGAACCTGCAAGATAATAATGAGCAAGGGTAACTTACTAGAAGGTAAAGTGCCAAAAGGTAAACATGAACCTCTTACTTCAAGTAGTAAGATATCGCCGAGGTAAAAGCGAGGAGGGAGCCGACAAGTCTGACACTCTGCCCCGAGGAAGATGATGCTTCAGAGAACACTTTGTAGAGCTCTCTACTCTTGCACCTCCCTCACTCCTTACTTATGACTAGCTAGGGCTAGATACAATAGCTCTACTCCTCCTCTATAATGTAACTCATGGGAAAACTAAAAGGGTACTTCATTCTATTTGAGCGGAGAGAGCCTAAGCTTATTTAGGGGAGTTAGAGGTCAGTTTCATAGTGGTAAATGACCAATGCACCACTAAACTGCCTTAGGGAGCATTAATGGCACCGCCTGATCGAAGCTGGGCCCGGTTGCTGACCTGGCACGGGCGTGCGCTAGGCCAGGGGCACGCACCCCTGGTTGCCGCCTTCCCTTGACCGACCTTGGTAGATCGGTTCCTAGTTGGTCCTGGGCTCAGCCCACGTGGTGCAATTGAGTCAGTTCGCTATGATTGGGCTGGTTCCTGGTGGGTCTCTTTGTTTTGCCATGGGCCAAATTGATGGAGTTTGAGTATTATTTTTTCTTTATTTCTTGGACCAAATTGATGCATTCCATGAACAACCTACAAAACAAGTACTCACACCAAAACTATGGAACTTGTTAGTATAAAGTCCCTATTTCTATAGTTTTGGGTGTTTCCTATACTAATGTTGGCGGGGTTTGAAACAAGTTAAGGATGTGCGATGAACCTGCAAGATAATAACAAGCAAGGGTAACTTACTAGAAGGTAAAGTGCCAAAAGGTAAACATGAACCTCTTACTTCAAGTAGTAAGATATCGCCAAGGTAAAAGCGAGGAGGGAGCTGACAAGTCTGACACTCTGCCCCGAGGAAGACGATGCTTCCGAGAACACTTTGCAGAGCTCTCTACTCTTGCACCTCCCTCACTCCTTACTTATGACTAGCTAGGGCTAGATACAATA
>CM041628.1:47905862-47962933 GCA_023333625.1 Bothriochloa decipiens
GACTTATCGCATGTGATACATTCTCAAACGAGGAGATTAAGTCAAAGATATTTAGATTTTTGTATATAAAATATTTTTGAAAATATTTTTTCTTGACCAGCATGTTTTAGAAAAAATAAAAATATGGAAAAAAATGCTGGTCATATATTTTGTTTAGATAAAATAGATTTAAAAATTCTTTTCAAGACATAAATATATTCTATCTATTTCTTGGTTAATTTTAGATAAATGAGAAGGCATAAGGAAAGGTTTGAGTTGCTGACTGTTCACCTTGAAGGTGTTACCTTCATCGTCTTGGATGGTGATTGCCCCGTGGGATGACATATCGATGACAGTGTATGGTCCCTTGCACTTGCTCTGCAACTTTCCTTCACCAAATAGCTTTACCTTAGAGTTGAAGAGTAGGGCTTGATCACCTTGTCAAAATTCCTTAAGCTTGATTCGGTGGTCGTGCCATCTTTTTGTTCTTTTCTTATATAGCTTGGCACTGTGATATGCCTTCTCGTGCCATTTTTCAAGCTCAGCAAGTTGCTTTTGGTGGTTGCGGCTAGCTAGCTTGATATGCATATTCTTGGTCTTGATTGCCTAGTAAGCTCGGTGCTCAAGATCTACTGGCAAATGACAGGTCTTTCCATAGACCAACTGGAATGATGACATGACGATAGGGGTTTTGTAGGCAGTCCTGTATGCCCAGAGTGCATCAGGTAGCTTGCTCTTCCAACCTTTCCCCATATCATTGACCATTTTCTATAGAATATTCTTGATTTGTTTATTGGATGTTTCTACTTGGCCACTTGTGTGAGGGTGGTATGGTGTAGCTATATTGTGCTTGGCCCCAAGCTCCTTCAAGAATGCTCTGAATGTCTTGTCAATGAAGTGTGATTCTCAATCACTTATCACCATACGTGGTGTTCTAAAGCGAGGGAAGATGATCTCATGGAACATTCTTCTCGCATGCTTTGCGTCAGCTGCTCTGCATGGCATAGCTTCCACCCACTTGGAGACATAGTCGATGGTGAAAAGGGTGTATTCGCAATCTTGGGACTTTTGAAACGACCCCATGAAGTTGATGCCCACACATCAAATATTTCTATCTAAAGGTTGTAGTGTAGAGGCATCGCATTGCGTGCTATAATACCACCTTGATACTAGCATTTTTGACACCTTCGCACAAAATCCTTGGTGTCTGCATACATCATTGACCAGAAGAATCCACAATGGCAGATTTTGTCTTGTGTGTGAAATACCCCATAATGGCCTCCGTATGGTGACGAATGACATCTTTCAATGATTTGTTGGCCTTCTGCCGTTGGTACACATCTCCTCAACAGGCCATCTGAACATACCCAATATAGGTATGGTTCATCCCAAAGGTGACGTCGGCTTTCAACTTTCAGTTCCTTCATGTTTTCCCCTAGTGGTACGTAACCTACAACCATGTAATTCACTATGTTTGCATACCATGGGGTGGTGTCCATCACCTTTAGAAGCATGTCATTGTGTAGATAGTCATTGATTGGCAATCCCTGCATGTTAGTGACTTGAATACGCGATAGATGATCTGCAACAGTATTCTCTCCTCCCTTTTTATCTTTTATTTCTAAATCAAACTCTTGGAGTAAAAGAATCCGATGAATCAAGTGAGGTTTAGCATCTTTCTTAGTGAGCAGGTATTTAAGAGCAGCATAATATGTGTAAACAATTACCTTTGCTCCTACTAAGTAAGATCTAAACTTGTCTATAGCAAAGACAAACGCAAGGAGCTCTTTTTCTGTGGTTGCATAGTTAAGCTTTGCTCCCATTAGCATCTTGCTAGCGTAAGCTATGGCATGATGCTTCTTATCTTTGGTTTGGCCAAGGACCGCACCAACAGCATAGTCATTAGCATCACACATGATCTCGAAAGGGAGAGACCTATCGGGCAGCTGGATGATTGGAGCCAAAATGAGTGCTTTCTTAAGAGTAAGAAAAGCCTGTAAGCACTCATCTGTGAACTCGAAGGGTATGTGATGCGGACATCCCAACCATGCACGCTAGCTCAAGTCCAAAGGATACAAATCAAGGGCCAATTACACATAGCCGTGCAAAACTACTCCAAAAAGAGGTGAACTCACTCCTAGCTGAAATTAACTTTGATATACATAAGAATGTTATACTACCTAAGTGTTCTACCTTGATTATGCTTAGGTTTAAGGAGGAGGAAGAATCGGACCAGTGCAATCCAAAACGGACCAGTGGAAGAAATATTCATATCTCTCCACCCCAAGAAGCTTTTGAGGCCCATGAAGATATTTTGGAAAGCTCATCAAGTCTACTTTCCAATGCAACAAACCTCACCACTTTTGGACATGCCAATGATGAGATATATGCAACTTAGTCCAGACTGCTCAGAAGGTCAACAGTCTATCATGACAGAATGTTGGTTCAAATAGACGTGCAAAACTGCACCGATATACAATGTTTCATGGTGCATGGCATACATTGCTGGAAAGCACTTGGAGTCTAGTTTCACACCCAAGAATTGGTTCGTCATTTGGACTTCCCAATAAGGAGTCATGGTCAGTTTAGTGGAAACTGCTCTGGAGGCAAACAGTCATGCGAAGCCACTTCTGAAAGTCATCTCGTGGTGACCTTTCACATAGCCTATCTCTAAAAACTCCATTTTGTTTTCATACCTATCTAGGAGGGTTGTTCCTAGTATAAATATTTGCTACCTCTAAGTCATTAGGACCTTTTGATCATTTGATAAACTACATCATATTGCAGCCGAGACTGCTGAGTGCCTTACTCAAACCATTGTTCTTCCTTGTTCTTCTTGGACTTGTGAAGTGATTCCTCTAGGATCCCCTACTTCGTGCTCTATGGCTTCCGTTTGGCTGCGCCGTATTGTGTGGATTAGTTCTGGATTATGGTTCTACGGTCGCTCGGAGATCGAGTTGAAGTATTCGTGGTTTCGGTGCCTCTCTCCCCGTCGCTTGGTCGCATCCAACCTTGGACAGGTATAAAGCCAGTTATCCAGCGCTGTTCGCAGCAAGTTACCATTGATTCGTGGCCTACTATCGTGAAGATCGGGTCCTTTTCTTGCCGGTTTAGACCGATACTTATCAGTATGTATTTAGCAAACAGGGCAGTGAAGGGTCTAGAGATTTGTCAGAAATCCTTGATAAACCTCCTATAGAAACCTACGTGCCCTAGGAAGCTATGGATCCCTTTTACGTTCACTTGGGGAGGTAGCTGCTCTATAACTTTGATCTTAGCCTTGTCTACCTCATTCCCCTGTTTGAAGACCAGATGCCCAAGGACGATGCCTTCGCGGACCATAAAATGGCACTTTTCCTAGTTTAGTACCAGGTCTTCTCCTTGCATCATTCTAAAACCTTGTCTAAATTTTCTAGACAATGATCAAATGTCTTCCCATGGACTAAAAAATCATCCCTGAAAACATCCATGATTTCTTCAATCATGTCAGAAAAGATAGACATCATGCACCGCTGGAATGATGTGG
The DNA here is from genome assembly GCA_023333625.1 of Bothriochloa decipiens. Taxonomy (NCBI): domain Eukaryota; kingdom Viridiplantae; phylum Streptophyta; class Magnoliopsida; order Poales; family Poaceae; genus Bothriochloa; species Bothriochloa decipiens. The sequence continues at coordinate 47,909,368 of CM041628.1, forward strand.
GTGTGTTACACAACCTGAACGACATTCTATGATATGCGTATGTTCCATTCGGGCATGTAAAGGTTGTTTTACTTTTATCGTCAGGATGGATAGGAATTTGATGATAGCCAGAATAACCATCTAAGAAGCAAAAGAAAGAGTGTTTCACTAACCGCTCCAACATCTTATCAATGAAGGGTAGCAGAAAGTGATCTTTCCTAGTTGTTGCATTAAGTTTTTGGTAATCTATGCACATCCTCCATCCCGTGATGGTACGCTGAGGAATAAGTTCATTTTTAACATTTTCTACTACCGTTATTCCGAGCTTGATGGGAACCACTTGGACAGGGCTAACCCAGGCACTGTGTGGTATGGGATAAATGATCCTAGCATGAAGAAGTTTGAGAACTTCCTTCTTCATGACTTCCCACATCGCATTATTGAGCCTTCGCTATGGCTCACGTGAGGGCGTACTTTCTGAATTGATCGGAATCCGATGGGTACAGAGTGTTGGGCTTATTCCCTTAAGATCTTGCAAGGAATACCCAAAGATCGACTTATGCTTTTCCAGAATGGCTAAGAGTTTAGCCGTCTCCTCATCGTTAAGCTTGTCATTAATGATGATGGGAGTTTGTGTGTTGCCATTTAGGAAAGCATAGCGTAAGCCTGAGGGTAAGGGTTTAAGCTCAACTGTAGGTCGTGTCGGCACTTCCTCTTTGGGAAGGTTAATTGTCTCACCCAAGTCATCTATGTGATTGGTAAAGAGTTCTGCATCTCTTTCTAAAGATGACTCGGGTAACTCAGAGGGTTCAACTGACATGACTTTCATGGGCAAATCATGAATCGGGGGAGATTCTGCCATAGAATTTTTAGCTCTTGTGACTTGGATAGAAAATGAATCTCTCCCCAACTTAATGTTCATTTCCCCTATTCTCAATGGATTAGCAAAAGCTTTCCCAAGGGGTGCCCAATGAGGATGCTGAAATCCTAGATATCAAAAACGTGAAAGTCCAAGTCTAGTTCGACATCTTCTATCTGGAGAGTGGCTTTGGGCAAGTCCTTTTAAGATTGAGCGTGGCGCTACTCGAAAGGACTTGTTGGTTGGGGTAAGTGGATTGCTCCCTAAACAAGATATTGCAAAGGATTCCGACATTATGTTTACCCCAACCATTGGATTGTACATCACATCCACCCAGTCTCTGTTGAGCTTGCAGCAAATGGTCGAACAAGGAGCATGAATCTAAATTTCTTCAGAAGAGAGTTCTCCTTCCACTACCCATTCGAAGCTCATGATAGCCATCAACTCCCTAACAGATTCCTTAAGAAAGGTAGGATCTAAGGGCTCGCTAGGGGGCTTAGGGACTGGTGGTCTCCTTTGACATTCGTAATTCGAGAAATTCTTTGAAAAGTTCATCCTCGAAAATGGGAAGATCCATGGATTGGGAATCTTCCTTTGGGCTGATAGGTTCGGATGAGGGTCTCTTTTAGATAAAACAGGTTTGGCAACTGCCGAAGAGACATCCTTAATGGTGGGTTTGGATGTAAACTGTATAGGTTCCAACGGAGGCATGTTCTCCAGGATATGCTCTAGAAGTGCTTCGCCATCTGCTGTGGTCAAATGCGCGAATGAGCCACCGACTGCTATATCGAGCCGTAGGGCAGACTCCTTACTAAGCCCTAACCAGAAATGTTACAGGAGCACGTCGTTGGGAATAGAAAGGTCTGGGCCGGATCTGGTCAAAACTAACAAACGGTCCTAGGTTGCACCTATAGTCTTGTTACCCTTTTGCTAGAAGTTGAGTATCTCTTTTCATAGGGAAGTGATGTGAGATATAGGAAAGAATGCGACACAGAACTTGTTTTGTAAGTCCTTCCAATCTCCATTTACCTTTCCTATGGTGTGGGCGTACCATTGTTTCGCCATCTCATTTAGAGAGAAAGTAAACAACTTCTACCGCAACATTTCTTGTGACATGCCCGAGATGGTCAGGCAGGCACAGAGCTGCTCAAACTCCCATAAATGGTGGTAAGGGCTTTCATAGTCCAAGCCTAAAAAGGCTTGTTCCTGAAGGGCTTTCATAGTCCAAGCCTGAAAAAGGCTTGTTCCTGAACCATGGCTATAAAGCCTGGGTGGAGCTCATAACTAGAAGCTATGATTGGCTTCGAAGATTGTGGTACTATAATGAGCTCGCCCTTAGGAGTAGAAAGGTCATGAATGGTAGGCTACTCCATGTGAAATTTTGTTTTTGAAATAAAAAGAAAGAAAGCAAACATAGAACAAGGTACACGAGTGAACTAATTTCGAAAAAGCTTGTGTTAACCATCCCTGGCAATAGCGCCAGAAATGCTTGTTGGTGTTTCTTAGCGAGAGCAGCAACTTCTGCAAGCACACGGAAATACCGTTGTAGCACTTCACTCGGTGGTCAACAGGGTATCATATATTTCACGAGGAATGGTATGTTCAGGCTAGATCCTAGCAGAGTCATCCAGAAGCAGGAAGTAGATAACTGGGATAGTGAGGTTTTCTAATGGCTGATTCCTAGAAGGAAGGTAACCAAGATGCTTGATCTCACTTCGGGCACTGGAGCGGGCCTAGTCTGCCAAGCGATATCGTCCTATTGCTCTACTCCAAACCCATACATGGGGGATTACAAAGGATGGATGGGACTAGGTCACTCCCCGCCGCCAACTCCTCAACCGTGGGGAACGAGGCAGACGAAGGTAACTCCTAACTTAGACACCACGTCTACGCTATTTGTTACACCTCGAGCATTGGCTAGGAACTTCCGCCTTTATCAGGAGTACTCTACTGGAGCCCCTGCCACAAGGACGTGCAACGAAACCACAAGATAATAAAGAGCAAGGGTAACTTACTAGAAGGTAAAGTGCCAAAAGGTAAACATGAACCTCTTACATCAAGTAGTAAGATGTCATCGAGGTACAAGCAAGGAGGGAACTGACAAGTCCAGCACTCCGCCCAAGGAAGATGATGCTTCTGAGAACACTTTGCAGAGCTCTCTACTCTTGCACCTCTCTCACTCCTTACTTATGACTAGCTAGGGCTAGATATAATAGCCTACTCCTCTATAATGTAACTTGTGGGAAAACTAAAAGGGTACTTTGTTCTATTTTAGAGGAGAGAGCCTAAGCTTATATAGGGGAGTGAGAGGTCAGTTTCATAGTGGTAAATGACCAATGGACCCTTAAACCGCCTTAGGGAGCATTAATGGCACTGCCTGACCGGGGCTTGGCCCGGTTGCTAACCTGGCACAGGGGCGTGCCAGGCTAGGGGTGCGTGCCCCTGGTTGCCACCTTCCCCTGACCGACCTTGGTAGGTTGGTTCCTGGCTGGTCCTGGACTCAGCCCACGTGGTGCACTCGAGTCAGTTCGCTCCTGTTGGGCTGGTTCCTGGTGGGTCTCTTTGTTTTGCCATGGGCCAAATTGATGGAGTTTGAATATTATTTGTTTTTCTTTATTTCTTGGCCCAAATTGATGCATTCCATGAACAACCTGCAAAACAAGTACTCACACCAAAACTATGGAACTTGTTAGAATAAAATCCCTATTTCTATAGTTTTATGTATTTCCTATACTAATGTTGGCGGGGTTAGAAATGAGTTAAGGACCACCAAGCGAGGTCGGCTGAGCCCCATCCTATGGGCCCAAGTGATGCTAAGCTATCACTATCCAAGTAAAGCCCTTGGATCACAAGTATGCTCGAAATCAATGTTGGAGAAGCAATGCACAAGGATCCATGGGCCTACAATGAAGGAACCGACTTTAAAACACTTCAACCAGCACATGAGCCACGCTCTGTTGCCTCCACCGATGTGTGCATGCCTCCATGCATTGGAATTCATCCCTGCCCTCCATCCAAGTTGGTTTGGAGGTCGGTTTGATCCACTGGTGGAAGATTGGAGGCACACGGATCGATGAAGTGGTGCTGGAGTAGGCCCTACTCTACCTTCCCTATAAATATCCCGCTTGTCCTTCACTTCAGAGCATGTATCATAGGAAGAAAGACTACTCTAGTAGCTTTAGTGTGAGAATAGAGGGAAGAGAGTGAGGAGTCTCCAAGTAGGAGTCCTGGCCTATCGGGAGTCTTCTCCAAGGTGCGCCTCAGCGGATGTGAGTCTTCTTGTAAGTCTTACATTCGAGTCTTTTCTAGTATTTAATATTCTGGGTTGGTACTTTAAGTATACGATCTTTTACTGGCACACTGTTTCACTTTGTTGAAGTGCTTCAAGCATTAGCTATGCTTAGAGTAGTAAGATTAGTGTAGACGTGGTGTCTAGACAACATCTTACCAGTGTGAGCTGCTTGTCGCACTGCAAGACACCTAGCGAACGAGTCACAGACCTTGCTAGGCCTAGAGTTCCTTGTACGTGTTGTAGGCAAGTTGACCATTAATAGCGAGGCTAAATAGGGTAGTCGCCTCGGTGAGGGAGGAGGTGGCAAACCTCTTTAACTCGACTTGTCATTTTGATTATCATCCCCAGTAAGAGAGGAGGTGGTAAACCTCGTTATACATAGAGTGTCATGGCCAAATATTTCTGCTAGATAGACCTCTCTATACCCAACCCTATACCCTTTGATCATCACCTGACAATCTTGAACCTTGTTGAACCACTTCACGTTTCCCATAAAAATTATGATACCTGGAATACTCCTGGTGAAGGCTACATTGACTACCGTATGCTTGTGGCATACCCATTTGCCACTTCTAGTGTCAACAATAAGCCAGTGCTGTAAATATTTAGCAAACACCCCAGCAGCCACGTCAGCAAACCAGCTAGAAAATCCAGCAACCATAATCTTTCTTACCAATTAACCATCACGCCTCAAATAATACCATCCATGACTGTAAATGGCTCCATTATAACCACAAATTTATCCCCAAATTACTTTCTTGTATAAATAAGAAAATGGTATTTTTTTGACCCTAAATTTAGCCACGGCCGTCATTTTCTATCATCCACTCGCTCCACATGGCACCGTCCCACCAGCAGAGGCCTTCCTAGGATCGACGTCGGCGCCCCCTCTACCTCGCCCGCTCTGGCTGCTGCTGCCTTGCCCCATCGGCGGCGGTGCTCCTCCTCCATCCCCATCGGCAGTGGCACTCCTCCTTTGTCCCCATCGGTGATGGTGGCTCCTTCATCCCCAATGGCGGCGACGCTACATCCTCCGACCCCGGCTCCTCACTCGACCGACGCTGCATCCTCTGTACCCGGTGGGCACCACAACGGATCCACGGCTAGAACAATGATGGGAGCCCACGGTGGGGAGTGGGCGAGGCACCACGGCTAGTCTGTGGTCAGCACGGCGATGGGATCCCGCGATGGGGAGCCCGCTTTGCCCACCTCCTTCCACTGGCGGTGCCACCTCTTCCCCACCACCAGCGGTGGCTCCACCTCCTCCACTGACCAGCGTGGCTCCTCCTCCACTGGCCGGCGTGGCTGCTCATTCACTAGTGGCTGTGGTGCCCTCCACCGGCCTCGGCTGCTCATCTGCGGGCGGATCCCGTCAATTGGGCGTGATCACGGCCCTTTCCCCATGGATCTGGCCAAGATCGTGAAGGTGGTTCAACACTGACTCCTTCCTCTTCGCTTCAACCATAGCCCGGTGGTGCCTTGTTCCTACGGTGGCTCTGCCTACCTTGACCTGCCTCTGGTGATGGCATCAACAGGGTCGGCACCCCTTCATCCGCCAGCAGCATCGCACTGCCGGTGCCGGTATGGCAGCGCCTTCCACCAGCAACTATGTTTCCTCGCGTGGACTGGAGGTGGCAGTGCGGCATGCCCAGCGTGCATGGCGAGATGTGATCCATCAATCTGTCCATTTTTTGATGAATTTGATGCTACTTTCGGTCCTGTGATTTTAATTGCTACTAAGAGCAAGTGATTTTTTGTAATATGAATTTAGATCTGGTGATTTTTTTTGATGAAACTGATCCTACTTTCATCTTGTGATTTTAATCACCACAGGGAGTATGTGATTTTGATTTTGTAAAGAAATTTTGTGCAGAAATGTGATGATTTTGTAATTATGAATAAAAATACGGTTGATGAAGGAGACTTTTATTTACCAATAAAATTGTTACCAATAAAATTAGTTTGAAATGTGTACAATTTGTTTTGCATTGCATAGGTTGTAGAGCTCTGTTGCTAAATCACTCGTATGGAGTATGTATGGCTACATGAAGATCATTCCGCCCTTTTGTTGCCATGCCCAATGACCCGGGCCTGCTACATGCAGATCCTACCGTTGCTGCTGCTGCACCTGGCTATGGTTTCTGCTGCCACGCCTGATGGCCCGGAGCATCCTACTGCTACAGTACACATGTTGTTGTCTCATATGCTTTCCCCACATAGGGACAAAAGTGCTCATAGGGTCTACACTTTGCTTCGCAGTATGTCTACTCACAGAACACTTCAACCTGAAGCATGTACTACAACATACTTTTGAAATAGATGAAATATTTAGAATATACTTTTTCAACATACATGTATGACCAATGCGACATATGCAATATCTAGATAAAATAATTGCAACATAAATTTTAAAACAATTGAAGCATTAGGAACATATTTTTTTGCAAAATATGTGTATGAACATTGCAACATATTCAACATTTAGATTAAAACACTTGCAACCTAAATTTTGAACCAACTAAAACATGTGTAACATATAATTGCAACAAACATGTATGTACATTGCAACACATGCAACATCTAGATAAATATTTGTAATATATGTGTATGACCATTGCAACATAAGCAACATCTAGGTAAAACACTTGAAACATAAATTTTAAAACATAAACATGTGTATCATATAATGCAACGTATGTTATGGCCACTACAACACATGCAACATCCAGATAAAATTTGAAATTTATGTTTAAAATCAAATGAAATATCTAAAATAGACACTTGCTACATATATGTATAGTCACAGCAATATATGCAACCACTATATCTACCTTTATAACATCCAAGTGAAACATATGCAACATACATTAAAACACATGAAACATAAGCTATAATGTGTGCTCATCTACTATTAGGAATATGCCCTAGAGCTAATCATGTAGATGAAGATATTCTGATTGTATCTATGATTAATATTAAGTGTTTATTGAATATCCATTATAGACAACTTGTATTCATTGGCAATTATGGAACTCTTTACTTGCATGGTTATTCTAAATATTGTTCCTGGTCGGTGTTCTTGTGAGAACACACTTGAATATTAGACCAGCACATGTATTAGTTGATGACTATGTTTCACAAGTTATAGACATAGAGATGTTGAACTAATAATGTGGTCACATGTATGACATGTAGGCTGGATTGATCCGACTTGAGATTGTCTCTATTCACATCATATATGTTATGTCCTTAGACCTGAGATTGTTGTATGTCCTCAAGATGTGAAACGATCTACTTAGGGACTGTCAAACGCTGCTCCATAACTGGGTAGTTATAAAGGTGGTCTTCGGGTGGTTGGGAAGCATGCTATGAGACATAGACAATCAAGATAGAATTTTCTCCTCTCTATAGGAGAGAGATACCACTAGGATCACTCAAGTGATTGGATCAACAAATGTATGGTCGTGCTTGGGTTAAGTGTTAACCCACGAGTTGCACCATATATCGTGTGGCAAAGGGAATAACTTGTACATGGTCTGTGGTGGTTCGTTAGATATGATCTTGCGTATGCATAGGAATTGTCACGCCTTGCTAGAAGCCGCTGTCAACTATTGGCGAGTAGGAGTACTCGGCCCATGTCTATGTGTATGTGAACCCATAGGGTGGCACGCTTAAAGGCTGAAAGCCTAATTTGGGTTGGACCTAAATTAGACAAGGCTTAGGGTTTCCTGATGGGCCTCCAGGTTGAGGTCGCATAGGGACAGCCTATATAAGCAAGGGGTAGGGCGCGGCCAAACTGAGCTGTCTGATCTCACAACTGTTGGTAGCCACCATCGCCACCCACACTTAAGCCTTTGCTCCCCGCAGACCTAATAGTCCGGAGGCGCAACTATAACAACCTGATTTTGAACTTCAAATATTAAATGAATTTGATTTTATTTTTATATAGATGCTTTACATTCATAGCTAATTATAAATGTTTTATGAATTAATTTAAAATATGTAGCACGTTAGAAACCATGCATTGTTGCATTCATGCTGCTGCATAGTTTTTGGTTGACTTGTTTGAGCTTGTTGTTTAACCTTTGCTTTGTTTTCTAGTTCCTAATTTGCTCTAACTAGTCCCCTCTACCTCATATACTAACCAAACCTAGTCTAACTAGCCTAGGCCAGTCCCTAGTGGACCCTGGCCACCTCCTGCCCCTACTAGCCATGTATGGCCAGCCCCAGCCGGCCATGGCCAGCACTGGCCAGCATGGCCAAGGCAGCAGCAGCAGCAGCCAGCCACAGTGGCCAGCACTGGCCACCAGCAGCCAAGGTCAGCCAGTGCAGCCCAGCTAGCTTAGTCAGGCCAGCCAGCCAGCGTTGCAGGCCGTCACCAGCAGCCGAGCTGCCGCAGCTCGTTTAGCTTGCCCACGCGTGCGCCTTCGGCCAGCGTCGCTCACCTGCGCCAGCACCGTGTCAGCCGAGCAGCAAGCACCAGCGCCGCTCACTATGTCAGCACCGTGTCATACCCGCGTCAACCGCTGGCGTCAGCCGCCAGCATCAGCCGCCAGTAGCGCCTTCGCCCAGCGTCGCTGACCGGTGGAGAGGACCCGAGCAGGGCCCACGCTACAGTGTCGTCTCCCCCATGGAGACAAACACCGAGCCGTACTCAGGTCCGCGCTACGTCGCACGCCGTGCGCAAACCGAGCTTCACTGGCCACCCGCGTCCTATAAAGAGCATCGAGCCGCCTCCTGAGCCCCCCTTCGCAACACTAGCCGCCACCCGGTTTTGTCGAACCGCAAAACCCTAGCAGCCATAGCCGCCGAGCTCGCACCGCTGTCGACCTCGCCTTCGTCGCCGTCCGCTGCTGAGGTGAGCCCGTGCCCGAGCTTTGCGTGAGCACAAGGTTCATGGTGCTGCCTTCCGCGGCCATCTTCACCCTCCCTGCGCGTCATGGTGCACTGCCGAAGGAGCGCCGCCACCGTCGCTCACCGTCGCGCGTCGCACCACCGCTCCGACCTCGTCCTACCGCTGTTGTCCCGCTCTTTGCATGCACCAGCGCATGCGCAACGTGCGCATGGCCTTTCCTTGGCCCCGCAGCGCCGCCACCGCGAGGTCGCCATCGGCGACCAAGGCCGAGGTCGCCGGGGTCTACTCGCCCCGCCGCCGGTCCACCGTGGACCCGTGGACTTGGTCCACAGGGACGGTCCACGACCGCTCCACGGGACCCAGCCAACAACGCGCCGCCACGCAGCGGTCAGTGCCGTCAAAGCCCGGCCACCGCTGGCACTTTTGTAGAAAAGCCCATACAATTTTACTTATTTATGATCTAGTCCTTCGTAGTTTAAAAGTATTTAGATTTGAGTCCTGTTTTCTACAGATTAGACCCTAGTCTTGTTTAGGCCATAACTTTCATGTTTTAACTCCGTTTTTAGCAAACTTATACTTTTTGGAATTGTCTCAACGAGTAGAATAGTTCTATGCTATTGTTTGCTACTGTTATCATGTTTTGGTATACTGTTCTAATTGAATTATGTTTGCTTGCATGCATTGCTCATGTGTGATGATTGTGGCGTATAGAGAACAAGACGTGGGTGAATGAGGATCAGCAGGACCCAGAGGACTACGTGCAGCAGGACATCAACCAAGGCAAGTGCAGGCACCTTTGATCAAATTGCGCCTATTCACTTTTAATTAATACATTGCATGTGTCTCAAATTGGCAAACCACTAGCTACTCTAACCATATATCACCTATGGTGGTTTTAGTTGATAGGTTATTAGGTTGCTAGCGCTCTACCTTACCTTTCACCTATTTAATAAAGATAAAATTTGCTTCTTAACATGTGGGAGCCGTGGGCTCTTGGCTTCGGCCGTTGGAGACGTTGATGCTATTCCGCATCGTTGGTTGGCGGTGAATGATGGGGAAAACAGATGCTAGTGGGACTCGTGTTGATGAGGATATCCGTATCTCCTCCCCCTTAAGGTCCTGTTCATGGAGCGGCAACCTGGGACTTCTGTACATCTCCAGGCTAATGGGCACTAGCTTGGTCTATTAGCAGGATAATCATGGTAGGTTGGACAACTTACCGACGAGTGGCTATAGCTATGGTTGTTGGGGTGTTTTCAAATATTTAGTATGGGAGGGGCTAGGGATCCATGTAGGGGGTGGCCTCACAGTGAAGTTGCCCATACGCTTGCACTCATTGCTAGCGAGTTGTCACTACCTATGACCCTATGAAGAACCTCGTTGTGACCTCTGCCAGCCTATCTCGGTAATTGGCTAAGAGGCTGATCCCCTCGGGCATAAAGAGTAATCATAATCTGGAGTGAAAGTGTACACCTCTGCGTAGAGTTAAAATCGGTATATCGTCTGTGCTCACGGTCACGAGCGGCCCAGATCCTCACATGACTTAGCCAAATGGTTTTAAGCCGTTAAATTATGGTGATGTTGTTTGAGGTGGCTACCTTGGGTTTTAACGGGATGGCTATCCTGTGTTCCCTTTGAGATGGCTATCTCATGTTTTAATGATATACGCTTATATCTATGTTGTTAAATGACACATTAATTGCTACTTGAACCTTAATAAAGGGTTGGGTGTTTCAACCAAGTTGATTAGAGAATAGGCTGCAATAAATTAAACCTTAATTGTTACATTTAAAAATGCTACGCAGTCTTCCTTTTAGCTGTACCTTGTTTTAGCCTTGCATATCATTATTTTCCGCCTGTACTTGCTGAGTTTTGACATGGAACTCACCCTTGCTAATTCCCAAATAAAGGTGGCTCAAGTGATGATTCGGATGGTGACTTCCCTGAGAACTATCCGGGATACTAGACATCGTGATGCTGCCGTCGAGCTTCTTGTGGCCAGATGAAGTCACTACATCTATGTCGTTTACTTGCCTTTCACTTTGGATGATGTTATTTTATATTCTGCTTTACTCTGATGACAATTATGTATTAATGGTATGATGTAAATGTTATATTATTGTTTTATTTGAATACTGTGTTTATTGGACCATCTAATTTGTCGTTCATGTGTGTAATTTGATCCGGGCGCACATGAGCTTTTGCCTTGGTTTTAATTCTTCAAAACTAGGGTGTAACAAAGTGGTATCAGAGCCGTGTTGACCGTAGGATCATGAAGCCTTAGTTAGAAACGGCCATCTTAGGTTGACCTTTTATAAGTTATTACATATCTCATCATTAGCATGCTTCATTTATTATCCTATTCATTACCTTGATATGCAATTACTTCAGCTATTATTATTATCATTTATTGATCATTTATTACCTTATCTTAGAATTATTACCTTGCTTTTGTCATTATGATCATTATATGCACGTCTCTATGCTGTTTTGTTTACTACAAATACCACAGAATGCATGCTATTCTTGCTTCAATTTATTCCTAGCTTTTATATCATTACCTCTAGATATCTATGTATGCACTCTTCATATATATTATCCTTTGATCATAGATATTTTTATTTCTTTATCAAGATCTATTAACTGTTTGCTGCATGTCTTTGATCTTTGCATACTAGTAGATGGTGCGCCAACTTCTGACCTGTCGCACGAGCTCCACTGGTTACCGTCATTCTTGGCATCCCATAGAGTACCCGGACCGAACGCGTACACCACTACAAGTTCTGACCTAGCTAGCACCCTGACGACGGTGTGATCCTTGGATGTGGGGGTCAGTACGTATAGTGTCAGGCTCTAGTCCCGCAGAAGCAGGCAGAGGACCAGGTTGGGCAGCAGGCGCCCAACCCTAGAGCACCAGGAGGAGAACCTGGCACTGGGGGACCAAGTGCAGGAGGCCCTAGAGTGTCAGGTGCTGGAGGACCAGGAGGTCCAGGAGGTCCAGGCGGACTAGGAGGCCCTGGAGGTCCTGGCGACCATGGAGTCTAGGGAGTGTACCAGGCTCACGATGGTTGGATCATCACCCTCACTATTCGTGATGGTGGCAATGACTTCTTTCATGCTCATCTTATGAGGCTTCTTCACCAGCTGTTCGGCCATGAGATGGTCGAAGTTGAGTACCGCAGTTAGTTCTGGAGTCTTCCTGTCTACGCGGACTTCTGGAGGGTTGGGTGCTATGTTGGGCGCCCCAACCCTACACTTCATCCTCTTCGAGTTGTTTTAGTCCACGAGACGCCAGCAGAAAGAGCTACACAGCTGGCAGGCATCATGGATGTAGCACGTCAGGCCCTGTTTGCTTATAGGGAGCAGTATTTCCACCTGATCAGTGAGGACACACGCCGCTACTACCCTTGCCGTACTCGTGGTCAGATTTTTGCTAGAGTTGCTTCTACTGCTGGGGAGGACCCGAGGTTGTGTGCCATCATTTAGCTCATGGCGCAGCTAAACACGGAGCTGAACTTCACTCTCTTGGAGCTATGCCAGGTGCACCTGCAGTCATAGGAGGACCGGAGGAGGATTGCTCAGCTGGAGACGCAGATCACTGGAGTAGCGCCACCACCACCACCACCACAGTGGCCAGCACTATCGCCTGCACGTGACCACATCCCCTATGGAGCAGCTGGAGGTCGTACTAGGATTGACTAGGACGTCCCTTTTATGTAATAAATAATACTATGTTAGCACGTTTAAATGTTTAGCTTATCGAGCCTGTGGTGAGTCTATTGCGTGTGTGCTTAGAGTGTGCTTTGCTTTATTGGTGTGAGAACTTGTTTATCGTTATGAACCATGGATGATTTGCTTCTTTGTAATGATTGAGATAAGATGTGGGGTGATGTCCACACTTATCATATTTATATAAGTTTAAGACTATGTTTAGTTAATTTGGGGTTTGGGTCTCTATATATTATTCTCTATCTCTCTTTTCGCTTTATCATATCAGTTATTCTGTCATAGCCTACTGTCACTTGTTCATATTAGCTATCAGTTTGGAGATCATATTGTTGCTATCTGTCAATGATTGTGATATTTGGGTTATGTCAGAAGGTTCATTGATATGAGGAGGCATTATGTTGTTGTAGTTATATTCACAGTATACATTCAGCACAGATATATATTTTGAGACTACATATCCTTATACCCTGCTATTATTTGTATCAGATGGTTAACACCAGGAGGACCCAGTCAGGCACTGGTGGCGCTAGTGGTTCTAGTGGGAACAACCAGAACAACAACTAGAATCCTCCATCACCACCACCTCCACCTACTGTGGAGCAGATGATGGCCATGCAGACCCAGTTCATGCAAGGCATGTCCACCATGATGGCCATGATGCAGCAAACACATGGCGACGAACCAAGTTCAGAACCAGCACCAGAATCAGAATGCTCCACCACCACCACCCAGGGACAGGCATAGTGAGTTCTTGAAGGGGCACCCACCTTTCTTCTCTCATTCCCCTGACCCTCTTGTTGCTATGGATTGGGTGAAGGATGTGGAGAAACAGTTGGAGATCGCTTAGTGCAATGATAGGGAGAAAGTTCTCTGTGGATCTGGTCAGCTACCGCAGTCTACCTTTCAGCTGTACCTTGTTTTATCCTTACATATCACCTGTACTTGCTGAGTTTTGACATGGAACTCACCCTTGCTAATTCCCAAATAAAGGAGGCTCAAGTGATGATTTGGATGGTGACTTCCCTGAGAACCCACACTTATGCCTTTGCTCCCCGTGGACCTAGCAGTCCAGAGGCACAATGCTTCTCCCCGCACGTGTGTGATACTTTGGAGGTGCTGCATCTGCGGCATAAGGATGGATCTCGTGGATCACGACGGTCGCAACTGGTCAGCGACTAGTTGGACTGGTCGGGAACATGCTTAGATGATCCACAAGTGAAGGACGTACATGACGGATGACCACGCAACTGCACGGCACTGCTGCGATGTGTTTGACTACATTGACTCTTCCAATGCACCAGCTCGTAGTGGTAATCCCATGACCTATATCTAGCAGTAGATCCAGGTTTATGAGGTAGAAAAGTTTTGTTTTCTAGCTAGCGTAGCACCCTCATAACCCAACATCTACTTGTTGTCGTCCAATGTGGAATTTCCTTGACGTGGATCTCGATGCCACAGCGTGGAGGTCGTCCATGGTCCTCAAACCTTGCATGTGCACAACGCAAGTTTGAGCGAGAAGTGTGACATGCGGCAGAACGTGGCATGAGGCATGCAACGCATGGTGAGGCACGAGCAACACGAGCGTGGATCCAGGCTTCTCCAAACCCGTATTCCATGATACTTCTGGTAATTGATCTCTGTTCAAGTAATTGTCTTATTTTTTGTCATTGGTTCACATTTCTTTTGAGTCCTCTAGTTCTTTTGAGTCCTCTAACTTCGCCTATGTTGATTGGAAGACTTTCTTGAGTCATTTCAACATAGCCGGTCCCAAGCCCGGATAAAGAAGGAGGGTGTGTTAGGTCCGGCTAGCCAACATCTCAAAACCAGCCACTCTCATGGATATGAAACCCACAAGAGATTCATTAGGGCATAACCCTCTTAGCGACGCGCTACATCGGAACCCGGGTATAGTGTTAAATGGGCAAGGGCCGGTTCATCATCCCCTTAGTGCCGCGTCGTATCATGATCCAGGTACGATGATAAATGAGCAAGGGTCGGGTCATCGCAACCTTTGTGATGCGCTACATTTGCGCCCGGGTGTAGTAAAAAATGAGCAAGGGTCTTCGCACTTCCCTCGATGGGTGCGAAGGGTAAGGAAGTTAGCCAAGCCAACTAGGATTCATCTAGGTAGCTAGAATGTAGGGTCCCTAACGGGTAAGTTAAGAGAGCTAGTCGATACAGCAATTACGAGGCATGTAAATATCCTATGCGTTCTGGAGACTAAATAGAAGGGCGAGAAGGCAAAGGAAGTGGAAGATACTGGCTACAAACTTTGGTACATAGGGACAACATCGGGTAGGAATGGTGTAGGCATCTTGATCGATAGGAGCCTTAAGGATGGAGTAGTTGATGTGCGGAGGCAAGGCAATCGGATTATCCTAGTCCGGTTGGTAGTAGGAGATTTGGCTCTGAATGTGATCAGTGTCTATGCCCCACAGGTAGGTCTTTGCAGGAGCGCCAAGAGGCAATTTTGGGAAGATCTCGATAGCATGGTTAGTACTGTACCTATCAGCGAGAAACTCTTCATAGGTGGAGACCTCAATGGCCATGTGGGTGCGACTAATGTAGGTTTCGAGCGGGTGCATGGGGGTTTCGGGTATGGTAGTAGAAATTAAGAGGGGAAGGATGTTTTGTACTTCGCGTTGGCCTATGATTTGTTGATAGCGAACACCGTCTTTAAGAAGAGGGAATCCCATCTAGTGATATTTCATAGTGGACAACACCTGAGCCAGATCAACTTTATCCTTACAAGGAGGGGAGATAGACGTGCTTGCTTAGATTGTAAGGTGTTACCTGGGGAGTGTGTTGTCCCTCAACACAAGCTTGTGGTGGCGGATTTTCTCTTTTGGGTACATGGCCACCGGGACAATCGGCCCAAGATTGCGAGAACAAAATGGTGGAAGCTTAGAGGGGAAGCAGCACAAACATTTAAGGAGAGGATGCTAGATGAGGGGCCGTGGGAAGGAGAAGATGCTGACGACATGTGGCTAAAGATGACCACATGTATTTGGAAGGTGGCTTCGGATGTGTTTGGCGTGAGTAGGGAAGGCAAACGGAAAGTGAAAGACACCTGCTGGTGGAATGATGAGGTGCAAAGGGCTATTAGGGAGAAGAAGGAGTGGTTCAAGAGCCTCTATCATGACAAGAGTACAGCCAACATTGAGGGCTATAAAATAGCGAAGAGGGATACAAAACAAGTGGTGAGTGTAGCAAAAGGTCAGGCGTATGATGACCTTTATCAGTGGCTAGGCACGAAGGAAGAGGAGAAGGACATTTATAGGATGGCTAGGATCTGCGAGAGGAAGACGAGGGAGATCAACCAAATCAAATGCATCAAGGATGGGACGGATCGACTTTTGGTGAGGGATGAGGAGATCAAGGACAGGTGGAGAGAGTACTTTGACAAGTTATTCAATGGGGAGAATGAGGGTCCTACCTTACAGTTGGATGACTCGTTTGATGATACCAACAGACGCTTCGTGAGGAGAATTCAGGAGGCAGAGATTGGGGAGGCTTTGAAGAGGATGAAGTGAGGTAAAGCGATGGGCCCTGATGGTATCCCCATTGAGGTGTGGAGATGCCTAGGTGCCAAAGCGATAGTATGGTTAACTAAGCTTTTTAACCTCATTTTTCGGTCAAACAAGATGCCTGAAGAATGAAGAAGAAGTATATTAGTACCGATCTTCAAGAACAAGGGAGATGTTCAAAGTTGTACTAATTACCGTAGGATTAAGTTGATGTGCCATACGATGAAGCTCTGGGAGAGGGTTTTCGAGCATCGTCTAAGAAGAGTGACAAGTGTGACCCAAAACCAATTTGGGTTTATGCCTGGTAGGTCAACCATGGAGGCGATTTTCTTATTACGACAGTTGATGGAGAGATATAGGGAGCAGAAGAAGGACTTGCACATGGTCTTTATTGACCTCGAGAAGGCATATGACAAAGTACCGAGAAATGTCATGTGGTGGGCCTTGAAAAAGCACAAAGTCCCAACTAAGTACATCACCCTCATCAAGGATATGTACAGGGATGTGGTGACGTGTGTCTGAACATGTGATGGCGATACCAGTGACTTTCCAATTAAAATAGGACTACATCAAGGGTCAGCATTGAACCCTTATTTATTTGCTTTGGTGATGGATGAGGTCACAAGGGATATACAAGGTGATATCCCTTGATGTATGCTCTTTGCTGATGATGTGGTGCTAGTGGATGAGACTAGGGCAGGGGTTAATAGGAAGTTAGAACTATGGAGGCACACGTTAGAGTTGAAAGGGTTTAGGCTTAGTAGGACCAAGACCGAGTACATGAGGTACGATTTCAGCGCGACTAGGAATGAGGAGGGAGACGTTAGCCTCGATGGGCAAGTGGTGACCAAGAAGGATACTTTTCGGTATTTAGGATCGATGCTACAAAAGGATGGCGACATTGATGAAGATGTTAGGCATAGAATTTCAGTCGGTTGGTTGAAATGGCGTCAGGCTTCAGGCGTCCTCTGTGACAAAAGGGTGCCTCAGAAGTTAAAATGTAAGTTTTATAGGACAGTGATTCGTCCGGCGATGTTATACGGTGCTGAATATTGGCCTACAAAAAGGTGACATATTCAGCAATTGAGTGTAGCAGAGATGCGAATGTTATGATGGTGTTGTGGGCACACAAGAAGGGATAGAGTCCAGAACAATGATATTCGGGATAGGGTTGGGGTGGCACCAATTGAGGAGAAATTGATTCAACACCGGTTGAAATGGTTCGGCCATGTCCAACGGAGGCCTCCTGAGGCGCTAGTGCGTAGTGGGATTCTAAAGCGGGTCGATAATGTAAAGCGTGGTAGAGGTCGACCTAAACTGACTTGGGACGAGTCAGTTAAGAGAGACCTTAAGGAGTAGAATATCCCTAAGGATTTAGCCATGGATAGGAGCGGTTGGAGACTAGCAATTAACGTGCCTGAACCGTAATCTTTCTCTTGTACATTTTATGTGTTCTTTGTTCCATGTCTCTTTTGGGTTTCATCTCTAGCCTACCCTAACTTGCTTGGGATAAAAGGCTATGTTGTTGTTGTTGTTGTAGTTCTTGTTAACGTCCTAAGTTAGAGTAGTAATTGTTAGCATAAGCATGGTGCTTAGGCTATTGCGCCCTATTCTCTAGTGGTGTGGTAGTAACAGAGAGTGACTTTAGCCCATCCACGCCGAACTAATTAGGTTCTTAAATTAGTAAGGATGTAGTCGCGTTGGTAGAGTTCTCTTTAGTAGTGCTTTTTCGTCTAGCGGCGTCCCGAAGTAAACATTAAAAGTACATTTGAATCATAACCTTGCCTTGCATAGGAATCGTCTCTACTCATCACATCTTATACCTTGATTGACATCCCTGGATAAACTAGTTGTTAGGCGACTCACACACGTTTCCCTGTTGATACAATATTTAAAATCCTCCGGGTGAAAGCTACAACAGTATCCATGCACTTGCTGATTTATTTGTGTGCGTTAAAAGATACCAACAACTGTGGCACAGTAACGAACCCAAAGGCGAGACTCAACCTCATACACATCAAAGAAGGATTCACAGTTTTTATTCCAAAGTTTGGGGTTTGAACCATCAAACTTAGGGAAAGACATATCTGGCATGGCAGGATGATGTGGTGGTTTCATATGTTTATCAAGATTGACACGTCACCAGTAAACTTAGGAAAACGGATGAATTCATCACATCTTTGGTCTGATTTTGTCCTGGGGTGACAGTGCACCAAAAGGCCGCTGTGCGGTCCCAGATGCTACCCCGGACAGAGATGACTCCAGATGGGCGGAGCCCGGCATCTTCGACTCTGGAAGGGGCTGGTAACCTTCCGGAACCGCGCTAGTGACGGCGCCGCGATGGTGACAGTCATCACAGACACTGCTTCTGCGTGCGAATATCCATCTTCTTGCCAAGCGAGAGAACGGTGTGCTCTATCTCGTGGACACGCGAGTCTATCTTCGGCTTCCAGACATTCGTCCTCATGGTCCACATCTCCGCCATCAACGACTTCAATTCGTTGATCCCCTTCGAATTTGCACTGAGGAGAGCCAGGATCTAGCTGAACTGCTCCTCTGGTGACGCCATAGCCATCTGTCGTCGGGTGCGATACGAGTGCGACGCCACGCTTGGATCGCGGAGGATGGTGATGAACTGGCGGCTGCTTGCGAGATTTGGGGTGATTTGGGTGGAATCGAACGGAGCTAATACCAGATGTTAGCGGACTAGATCAGATGGAGACTAACTGTATGGGGATACTCGATTCATCGACACTCTGACCACCATCGAGAGCTCGCCGCCGATGCCGACCGGCTCGGTTCAAGTGTTCTGTTCAAGTTCACCGTTCTTCTTCGGCTTCACGTAATACATAGGAGTCATGCTTCAGCCTGTTTAATGGGCTGAGTAAATGGAAAGCAGAGTACTTGAGCTATCTCACTTCTGGGTCCAGTCTGGCCCATAGACGCGGGTACTGGGCCGGCGTCGACGAGCTTCACGTTGCGCCTACCTTCTTCACCAGTCTTGTCTCTTTCTTCAGTTTCGTCAGACACGGCACGATCGTCATCGGCTCCGTGATGAGACTTCATACCTTGAGGCCGGCTGTTGGTGACATCAGGTTTCGTTACAAGGTCTTCCTTCCCTACGGCATTTGCTGCGCAACAGAAAATCAACCAACTGTGCCTAGTATATACTACGCTTGTCGCCTTCACCATGTGTATTTCACGATTTCCTTGTGTGCGTCCTTACGAGTGCTACTCAATATATCCATGTGTTGCTACTACCGGGAAGCCAGAAAGGCATATGTATACAGCAAGAACGGGTACTCATGTATCACAGGTATAATTTTTGTTCGTATTTGTTGATAAACATGTTTATTATTTATATACAAAAGTGTGATGTGTCTTGTACCTTTTATTAATGCTTTTTAGACAAGTATAAAAAGCACTTGTGTGTTGTGTCACTATCAGCATTCAGCACCGTTCAACTTCATATAATCCTAGAAAGGACCAAAAAAAACTATTTCAGCACAGTCCAAGGGTTTCAATCATATTTTCAGTATTCCTGGGTCCTAGCTGCACAAGCACAAACCCATATTAACAGTTCTTCCTGCAGTCCTGGTGTTCCGAGTTCAAGGGGAGTACCAAGTTCTTCTTCCCGACGATACGAAAGGAGAGCACGAATCAAGGAGACCCAGTTTCAAGTTCCAACATGCAAACCGAGTTCCAGATACTGTAAACGCTGCCTCTCCCCCTGAGTTCCTTCTTCTTAGTTGTATTTGAACAAGACGCGGCCGCCTTGTTTCAAGAAACTAGGATGGATTTCTTTGTTTGTTTCCATGTCGGAGGGGAGAAATTCTTCTCCTTTACTGCGAGCTATTGAGATTGGGGCCTTGGGGTAGGGTCAGGACTCAGGAAGGAAGAGATTTCTTTGGAGCGGAGAGGAGAGCAATAGCAGAGGTGGAAAGGGATTTCTTTGAGGCAATTGGGAATGACACAAATAGGCTTTGCGGTTGAGATGCAGTTGACTCTGCATTCGACACGCTGATTTCATCGAGATTCGCTGGGTTGGTGTGTTCGCAACAAGCGGGGGTTTATTGGGAGTGCGGGCATAGAAACAACTGTTGCTCTTCTTGGCCCTTATAAATGATTCGATTAACTAGATGCTTCCTCCGATTGAAGCTGTGATCTCGAATTGACTATAATTTCTTTTAGATAACGTAAAAAAAAATTCCAGCCTCTGCCGTCCGAGGATGGTAAAATGGGCTAGAATTTTTTTCAATGTAATAAATGTCTGGAATGGTCACATCTTTTCGACCTTGTACCTGTGGGTTTAACATCGCAATTTTGATTTGGTCTTTGATATCGGTATACGACTATTAACTACCCTAATCACTTAGAGGGTCTTTCTGTACGATCTCACTATACTTTGTTCTACTGGTTCCTCAACACTAGGAGGATCCCCCAAGAATGCTATCAATTGACCTCCTTTGGTTTAATTTAGTCTTAAAAAACTATTTAACCAAGCAATACTTCGTAGTTTTTTTTGGCGTTCTCCCCACTTCTTGTCATTCCTTCCTTTCTACAGCCTTGATGAATGAGAATATATAATTATGTCTGTTTAATGCAAAATCACATAGTGCAACCTTGGATTTCTTTCCACAAGGAGATTTGTGAAGTACAGATAATTTAATATCTATTTGATGTCCTGTAGGCCCATATTCCAGAAGTGTTCACGTTTCTCTTTTTTATCTCTGTTTTCTGTTTTTAGCTGTAGCAGACGGAGCAAAATAATAATTTCCTTGTTGATCTAGACATACAGTGAGCCTTATAGGGATATGGATGCTTCCCTGGTCACTAGAGCTAACACGGATTTCACTTCCATTATGAATGCTTTTGTGTCTTCTCTTGTTGAGGATCATACATTCTTAAAATGTCTGTCTATTTTGTTAAAGGATCAGGAACAACCAGGTAAACTGTGAAAAAAGAAAGATCAGCTATGGAAATTAATAATCAGTAAAAAGAAACTTTTTTTAACATTTGAATATGACAACCAAATTTCAGGCGTCGTTTCTGGTAGAAGTACAAATTAGGAACCTCGTTATATAGCTAGGCTCTTTCACTTTATAAGTTCGAATGAAAATCCTCTGCCACTTTCTCCAAATGAACACAAAAATTAGCATGTAACACAGACATGTTTCACACATACAGAAGACTCAAGTTCATAACCTGGAACTTCATATCAGTTGCCATTTCCATCTTTATGCTGACAGATGTGTTCAATTGCATTACTTCTATAGTTCTATCACTAACCTTAGATTAACCTGCACATTCTTATTCCCAGCAATGATTATCTGTACTGTCACCTGTCTTTGATGGTTGCACTTATAAGCTTATTCCTTTTATTTTCCTTCAATAGGATGGTAAGCAGGAGGTTATTGAAGCATGGTACATGGACATAGTCAAGAAGACCAGAGGCTTCCTCATCACCGTGATCCCAAAGAATTCATTCATCTTGAAAAGCTTTCAGGTATGTACATCAGCAGCTCAACTTATTAACTATAGCTTGTGCTTGAACTAGAGTACAAGGGGCACATACTTAATTCCTTCATTCCTTGCCTGTACAAGTTAAAACAAATGCATGTTTTGTATCTAGAACTAGGAATCATCAGCTGGCGCTTGCATCCTGACAACTGGGAGAATGACGAGAACCTCAAGAAAATCCGTGAAGCCAGAGGGTACTCTTACATGGTTCGTCTGTACTCCTTGACTTGCAACGATGGTTAAATAAGTTATTTTTTGAGTCTAGTACCGGTAAAGTCAAATAAGAAATATAATAGGCAATCAATGGTTGGCTATTTACAGGACATTTGTGATGTATGCCCAGAGAAACTGCCAAATTATGAGATTAAGATAAAGAATTTCTTTGAAGAGCACTTGCATGCTGATGAAGAAATACGCTATTGCCTTGAAGGGAGTGGTATGTATCTTGTTATGTTTGACCATATCACATTGTGAACATTTTAAGAAACAAGATTATGTTTTCTAGGATACTTTGATGTGAGGGACGAAAATGACCAGTGGATCCGTGTAGCAATGAAGAAAGGAGGCATGATTGTTCTTCCTTCAGGGATGTATCACCGCTTCACATTGGACAATGAGAACTACATCAAGGTACAGACGTGTTATTGCACTATTTTTTGTTGGATAATAGCGTTAGTTGCAGAAAGCATCAGGAAGTAATATAGACAGGCGCTTCTTTTCAATCTGACATGATAACAACCGAATCACATTGAATCGCAAAATGCTAGTAACCATGCTGGCTTGGGAGCAGTGCAGCAACCATGCTGGCCGATCGTGCAGGGCAACCTTGCCGCACGCAGGGGGCAGCAGGCCAGCGGCGCATGGCCCTGCCACACCGTCTGCCTCGCCGACGTGCCACCGTGGATGCGAGCAGTGGAAGAGGCCGCACCTAGGGGGCCAGCAGGCGAGCCGCGCGTGGCCCTGCCACACCGACCGCCTCGATGAGGTGCCCTCGGGGAGTTGTGGCCGGCGACGGCGCAATCTGCGCTGGCCGGGGCCGGGGCCTGCGGAGCTAGAAAAAGGAAGTTGTGTCCGGGTGGGTGCGGATTGATAGGATTTCTAGTGCAAATGGCTCAGGCTGTATAGGCTGAGACAATTAGTCCCGTTTTGTGCTTCCACCCCAGACTAAAGGTCTATCTCTGGTCTCTGTTGGATCCACGGATCCAACCAACCAGGACTAACGATTTAGTCTCGGCTGGGAGCTGTGATTGAGACTAGAGAATGACCTTTTATCCCGGTTTTAGTCACCAACCGGGACTGACGGTCGCCCTCCTGTCCCCCGCCTGCAATATAGTTGCTGCAGGAGCCAAGCTACCAACTGGGACTAAATCTTTCATAGTCGTTGGCCCAAAAATGGCCGGGACTAACGCCCTAAACCTAAAGTCTACTCTCTACTAGTGTATATTTTGTATTCTCTCTACATGCTACAGTCAAGTTACAGACTCGTTCAGTTACAAACTGATACATACACATATGTATATGTATTGTTTCTTTCTGCAAGTCATGCTCAATAAGTGCTCAATTATATATATTCCTTGTAGGTATGGCAACCAGGCGTAGATGCGCTGGAAGACGGGGAGGAGCTCCAATTTGACCCTCAGGCCTACAATTATCTCCAAGGATTCAGCATTGGCTGGCCTTGCATGAGGGTAATATTTCTTCCGATCCATCGGAGCATGGAAGATGATATATATGTTTGTGGCATATTTTTAACAATTTCGTTCCCATTGCAGTTTTGATATTGTGCGTGATCAGCTTGGACTTGTCCGATCAGAGTTTCCCCATACATTGTATGGCGTCGCTGGAACTCAGGTTGCTTTCTGATCCCCCCCCCTAATATGTATATACATTGTAACTATCTAAGTTCAGCTTACTTTGGTGAAATCTAGTCATGGCTCGTCATTATTTACATTGTAGATTATTTTGTTTTTTAATAGATTTTTTATTTACTAGTGCATTCTGCCATTACTTTCTCTTATATTATACAGAAAAATTTTATCGCTGCTGATGGCTTGTGTCTTGCGAGTGAGCTTTGAATAAGTCAACCCTATATATTCTGACTTTTTGAGATGACATGAAACAGTGATTTTTTTACATGACTATTTAAGCGCCCATGCGTTTCTACGGGTAAAATATCTCATGACATACAACCAAACAAGTAAAATATATATAGAATCCTATGTCATTACAAATAATTAACATTAAAACAAATATTCAAACTATTTTTCTGAAATAAAGAAACCAGTACGATGTTTTTTACTCCACCTTGACAGAGGAAAATTTAAGCGACAATTCATTCTTTTTTGTTTATGAGACTAACATAGCGTCGAAGATAATCTCGTACACCTTGAGGTATGTTGGCTGCATTTTGGTTCCCCGTGTACGTGAGTAGGTGTAGCAAGATGTGCTTCCTCACTTGAAGTCATCTTGCCAGATTTGTACACATATATAGTTAAAATGTATATAGGTGAAAAAAAAGGAAAATTATATACAAAGGATAATACTCAAATTATTGCAAATGGATGTTTGTATCCTTATGCCATTCCATGCACGCATGGCAAGTAGAAAATTATAACCACATAAGTCCCTGAGGAAGCATTAAGTTGTTGTTTTTGTATATATAGTAGAATATAGAATATAAAAGGAGGAGTTTCCATTGCAAAAGTACTGACAACTTTAACTCAAGTTGGCCGACTTCTGCAACTCTATTGTCAAATGAGATTAAATCATCTACCAAGGGCATGATAATTCCATGACCCTATTTAAGACAGCTGTTGAATTGGTTTTGTATATTTTTTAGTGGTTGAATCTTGTACTCATCAGTTTTAGGAGTTTGGTCTATACTATGTAGAGAGTTCTTGCAGAAATGTCTAGAACAAACAGATTGATAACGCTTTCAGTCGTTGCTGTTCGAAGTGGCATAAGAATCTGGAATTGAAAAGGGACAACTTAGTAATATGGTATTTAAGATTCTGGAATTGAAAAGAGGCAAGTTACTAATATGGTATTTAAGAATCTAGAATTGAAAGGGGCATCTTAGTAAATATGGTTTTTAGACAAAAGATGTGAGGAACAGAAATAGAGAAACAACGATATCCATTTGCAGTCTTTGAGATTGTATTTTCTCCAAGGCCACTCAAGAGCAAATTTTGCTCTGATTATAGTCGACTTTTGTCGATACTCGTCACCTTTACTTAGTTGACACACAAGCTATGGTAATATAATGGATGGAAGCCTTAGACATGTGTGTGAGAGAAAGAGTGATTATATATCATGACATTATATAAGGTAAAACTGTAGTGCTTTGACACAACCTTCTTGTTTGTTCCCTTCAACTTTTCGAGTTCTTCAAAAGCAAACTTCTGTGCTACCAGGTTCAAACAATCATGTAGTTAATCATTCTACATACCTGAGTTACGTTGTCTGATAGACCTTTTCCTTTTCCTCTAAAACATTCCATGTAGTTAATCATGAATAAGCCAACGATGACCTACCAAATTTTGAAACATGTAAATATGTTATGTAAAAATATGTCTATAATATTTTAGTTTAGTAGAATTTTTATGGTACGAATGATGTAGTATTGTACCCATCCGTCTGCGCGGCACTTGTGAATTCTTCATGTACTCCCCAAACTTCAAGTTGTATTTGGTTTGTATAGCTTCCTGTTTTGCTACAATATTTATGTGTCTCTGTAGGCCAATTATCTATAAACCACATAGTCAGTAAAAAAATAACGTAAGAATATAAATAAATTTAACAATTTACTAACCATATAGGCAAGTTTGTCACATGCCGTCGGCTTCTTTGGTTTACCTAATGAATCGAGAACACGTATCTCTTGGTTTGCATTATCCACCACTACAAGGTACCAGTGATTCTTTGGCGTTGATTGGAAGGAATACCAAGTTCAAAGATAATATATATATTAGAATAGAACACACCTTGTAAGATGAGGACATTGATGGGTCAGAGATGCACAATTTTACCATGTCATAGTCCAAATAGTTGCACACCCTTTTCGCTATACAATCTACCTTAGGATTGATATGTTTTCCACATCCCAACCATACCTTGCCAACTCTTCAAGGTAGACAATAAAAATTTGTCTTGATACAAGAGCTAAGAAAAAAATGGCGTACCCAGTGTTGTAGGCTACTGCACTGCGAGGTCCGAGGAAGGAAAAATAGCCGACATATAAGAGCTAAGACTTATTGCTGTTTTTCAGGCTAAGAAGGCTGCAGAGAATTATATTGGCATTTTCAAGATTTCCAACATAAATGGGAAGAAGCGGGAACTTATGCCATCTTCAGGAGATGATGGTGACAGTTATATGGATAGTGACAGCAGCAGTGATGATGATGAAGAAGAAGATACAAAGCCCATCATGCATGTATGGTTTTCTTCAGATCCATAAATCTAGACTTTGCCATACAAGTAATTAATTCAAGCTCCATCAAATTATAGCTTGTGATGTGGTCTGTTGCTATCTATATACCAGCTGAAAAAGGTTGCTCATGCGGGATCTGTAGATCGGATACGTTCAATGACTCAAAAACCACATCTATGTGCCACGTGGGGAAATCTAGGTCATGTTCAGGTAGTTCAGTTCTATCCTGGCATTTCTCTTTATTTATATTTGCTGTGATGGTTGTTAGCTCACTCAACCTATACAGCGAGTGCCCTATGCTGTTAAACTCAGTAACAGACCATTACTTTTATACATTATATACATGTATTTCCTTTAGGAAACCTTTATCCAGGAAAATGATATACATTGCTGACTACTCTGTATGAGTAACTGTGTGCATCCTGCTGCTACTAAATATGCAGGTGTGGGATTTGAGCTTCTTCCTTAATTCTTTAGGAGAGTCTGGACACTAGCAGACGAAAAAGGAAACATAATACATAAGCACTTACCTGTGAAAGTGTTTAGTGGCCATACAAATGAGGGCTATGCAATTGATTGGAGTCCACTTGTTACTGGAAGACTTGTTTCTGGTGTGTATCTGATCTCCAATTCACAATGTTTGTCCTTTGCTATAGTTTTTTTGAATGAATATATTAAACAAAAGGTTAAAATCAAAGTACAGGAAGTAACAAAGAAAAGAAAGCAGAGCATAGGTGACAGGTCTTTGAAATGTTTCCTTGTTGATGACTTAGTATATTATATCATGCTTCTGCGTCCATGGGTCCTCCAGATCATTTGATTTTGTATATAGACATTTACATTGTTCTTTTTTTTAAAAAAAAATCTTTGTCTGTGCAGGCGACTGCAATAAGTACATTCACCTGTGGGAGCCAACTTCAAACAACTGGAACATAGATGCAAATCCATTTGTTGGGCACTCCAAAAGTGTTGAAGATCTCCAAGTAAGCCAGTGAATAATCATCTTCACTTGTTTCACTTCTGATTATCCTAACTACTGTTATGATATCATTGCAGTGGAGTCCCTTGGAAGCCAATGTATTTGCCTCTTCTTCAGTGGATAAAACGATAGCTATATGGGATATAAGGACTGGCAAGGAACCAAGTATTACTATTAAGGCTCACAATTGTGATGTCAATGTCATCTCATGGAATCGGTATATTCATTAATAGGGAAAATATGTTATATTTATGAGCAGTATAACTTCTGCTGCATAAAGCATAATATTTTTTTTGCATGTTTTGCTTAATTTCTTAGGTTTGCTAACTTCATGATGGCTTCAGGATGTGAGGATGGCAGTTTCTCCATCCGTGATCTTAGATCAACCAAGGTATTTCATCGTGGTGGAAAAGCATAGTTTTCAATGTCTAAATGTACAGAATCAACTTAAATGGCATTTCCATTCATCCTGTTTTTGCGATTCTTTCATGTGGGATTTCTATTTGTGACTTCCCTTGATAATGTTTTTGTGATTTGTTTCATGCGGGCTTTCTATTCGCGACTTCTCTTGATCATGTTTTTGCGATTTGTTTCATGTGGGCTTTCTATTTGCATAACTATGAAAATGATTAGGTATGTGTGCTTTTGCCACTAGATGTTAAAGAAATGCCCTGATCGATGTGATTTTAGTTTGTTTGTGTGTGGGTATAATTTTCAACTTTGCAGCTCTTTGTGCAACAGCCAATGCAGCTTAGCGATACTACATACGTTTCTGTATTTACATACTTGGAACACTGGGGGTAGACTAGAGCATAGAGATAACCCAAATAATAGCCACAAACAATGAGGACATAAAAGTAGAACTGTATTAGTAATAACAGTAATAATAGTGAAAGGACAA
This sequence comes from Bothriochloa decipiens, assembly GCA_023333625.1. Classification (NCBI taxonomy): domain Eukaryota; kingdom Viridiplantae; phylum Streptophyta; class Magnoliopsida; order Poales; family Poaceae; genus Bothriochloa; species Bothriochloa decipiens. Next base: position 47,937,438 of record CM041628.1, read on the forward strand.
TAGTAAACTAGATCTTAGTTTGGTCATGCACACCGATGACCTGCATCTACTCCTATCTAGTTATAATCCGGGTATGTTCCCCTGCTGTTCCTCGAATTCTCTTTAGCGCTGACCTTTTCTTCTCTTTGCTTCTGTAGTTCTAAAGTACTGCTTTTGTGAATATTTGCATAAAATCTTTTCCCCTTATGCTCTCTGCTGTGCTGTAGGACTCCTTGGTAGCACATTTTGACTACCACAAGAAAGCAATTACATCTATAGAATGGAGTCCATATGAAGCAACAGCTTTGGCTGTATCATCTGAAGATCACCAGCTAACGTAACCATCGCTCGTTCCCTTCTCCCACTTACGTTTTAGAAGCACTGGATTGCAGAAATGTTTTGCCCGGCTTTCACTGACATCGAATTGTCTGCCTTTAGAATTTGGGATCTCTCAGTAGAAAGAGATGCAGAAGAGGAAGCTGAATTCAGAGCTAAGATGAAAGAGCAGGCAATGGCTCCTGATGATTTACCCCCACAACTTCTCTTTGTTCACCAGGTAACATAATCACATATGTTTCGGGTTTTCTTTTTCATCAATCATCTTATACACAATGTAATGAGAAGAAATTAACGATATATGGTCCCATTGAACTCACTATTTATTTTACTTTGTCATATTTTCTGATCTTGTTCATTTTGCACACAATTATTTGGTAGAGCCAACTTACGTGACACTGTTGTGTGTGCAGGGCCAGAAACATTGGAAAGAATTGCATTGGCACCCGCAGATACCTGGGATGATCATATCAACGGCTGCTAATGGCTTCAACTTATTGATGCCTAGCAACATTTGATACAACCGTTTGATCTGGGCCGTAGATAGTTATGGCCACGTTGAAGTAGTTCCAGGTTTATGTAATCCGTCATCTTGTATCCTATACTTCAGCTAGGCTATTTGGGACATTTAGAATTCCAGAGAAACAAAGGCAAACAATTCAAGCCTAGCAAATATTTAAAATTTCATCCCCGCGAGACACTTTTGGATCTAATGTAATTTTTAATAATAACTAGAAAGAAGGCCTGTGCGTCGTTGTGGAAATCTTATATTCATTTTTGTGGCCACTCACCAATCACCAGTTCAATTGATTCTCGACGTACCACTTGAATGTCTTTTTTCCCCTTTTGGTCTGGTAGTATACCAATTTCATACATAAGAGGATGAATGGTTCCTATATACTACCTCCATCCTGGAAATATATGTGATATTTTAGTTTGTCATAAGTCAATCTATATTCTAACTAACCAAATTTATAGGAAAGAGCACAAATGAGTATAGTTAGATGTATTTTGCAATATATATTTGTAATTTACTACTTTATTACTGTGTTACTCTCTCGGTCCCAAAATAAATGTTATTTTTATTTTTTTAAAATAAATATGGGCAAATTATATATTAAAATATATTAATATTTATACTAAGTAATTAGTATCATCAAAAAAGATAAAATTATTTAAAAATATTAATATTGCATATATATTTTCTACAAATCGAATTAAACTTGTGATAAAAAAATCTAAAACGTCACTTATTTTGGGACAACAGGAGTAGATGTCAATACTTCTCTCTATAAATTTGGTTAAAGTTTGCATAGTTTATCTTACGTGGTCAAACCTAAAATCCTTTATATCTTACAATGCAGAAAAAAAAAACTAATGTTGCATGAAGAGTGAAGACCTATGACAGTGTCACACCTGATGAATAAGCATCCTAGGAGTGACGCACGGGAACAAGACGTTTTCGAGAGTAGCTAAGCGTATTTGCATCTTTGTGTTTTCAATTCAGTGTATAACTTGTGGGGTCCATAGGCCAGGAACTGTAATAGCATATAAGTGCTGTCTGTATCGAGAGAAGACATCATCTTGCTATTCAGAAATACATCACGCCAAGGCAGAGGGGTTAGCCTTGCCGGCGTCAGGGTCATTCCGGCGAACTACTGTCTGTTCTCACGTCGTAGTTGATCCGCTACGGCCACGGGTCTCGCAGACAGGCATTACACTGTATGAGATTTGACATCGCACTTCCTCACGTGTAGCTCACAACCACGCACGAGCAAGGGAAAACATTTCATACCGCAGAGCATCACATCCGCACGACCATCGTATCGGTTTCGCCGGCGCTGGCTGACTAGTTAGCCACTTTGTCTGTGTTGGCTGCCAGGTGGCCCACCGGGCTACCTTACGACGGACTAAAAAACTGAGGATATGGAAATATCATGAAGTAGAGATGGTAGTGCAGGCAAATCTACTAAGCCACATGACCATTCTATTCAACCATAGTACCACAATGGATGACAATTTCCATACTTAATACATCTCATCATTAGTGGTGAAACAGAAGATGATGCAAACGACACTTTGTTTCTGGTTCAATCTTCTAATGGGATGGAGGATGGAATCTTTGGACCAATGATAGCAAAAGGAAAAAAAAGAATGAGAAGCACGGTATGCATCAACCAGGAAATCCCACATCAAGCAACTTTTGTTCATGGAAATACACTTCAACCATGTCCTGCTTTTCCAACCATGCCTTACATCATTATTTTTTCTAATGTCACAGAAATCTCCTGTCTGAACGAACTCTTCCCTCAACGTGTGGTAGACATCGCTCCTTGCATTGTCTCAATGGGTGATCTTCCTAGGGGTAAATAAAAATAAAATAAAAGGAACAAACGTATGTCAGATGCATGTTTTCTAGCATAACTTAAAAAAAAATGTCTGCGATGGTTCACGTTACTAGCACTGATATGCACGCTATATCTCATGGTACTAGCACTGATATGCACGCTACATAGGCTATAAACATCAGCTTAAGCATAGAAGAGTTCTTTTTTTAAAAAAAAAAACGAGTTTCCTCAGCTTTTATAGAAAGCCAAATATTTTTACAGAGTAAGGTAAAACTGGGGATACCAGTGTACCAGTTCCAGCTTATAAGTGACTGAAAGGATTATGACTGAAAAAAAAAAAGATCAAAGCTCCACAATGTCTGAAAACATGCTGCCACTGGGTTTGAAGCTCTTGAGGCTGGTCAGCATGACGTCCTCACTTGCTCAAAGCGATCCCGATCATTCTCCGTCAGCGCACACACCATTTAGCATATATGATACTCCAGCATAAAGCACATCAGTCGGAGCCTTAGGCAGAGTTTTGTTGATGGCCATCTTGTTGCGATTGTGCCACAGGGCCCATGCAATCCCTGCAAATAGAAACACTGTAAAGCGTTTTGGAAGAGGAACAACACCCCCCCACCCCCCCCCCCCCCCCCCAAGCCAAGTCTGGGCCAAATCATCTACCGAAGTAGGATATCTATCAAGGCCAAAGGCATGTTTAATAAAACTCCACACAAAAATCGCCATAGGGCAGGAGAAAAAGATATGATCTACCGTTTCAACGCTCCCACATAGGCAGCAGTTCACCTCCCCTTTCCATTTTTTCTTTTTCAGATTTTGAGCAATTCCAATTTGTCATTGAATAACTGCCACAGAAACGCTTTGATTTTCAAAGGCAACTTGCACTTCCAGATCAAGCCTGCTATACGACTGACCACGCCTCTATTTGTTACTTCCCTTGATCCTGTTTTTGTGATTTGTTTCATGTGGGCTTTCTATTTGCGACTTCTCTTGATCCTGTTTTTGTGATTTGTTTCATGTGGGCTTTAATATTTGCATGACTATGAAAATGATTAGGAATTATCATGTATGAAAGTAGGTATGTGTGCTTTTGCCACTAGATGTTAAAGAAATGCCCTGGTCGATGTGATTTTAGTTTGTGTTCGTGTGTACATTTTTCAGCTTTGCAGCTCTTTGTGCAACAGTCAATGTGTCATGTGGGGCCGGCACTACAGCCGGCGGCCACGAAGACGAGGAGCAGCTGGCTAGGCCAGCAAGGCCACGTACAGCCAGTCAGCCAGGAGGAGCCCGAAAGGGCCTGAAGTGTGAAAGGACCAGATCAATTATGACATGTGAATGAGAGTCAAGGATTATGAACGTGAGCCAAGGAGAGTTAGGCATCGGCTAGGCCTGCTCCTATATATATGAAAGCTGAACACATGAATGAATCAAGAAGAAAGTTACTCTAATCTCTCGTCTACTCTAATCTCCAATCTCACCTATACTTGGTAGTACGAGCCGGGGAGCCAAGGGCTTCCCTCCCTAGACGCCAGGCTCTTGACACAATGCAGCTTAGTGATACCTACATATGTTTCTATAATTACATACTTGAAAATGTCTACGTTGAATATATTCCAAATTCAGTTGTACAATATAATAGCCGGATTTCTGACGGAGCGAAGCAGAGGCCCGTTACCGAGAGGCTTGGGTAAGAGGTCTAAATATGATAGCTGTGTTTACATCGAGCATGTTAATAGATCACCTATATACTTGCTGTTGTATGTTGATAATATGCTGATTGCTGCCAAGAGTAAGGTTGAAATCACTAAATTGAAGAAATTGTTGAGTAGTGAGTTTGACATGAAAGATCTTGGTGCTGCTAAGAAAATTTTCGATATGGAACTTACTAGAGACAGAAAATCTGGTTTACTATTTCTTAGTCAGCATAATTATATTAAGAAAGTTCTTCAGCGTTTTAACATGCATCATGCAAAGCATGTTAGTACTCCTATTGCACCTCATCAGCTGCACAGTATCCTAGTACAGATGCAGATATTGAATACATGTCAAGATTTTCTTTTCTAGTGCTGTTGGATCTTTGATGTATGCCATGGTTTGCTCTCGTCCAGATTTGTCATATGCTATGAGTTTGGTTTGTAAATATATGTCTAATCCTGGTAAAGAACATTGGAGGGCAGTTCAGTGGATTTTCAGGTACCTCAGAGGCACAACAGATTCTTGTTTGAAGTTTGGCAGAACTTAGAAGGGACTTATTGGTTACGTGGATTCAGATTATTCTACTGATCTGGACAGGCGTGGTCTCTCACTGGTTATGTGTTTACAGTTGGTAGTTGTGCTGTGAGTTGGAGGGCTATATTACAGTGTGTTGTTGCTTTATCGACTACTGAAGCAGAGTACATGGCTATTTCTGAGACGTGTAAGGAATTAATTTGGTTGAAAAATTTGTACACTGAGCTGTGTGGAGTTGATTCTTGCATTTAATTTATTTTGTGACAGTCAAAGTGTCATTTACCTTACCAAAGATCAGATGTTCCATGAGAGGACTAAACATATTGACATCAAGTATCATTTTGTTCGTGATGTGATCGAGGATGGTAAGTTAAAGGTATACAAGATGAGTACTCATGATAATCCTGCTGATATGATGACTAAACCTGTTTCTGTTGCTAAGTTTGAGCTTACCTCAAGCTTAATTGGTTTAGTGGATTAGCCTAAGAGGCTATTTGGTGCCAGTGGTATTTTCTTCGTTATGTTCAGGATGAAGGTGTTGATTTATGCTACAAGATGAATTTATCTCAAGGTGGAGTTTGTTGAATATATTCCAAATTCAGTTACACAATATAATGGCCGGACTTCTGACGGACCGAAGCAGAGGCCCGTCGTTGGGAGGCTTGGGCCGGAGTGAAGCGGTACGCTACATATACCCGGTGTTAGGGTTCCACTGTGTCTGATTCATTTATTCTCTTGTAGCCGCCGCACGGCGTTTGTAGTCCAACTTTTGATAATAGTGAGGAGTGTTTGCTGGCTGGCGCCCGTGGTTTTTTCCTTTCGCATTGGAGGGGTTTTTCACGTTAAATCTTGTGTCTCGCTGTGATTTGATCTTGTGTTCTTTGTCGTTTATCGCCGTCATTCACAACACAACAAACATTGCTCCCAGCACACTGGGGTAGGCTAGAACATAGAGATAACCCAAATAATAGACACAAACAATGAGGACATAAAAGTAGAACCGTATTAGTAATAACAGTAAGACAGTGAAAGGACGATAGTATCCTAGATCATAGTTTGGGCATGCACACCGATGATCTGCATCTACCTTTTCTGATAATCCTGTTCCTCGAATTCTCTTTAGCACTAACTTTTTCTTCTCTTTGCTACTATAGTTCTAAAGTAATGCTTTTTTGAATATTTGCATCAAATCTTTTCCCCTTATGCTCTCTGCTGTGCTGATAGGACTCCTTGGTAGCACATTTTGAGTACCACAAGAAACCGATTACGTCTATAGAATGGAGTCCATATGAAGCAGCACCTTTGTCTGTATCATCTGAAGATCACCAGCTGACGTAACTATCTCTCGTTTCGTTCTCCCATTTATGTCTTAGAAGCACTGGATTGCAGAAATATTTTGCCTGGCTTTCACTGACATCTAATTGAGTGCCTTTAGAATTTGGGATCTCTCAGTGGAAAGAGATGCAGAAGAGAAAGCTGAGTTCAGAGCTAAGATGAAAGAGCAGGCCGGCAATTGCTCCTGATGATTTACCCCCACAACTTCTTTTTGTTCACCAGGTAACATAATCACATATCTTTTGGTTTTTCTTTTTCTCCAATAATCTTATACTACAATTTAATGAGAAGAAATTAACGATATATGGTCCTATTGAACTGACTATTCATTTTAATTTGTCATATTTTTCTGATCTGATTCGTTTTTGTACACAATTATTTGGTAGAGCCAAATTTACGTGACATTCATTGTTGTGTGTGCAGGGCCAGAAACATTTGAAAGAATTTCATTGGCTCCCACAGATACCTGGGATGATCATATCAACGGCTGCTAATGGCTTCAACTTATTGATGCCTAGTAACATTTGATAGAACCGTTTGATCTGGGCCATAGATATTTATGCAAGCACCACGTTCAAGTAGTTCCAGGTTTATGTGATCCGTTATCTTGTATTCTTGTATCAATACTTCGGCTATCAGATCTAGGCTCTTGGGACATTTAGAATTCCAGAGTAACAAAGGCGAACAATTCAAGCCTAGCGAATATTGAAAATTCCATCCCTGAGACACTTTTGGAACTAAATATAATGTAATTTGTAATAACTAGAAAGAAGGCATGTTAGCGACACGTTAGCTTTTGAATAGCTTTTGGAACTAAATATAATGTAATTTCTAGATTTTGAATAGCTTTTTGTGGACTTTCAGCACCAACCGACACGTTAGCGAGACTCTTGTGGCGGTCCTGCGGAACTTGCCTCGCTGCTCTTCCATGCTCATGCTCCCCAGGATAGAGTCCGAATGCAGATGCTTCAGTTCTGGGCACTGCAACACATTCTCGACCTGTACAAAGACAGTTTTTTTTGCGCTGAGAATAAGCTCAGATGCCAATCGGGTACATATAAAAGACATTTACTGATCATCAATCATCATTTCACCTTGTCCAGATTATGTAGCTCATTATCTTGTATGCCATGCAAGTAGTCTGTAGAGAGAAAAAAAAAGCATAAGATACAATGAAAACTAAGATTGAATACAGATGGTTAATTGGCTATCCCATTAGAAAACAATCGCACATATCTTTTTTCTCGAAAAACGCAGGAGAGCTGCGTCTCATTATATTAAGAAGAGAGTCAATTGCACAAATCTGTCTAACCTGTATAAGCCTGATCCTTAAATATCAACAGGCTGCAGGGCATCAGCATAAGTGATGAAGATGCACGATCAGATTCATTTGTGGCTGCACGTTCATGTGAGCCAGAGCCATTGCTCTCCATCTCAGGCTCAGATGGCGCCTGCAACTCATGAGCCTGCAAGTCCTGTGGATCAGTGTCCTGCTGCTCTTTAAGCCTTTGGTGGGGTGTGAAATCAATCACAACAGGTGAAGCAAGAGATATGATAGCAACAACAGGGTAGTAGGCAGGACCATCTTGGTGTGGCTGAAAGGCACAAATTCGTTGTTTGAAAGTGAAGGGTGATGCTTAATATGTAAACAGAGGAACAAACAATAGAGATCTGTCGATTGCTAACCATGATCCCTTGGTTAGGATGATACTCATTTATCAGCACATGATTGATCGCAGAAGGAAATAAACCAGTCCACTGGCAGATTCTGTCGGTTATCCTTGTTAGCCATGAAGGTACTGCATGTGCAGATCAATTTCATGCTAAAGTTGATATGCACTTGAGTAAAATTTATAAAAGCACACATATTAGAATGCAACGAGTAGACATGTTGGCCACCAATCATGGAATGTATCACTGTTGCATTCAGTGCAGACATCAATTACAATAAGATTATTGCATAGCAAGCACTCAAAAATTCAATCTCTGTGTTGTGCTAGATTCAGAAAGTAGAAAAACAAGTAATAGTGTTCTCAAGGTTACAATCTACTAACTGAAACAATTAAAGAAGAAAGGTCATAAATATTTTATCCGACTGACCCAAAAATACCATAAATACATACCATTCTTTGTTTCTCTAACTTGGAGGGGTTAAGCCTCTCTGAGTCCCTATCTAATTTTCAAACAAAAACATCCAGCCTTTACTGACTTCCTAACAGTTATGAAGACATTTGAGTAGCTTCAAGTTATGATGCACTTAAAGCTGGATCTGAGCCAAGCAAGGTGACAACTAATTATCTCAACCTCTAAGCCTAAGCCCTAACTACCAGACGCCTTAAATTTTGTAAAATAAGCAGAAGACAGATATGATGGTTCACAAGCTGAAGCCTTTCAGAGTGTGACTTACTACAAAAGCTTAAGCTAAGCAAGTAAGGTAGACAAGCTATTACATAACTGGTTTATGATGATCATAGTGTGGGACTCGTGATTTGTGCAAAAATTAACAGCACATCTCCCAAACAAGCAAGTGGCATCTGCTGTTGAAGCAGCAACTCAATATAGTGTTAGTCATCCTATGCCAACTACTTGGTGAACTTCCCACAGTTTTACTGGCAATAACAATGTAGGAAACTCTTGTTCTTCAAGCATACTCTTATCTACTACTAGTAGTATTTGAATTTGAACAAGAGAAAGCATTTCAAACCAAGCACATTGGAACAAAAATTACACTAAGGGCCAAAGTTCAGTTATGCAACATTATGCCTGATCTTCAGTTTGATTCACAAAACCAAGCTAAAAATTGCAAGCTTTTATGAGCACTCACGGGTCTGCGGCAGGAGCCCTTTCTCATGCACCACTCCGCCTGCATAATCCAACACCGTGTCAAGCAAAGGAAGAAGCTACATCAGTCCCCAAGCCAACACCACCAAGTGCCAAGAAGACAAAGAGTACCCCAGTTCTGTAGCCTCCGGTTCTTGAGGATCTTCCACTTGGGCGCCGGTGCCTGGTAAATCTGCGCCAGAGAAGTCACCACCGTGGCGTCAAAATACAGTAGAGTCGAGAGAAACAGGGGGAAAAAAATAAGCAAACGGACAAAAAGAGACGGGATTTGGTAGGTGCAGTACGTTGTGGAGGAACTGGGCTTGCTCAGAGTGGGAGATGAAGTCGGGGACGTAGAAGATGGTGGGAATGGTCCCGGCGGTGCAGTCCACGAGGCTTCTCAAGGCCAACGCCGAGGGGGACCTCTCCTGCTCCGCGGCGGCCGCCGCGTCTTGGTTCGTGTTTGTCGTGTCTTCCATTGCTGTTGCTGCGTTGCAGCTCGAGCCTTCGAGGTCGTCTTGGGTTGTCGTGCTGCGTGGGCCACCGGTGGGCTTTGGACTTTGACTAACAGCTAGGACGAATCGGACCTCGCCCAGCCCAATTTGAAAGCACGGCCCAGCCCATCTCAGCTCCCAATGCAAATCGGGATCCGCTTTCCACTGTGCGGCCGCCGCACGCCAACGACGACGATCGGCCGGCCGGCCATGAGCTCCTCCCCATCCTACCTCTCCGACTGGGTCATAATCGATCGCTACGTCTTTGACTACTCCTTCCTCACCTGCGAGCCCACCGAGGCATCCAGCACCAACTCCAGGGGCGACGAGGTGCGCATAAACAATTCCAAACAAATTTTAAAAGCCCATTCACACATACATGTATATATAGAAAGGTGGGGGATTTAAGTCTCACCTTGCTACTTCAAGAGGAGTGAGGCCAACTTAAATAGTTGAGCTATCTGGGAAGAGGAAAAGAAATAACCACACGCGTGCGCGCTCGCTCGCTCGCCTCGCCGGGCGGGGCTAATGGGCGCGCACACACGACATGCGTATGAATGGTCTGGCGATTTCCCGCTCCGAGCCTTGCGAGTGCGCGACTTTCTTTTGCCACTCAGGTCAATTACCATAATGTTATGATTGAGCGGCTAATTACTTTTCTTAGCTGCCACCCGTGTATAAATATGGGGCGAGACGTCGTCCTCAGTACCGAGAGATTCATCTCTTCCTCACCACAGTGCTGCGCTGCCACCGTCTTTCCCATCCCGTCGCCGACATGCCATCGGTGCCAGGAGAGCAGGCTCCGAAGCCTACGTCTCCTCGCATCCCTGCACGGGGCAGAGGCGTATCAGTTTTTGGGAAGCGCCGTCACGACTGCTTGCTGGACGTCTTCTTCCTTCTATGTCGCGCCGCTGATCCGGATCTCCGTCGACGGTCTGCTACGTCTTCTCTCTCCGGCAATACCACTATAAGAATGCTTGCCCTCTCTATGATGTCTGTTCTCGCTTTCTCCCTGTTGCTAGCACCAGAGAACATGTTTTTGTCTCAGATCGTAGTACTAGTATCGAATCATATATCTGTGATACATGTTGTTGGTCTTTTTCTCATTGTCGGAATTATTTTATGCATCGCTAAATTGCTTTTATTTCCAATAATCCAAAAATCTGATAGGCATTTAGCGATGACTAAGGGATATACTGATGCGATGAAACCGGAGAATTTCACTGGTGTGAATTTCAAGAGATGGGAGACGAGGGCCCACTTGTGGCTCACGGCTATGGGCGTATTTTGGGTCGTGGGTACTCCTCCCGCACTACCTCTCGGATCTGAGAAAGAGGTGCAGGAGTTTATTGCGGCTACGATGATTTTCATCGGATGCGTCCTTATCGTGCTCTCTGACCAGCTGTGTGATGTTTATATGAACATCAAAAGTGCTGTTAGACTGTGGGAGGCACTTGAACATAAGTTCGGTGCTGCAAACGCCAGACATGAGCTATATGTGATGGAGAATACCATGACTTCAAAATGCAAAATGGTTAAAAACCGTTCAGTCGTGGAACAGGCTCATGAGTTCCAACTTATTATGAGGGAACTCGAACAGCTTGGACATGCTTTGCATGATAAGTTTGTGGCCGGTGGCATCACTGCCAAGTTGCCTCCGTCTTGGAGGAACTTTGCCACATCTCTGAAACATAAAAGACAGAAAATCTCTGTTGAGGATCTGTTGGCTAGTCTTGATGTTGAAGAGAAGGCTCGGGCAAAGGATGCACCACCAAAAGCTCCAGAGCAGTCCAGTGCTAATGTGATGCAGCATGCTGGCAAAAACAAGCAAAATCCTATTCAGACTACTCAGTTCAAGAAGAAGAAGATGAACATGGATGAAGTTGTGTGCCTCGTTTGCGGTGAGAATGGATATTTCACTAAGAAGTGCAAGAACCGTAAGGGCAAGAAGAATCGGCAAGGGCAGAAATCTGCCAATGTGACTATTGACGATCCTAGCGGATCTGGATACGGTAATTATTTACCTATTATATTTTCTCTATGTCAATCTAAGGATTGGTGGATCGATATAGGAGCCAATATTCATATTTGTACTGATATCTCTATGTTTTCATCTTATCAGGTCGCACGAGGTTCAACCGTTATGATGGAAAATGGCTCGCTTGCTTCTGTTCTTGGTGTTGGTTCGGTCGATCTGAAGTTCACTTCGGGAAACGCAAGCTCGAACCAAAGACCGTTGATTGTATCTTCTTGGGTTATGCGCTCCACAGCACCGCTTATAAGTTCTTAGTGATAAAATCTGAAGCGCCTGATGTTTTAGTTGATTCACTTTTGGAGTCACGGGATGTTACTTTCTTTGAGAATATTTTCCCGATGAATGTTGCTTATTCTTTACCGAGTTCGTCTAATGAGTTTATTACTGAACCCACACCCACGATAGAGCCAATTATAAACCCACCTGGTGTTGAAGAGGATGATAATGTTGAAGCTCCTAGAAGGAGTAAGAGACAAAGGGTTGAAAAATCCTTTGGTGATGACTTCATTGTGTATCTCATAGATGATACTCCCACGATCATTGCAGAGGCATATGCATCATCGGATGAAGATTATTGGAAGGATGCAGTCCATAGTGAGATGGACTCCATCACTGCAAATGGCACATGGGAAGCAGTAGATAAATCATCAAGTTGTAGACTGATTGGCTGTAAATGGGTATTTAAGAAGAAGCTTAGGCCTGACGGTACTATTAAAAAGTACAAGGCAATGCTTGTTGCTAAAGGTTTTACACAGAAAGAAGATGGAGATTTCTTTGATACCTACTCACCTGTTACCAGATTAACTACAATCTGAGTGCTATTATCCTTGGCTACTTTCCATAAGCTTCTTGTCCATCAGATGTACGTGAAGACGACTTTCCTTAATGGAGAGTTAGAGGAAGAAATTTATATGAATTAGTCTGATGGATTTATAGCACAAGGACAAGAGGGCAAGGTGTGCAGGTTACTCAAATCCTTGTACGGCCTAAAGCATGCACCAAAGCAGTGGCATGAGAAGTTCAAAAATACTTTGACCTCTGCTAGGTTTGCAATAAATGAAGCTGACACTTGTGTGTATTACCGTTATGGTGGGGACAAAGGAGTAATCCTATGTTTGTATGTTGATGACATACTAATTTTTGGGACAAGTATCGATAAGATTAATGATGTAAAATCATTCTTATCCCAAAATTTTGACATGAAAGATTTGGGAGAAGCCGATGTGATCCTCAATATTAAACTTAATAAGGGTGAGAAGATGATTACTCTTTTGTAGTCTCATTATGTAGAAAAGGTTTTGAACTGCTTTGGTTAGATGGATTGCAAACCTTCTCCAACACCCTATGATCCTAGCCTAATACTTAGAAAGAATAAAAGGCTAGGAAAGGATCATTTGAGATATTCCAAAATTATTGGCTCATTGATGTATCTAGCTAGCGCAACCCGCCCTGATATCTCATTTGTTATAAGCAAGTTGAGTAGATTTTCCTCTAATCTAGGAACTGATCATTAGCGTGGTATTAATCGAGTAATGCGCTATCTAAAAGGCACAATGAGTTATGCAATTCACTATTTAGGGTACCCAGGGGCACTTGAAGGATATAGTGACTCAAACTGGATTGCAAAAGCTGATGAGCTTAAGGCCACTAGTGGATACATATTCACTTTGGGTGGCGATGCTGTCTCTTGGAGGTCTTGTAAGCAGACAATACTTACAAAGTTCACAGTGAAGGCAGAGCTTGCAGCTCTGGATACAGCCTCTATTGAAGCTGAATGGTTAAGAGAAATGTTGATGGACTTGCCTTTGGTTGAGAAACCAATTCCTACTATTCTCATAAATTATGATAATCAAACGGTGATCACGAAGGTGAAGAATAGTCAGGACAATGGAAAGAAGTCCAGTAAACATATAAAGCATAGACCGAAGTCTGTCAGGAAATTAAGGAGCTCCGGAGTAATAGCTGTGGACTACATCCAGACAGCTAAGAACCTGGCAGATCCCTTTACAAAGGGACTATCACGCACAGTGATTGACAATGCGTCGAAGGAGATGTGATTGAGACCCGTGTGAGTTAACATCAGTAGTAACCCAATCTATGTGATCGGAGATCCTGTGAATTAGGATCTAGGAAGAACAAGTTGTTGGTTAATAGGAGAGTACAATCTTTTCTTCTGACCCGCTTCGTTGGAGATGCAGTACTCTCATCTCTGTAAGACAGGTTTACTTTGTCTTAATGTGTTCTAAGGCTTTATAGCGAGATACTGTCCTACAGAGTATCCCTGTAAGAACACACCTATGTGAGCCCAACTGTTAGTCACAGTTTATAAGAATTGGGTATTCTTTAATAAGCTCATGAAGTGAGTTAGGAGTATGACTTATACGCTCCACTCGCGGGGTTGGCTATGGTAACCTAGTATCAGTCAAGACTTCAAGTGAAGCCTATTCGCACCAAACTATCAATTCAAGGCCTAGTCCATTGTGCAGTTACGGATGGGCCTATCTTGTTGTTCTAGGTGGATGTTCAACCTTAACTGGTCTCTCCTGAATAGCTGGTATATTAACAGTATTATGGTACAGGGAGTATGACTCGCGTGCCCTTGGGATGTGGTGGGGGATTGTTAGATGTTTTGGGCAATGGGCCAAACAATTCTAAATAAATCCCAAAGGCTCACTCACACATGCATGTATATATGGAAAGGTGGGGAACTTTAGTCCCACCTTGCTACTTCAAGACGAGTGAGGCCAACTTAAATAGTTGAGCTATCTCTATCTTGTTGAAGCTATCGGAGAGAGGAAAAAGAAGAACCACATGCGCACACGCTCACTCGCCTCGCCTCGCCTGGCGGGACGGGGCGGGGCTAACGGGCGCGCACGCACGACATGCGCATGAATGATCCGGCGATTTTCCACTTTGAGTCTTGCGGGTGCGCAGTTTCCTTTTGCCACTCTGAATTTTTGCATGCATGGGAGAAAATTATGCTGGCCTATTTGGTAAGAAATTATTCTCGTATTATGATAAGTGTACAAACGGTAGGTCAATTACCATAATGTTGTGATTGAGCGGCTAATTACTTTCCTTAGCTACGACATGTGGATAAATATGGGGCGAGACGTCATCCTTAGTACCGAGAGATTCATCTCTTTCTCACCATAGTGCTGCACTGCCATTGTCTTTCCCATCCCGTCGCCGACATGCCATCGGTGCCGGGAGAGCAGGCTCCGAAGTCTACGTCTCCTTGCGTCCCTGCACAGGGTACGGGGTGTATCAGGTTTTTAGGAAGCGCTGTTGCGACTGCTCGCTGGACGTCTTCTTCCGTCTATGCCGTGCTGCTGATCCGGATCTCCGTTGATGGCTTGCTACGTCTTCCCTCTCTAGCAATCCTAATGTAAGAATGCTCGCCCTGTCTATGATGTCCGTTCTCGCTTTCTCCCTGTTGCTAGCACTAGATAACATATTTTTGTCTCGGATCATAGTGCTACTATCGAGTCATATATCTGTGATACAGGTTGTTGGTATTTTCCTCATTGTCGGAATTATTTTATGCTTCATTAAATTGCTTTTATTTCCAACAGTTCCACGAGCCGCCGCTGCCGTCCTGCTTCTACCTGAGCTGGCCGGGCGGCAAAGGAGACTTCGACCGCTTCTTCGTCATCGCCGCCCACCGCGACACCGTGCTCCTGCAGATGATCTACCCCATCCCCATGCATGGCCGCGACTTCACCGACCTATACAACTACTTCCTCTACATTGCCGACGGTGACGGCTCTGGCTCCAGGCGCCGCCCCTCACTGGAGCGGTTCCCCTCCGTCGACGGCACCATGGCCGACTTCTAGGCCCTCTTCAGAAAGGGGAAGTATGTCCTCACGAGGCAGCGCCTTCACAGGCTCCAAGGCTAGGACATGGGTGTCCTGTGTCGTGGTAGTTACGACTTCGTCGCCGCCTTGGCAGAGGAGCAAATCGATAGGTTCATCGAGGTCCAAGTTGAGCTTCATGTGCTCCTCTGCCCATCTAGCTCTGGCCGATGGCAGGTCAGGCATCCCAAGATCGACTTCCATGACAATGATCTGAACTTGGAGACCTTGGTGTCCAATTGGTACTCCGACATTATCATCGCCGTCGGGCACTACCTGTGCTGGGTCGACTCCTGCATTAGTGGGATTTTGCTCCGCGACGTGTTCGATGCCAACTCTCGGCTCCAGTACATTCCGTTCCTTGACAAGCTGCCTAACCTTAACCATGCTCGCCATGGCGGATCACTGGCGGAGCTATACCAGGGTCTGTCTGTCAATGAGGACCATGGTCTCATCAAGTTTGCTATGGTCGTCCAAGGCGACGGACAGATGATTAGTAGAAGATTCACGCCTGATTCCAGTTTCAAGCTCACTTCCTGGACCATGAAGATCACTAATGAAGCAAACATGCCTTGGGCTATTGATTCTGTGCTCAATTCTGATGATCTATAGAAGCTTGACGACTTTGCACAACAATGTCTACCGCGCACCCCGCCGGAATCTCCCATCGTCAGCATGGCTGACCTGAGCACCATGTATTTTGTGTTGAGTGTCGAAAAAAGGAGGAAGGAGACTGGTTACTGGTACGATGACACATGGTTGGTTGAGATTGACATGGCCAACAGGACTATGATGTCATCTTGTCAATACATCAACGGGGAAGAAGAAAACCGGTACTTTCAGGACTTCATTTCTTCTGAGCTTCCCAAGTATCTGAAGCTGTATGGCAGCACAAGGTAATTCAATTACGAGCTCGATCATATGTGGCAATTATTTGTTTTTATCCAGGCATTTTCGTACATGTGCAGCATGTTCATGTTGATACATATCAGTCTCAGAAGTCAGAAGCATACGTGGCATGTTCGGTCTTGCTTACACTACTGGTGTTTGGTTCATCACCCATGTGTTGTTGATCTGTGTGTGGCATTAAGATTCCTGCTTACAGTAGTACCGTATAACTTTTTTGAAATTAGTACCATATAATTTTGATAGTTTGCTGTTGTAAATGCAGTGAACACAATCAAGGCCAAGGAGATTCAAATTTTGAAATGTCATCTAGTTCATTGGTTCAGAAAAGGAAATTTGAAGGTTACTAAGGCATGGATCCTCCTAAGATCTTTCTCCAGAGGAGCAGGAGTACTTAAGAAGGAGACACAAACTACATCTCCTTCAAACTCAAATAATGTACAACTCCGGCTCCTGTATTATTCAACGAAAAATAGTTCCTCCTCATAAAGTGTTTGCTCCGGTTGCTTCGCAGAAGTGTCTATTGGAGACAATTCACATGTGGGTTTGGTTATGGTTTGGTAACAATTAACATATTTAGCAATCAACTGCTAATACTTGTTTAGTTATATCAGTATTTCTTGTTAAGCCTTGCACGTTAGCAACCGAAAGAAACATGGAATCTCTATTTATGATATTCTTATGATTATTTACTGATGGTGTTTTTGTCTTTGTGTGCAAATCGATCCTGATTCAAATTGGCATACACTTGTTCGCTTAAACACCAAGTAGAAATGGTTAATTAAACCGTCAATAAAATGGTTTGACGATTTAAATGGTCAAAACAGGGAAAACAACCTCAACAAAAAGGAGGTAAACATGGTTAGACAGGGTAGAACGGTTGTTTAATAATTCCTTGCTTAGCCCATGGAAATTAAGATGTGTATTGGAATTGATGATTGATTATCCATCAAAATCATCTACATGGCAAACAGGTCAAATTACGTATACCATCTAGAATGTTTGAAGTTTGAAATGTATATAAATGTATCTTCTTGTGTGTGATGCTATATATCATACAACTCAGGCCACTTGACTCTAGTTAAACACAAGTCTAAATGTTAGCATTATTTATAAAAATAGTAATGTTACGTAAAACCAATCGTGGTATTGCCCACATGTCTTTAGCAAAATCCACATAAACCGTTTGTTTCTTTATACCAGTTGCAATATGCCTCAACACCTCGCGCGCTCTAGCAAATTAAAATCCATGAAAACCGTGCTGTGTGTGAGCCAACCCTAGTTAAAATCTGAATAGAGATGTGGATTGGCGTTGCCCCTGTTGGGAATATGCCCTAGAGCTAATCATGAGATGATGATATTCTAATTGTATCCATGATTAATAAAGTGTTTATTGAATATCCATTATAGACAACTTGTATTGATTGACAATTATGTGAATTATTTATGGAACTCATTTACTTGAATGGTTATTCTAAAGTTGTCCCTGGTCGGCGTTCTTGTGAGAACACACTTGAATATTAGACCAGCACATGTATTAGTTGATGGCTATGTTTCACAAGTCATGGACATGGAGATGTCAAACTAATAATGTGGGCACATGTGAGACATATAGGCTGGACTGACCCGACATGAGAAAGTCTCTATTCACGTCATATACGTTATGTCCTTAGACCTGAGATTGTGGTATGTACTCAAGATGTGAAACGGCCTACTTAGGGACTGTCAATTGCTACTCCGTAACTAGGTAGTTATAAAGTTGGTCTTCGGGTGGTCGGGAAGCATGCTATGAGACATAGACAATCAAGATGGAATTTGCCCCTCTCTACTCGAGAGAGATATCACTGGATCACTCAAGTGATTGGATCAACAAATACATGGCCGTGCTTGGGTTAAGTGTTAACCCACGAGTTGAACCATATATCGAGTGGCAACGGGAATAACTTATATATGGTCGTAGTGGTTCGTCTGATATGATCTTTGCGTGCACGTAGAAGTTGTCACGCCTTGCTAGAGGCCGCTGTCAACTATTGGGCGAGTAGGAGTACTCGGACCATGTCAATGTGTGCGTGAACCGATAGGGTCGTACGCTTAAGGGGCTGGAAGCCTAATTCGGGTTGGACCTGAATTAGACAAGGCTTAGGGTTACTAATGGGCCTCCAACTCGTGAGCTCATTGGGGACGCCTATATAAGCAAGGGGTAGGACGCGCGGTGAGGGTTGGACGCCTTTGACAGCAACCGTCGCCCTCCTCACGCTCGCGTCTTCTGTTCCTCGCGGACCTAGCAGTCCGGAGACGCATCGCTTCTTCCCCGTACGTGTGGGATACCTCGGAGGTGCTGCATCTGGAGCACTGGGACAAACCACGCGAGGGGATTGACGTGACGGACGACCATATAACTGCACTGCCTGCTGCGACGTGTACGACTACATCGAGTCATCTTGCGCTGCATCCGCGCGTCTAGTGGTAATCCCGTGACCTGTAACCAGCAGTAGATCCTGATTTATGAGGCAGAAAAGTTTTTTTTTCTAGCTAGCGTAACACCCTCGTAACCCTTCAGCCCCATAATAAGTGATTGCACCCATATTTAGGACAAAGTACGTGTGTGTCTACTGCAGTAGTTTCCCTAATCAGTGTTTGTACACAGTTGGAATTTTGATCTCTATATATATGTACAGGGTGTGTGCTTATTGTTATATTTGCACGCATGACTGGTGAACGTACGTCACATGCATGCCCGATCTGGCCATGTCCACGGCCGGGTACGTACGTATTACAGACATACTAACGTGCACCCTGCATGACGGAGATTGGTCAGTGTCGGTGTTTCTTGTTGTTGCCATAAATTGCTAAATTGCTTCCGTCGATGCCATCCGTGGGCAATCGATCCAGAGGCCGATCGAGAGGTGAAGGAAAACACAGGCGTCGTCCTAGCTTGATTAAACTGTGGTTTAGTTTCCATAATTTATTCTCAAATTTTATTATGTGAAAAGAAAATTCTGGTCATATCAAAACGTCGACACATGCATAAAGTACTAAATATAGATAAAATTAAAAACTAATTATATGGTTTGATTGTACTTTGTGAGACGAATATTTTAAATTTAATTAGTCAAAGTTTAGATAATTTTTATTAAATACAAATAAAATATTACGGTAACGCTATAGAAATTTTTACTAACTTTACGTATCCCGAGTTGGGATCTAAACGAGGTCGGAGTTGAAAAAGCCAGCAGCGTCGTCTCCATGCTGTATTTACGATCGCCATCGAATATCGGATTCGATTGGCAGGTGCGCCCGTACGTCACAACAGCAGGCCCAAAAGATTTTATTGACCTTGCCGCGGCCGCCGCGCGGCTCGTGTAGGAAAAAAATTAAAAAAGAACTATTCAAACCTCCGATCCTGCTGAAGCCGCCTGAACCTGAAGTGGCATCTGCATCCCATCTCTGCACAATGAAGGTCCGGATCCGGACAAGCCATGAGCCCGTGACAAACAATAGTCATCTATCCAAGCCAACACCCATCTACATGCAGAGCCAGCAGCAATCATTTCCCCGCCTCGTTTATCGTGCTTGCATGAGACGGTGATTGGAATATATAACCTCCTGATCTAGCGTCGATCGCTTAATATTGACACCCATCAACGAACGCCGTACCATCAGTATTATGTGTCGCAAAATGTTGCAAGCAGACAGCAGCTACCTCGCGCAGTCTATAGAACTAGGGTCCTTTTATTCCTGTGAGCACATGACCAGCACATGCTGCCGGTCTGGAACAAGGCCGGGGTGAAAAGCAGGAAAACGAGCAATGCATATATTAATTATTATATTATGGCATCTATGCCGTGTGGTGGCCCAGCGCCGCGCGCGTCTTTGTTCTGTAGCTGGCCATCCTCTTCTTCATTTGCTTAATTATTTGGTTTTTACATGCTTGCGTTGGATATTTAATCAATTCTAAATTATAAGTCATTTTTATTTAGGCCAATTGGGGGACTGCTCTTGTTTTGAGGTGTAATTGTTCGTTTACCTCTTTTTTTTTAACCTCGTATGTTTGTCTTTGTTTTGTTTAATCCAAGGACATTAATTAAGAAGCTCCGATACATGCTTGGGTGACCAGGGTGTGTAGGAGGGGGGAGGGCAAGAGCCTAGCTTTGCCTCCACTACCCTCCTCTACTATTCCCGGCTTGCATGTTTTCTCGCTTCCCAGTGCCTGCCTCCTTAGTGTCGCCGCCGTGGCCTGAATGAACCCGAGGGCGGTAAATTACTTCACCAAAACAGAATATCTCTTCCCCATGACTCAAGTTAAAGAAGCTATCCAATGATCGAGAACAAACATAACAGTACTTTGTATTGTACAACAGTAGATGAGTTGGTTAATGATCATTATGACAGGTTGGAATCGGAATAGCATGGACCATCCATCTTCGGTATTATGTGGTTTTATTTTTGACATTTTTGCTCCTTAGCCAGTCGTCGATCCGGGCCGCGCGCGGGGGTGGAAGGAGGCACGGAGTGTAGTACAAGCACAGAGTGCCTTGTCTCCACGAGGCCAACACGAGGGTCGCGTCAGGAACACTACAACAATTTGGGCGTGGAGAGGACCAGCAGCCTAATGCTGCATGTGACTGCCAACCAACAAACGCGCAAGCTAGCTCATCACTGCTCCAAACAAAAATCATGCATGCATCCGAAACAACACACATGCACACATACAGTACATGTATGGAGGGATTCACATTATATATAGGAGGGATTGAATAATTCAGAAAAGGATATATCGAGATCTCAAGGATCAAGAATTATTCAAGATGCAGCAGACAGGTGAAAACTATAGGTAAGTGACAAGAGAAGTGTATATATTTGCTGTTGATTAAAAAAGCAACATGAGAAGACAAGAGATCCTGTCATTGCAGCACGTCTGCATAGTCACGTGGGCCTGGTTTAGTTTCTAGATTCACTATGAAAAAAAATTTCCTTATGAGGTCAAAATATCGGTATACGTATGTAGTACTAAATATAGATGAAATCAAAAATTAATTACATAGTTTAGTTGTATTTTGCGAGATAAACGTTTTGAGCCTAATTAGTCAATGTTTGGATAATTTTTAACAAATACAAACAAAATACTATGGTACTCTACGGTGTCAGAATAGAAATTCGGCCATCCCTAATTTGAAGAACTAATTAAGGCCGTGGCTGTAAAGTTGTAGGTGTAAATATGCGCAGTTGCATTTACATACAGCCTCCTGCGTGCACGTACATGTGTGCATACGTACAATACAACCCAACCAATTAAGTTCTGGGCCGGACTCACATACTTCATGTGGCCAATTATGTTCCTCTGTGCAAGTACAGACGAATGTCATCTAGTGATCATTACCGCAATCACGTAAAAGGTATGTATGGTTTTAATTCAGATGATGATGATAGTTCGCGGAACACACAACCAAAAAGACCACATATATCATATCGCAGGGGCCATCACATGACATCTATTAGGTTAACAAAATCACATGGCAAACCCACCCAACGAATCCATACAAGATCACGGACCCCTGCTTGATGAAATTGAAAGGTCCCACAACCACTCACAAGTTTCAAGGACATGCATGCATATACAAATATCTTTTGGCAACATGGACACGTGTATATTTTTTAGATGATTGTTGTAATGATAATATATAAGAATAAAGTATTTGCCTCTGCAATATGATCCGATTCATAAGGATACATGCAATTAACAAGAGTTACAAAATCCAATTCATTCTTCTTGTGTACAACTTGAAACTCATGAATGAAACTGTGAACGTCCATGCAAACAACTATATTTTTTTATTGCTTGTTAACCGAAAGTAATAAAGACATGTTCAAGAGAATACACCATTTCATCTTTAGGACTCCCAATGATCGTTAAATCACATTCCTTTAACTTGAATGTGCATAGTTGAACACTTCCTTCAATCCCACCGGAGGCCATGTTGCCATTCGGAAACATGCTACCTCATGGGAAAGAATCATTGTGGTGGAAGAAACCAGCACTTGAGCTCCAGTACATGATTTTGGGACTCTTAGTGAAAAGTCTCTCCCATGAAAATAATTGAAAAATAATTAAGGCGTTTGGTTTGGATTCTCGCTTATTTCTATCCCGAACCTGATTTTAAGCGTATCCAAACACGCCTTAGGTTTGTATATATGAAAATTGTGGGTAGTGTAGAGGAACTTGGTAACCGGTCCCCTCCCCCACGCCGCTCTCGTGCAGGGGCGACTCGGGGGCGACTCCTCCACGGTCAACTTCCCACCACTGCAGGAGCTCCCCAGGCAGCGGCGGCGGCGGCCAGCCTGCAGCGCCCAAAATAGTGCCTTGCAACAGCGCCCTTCCCCCTCTCCCTCCCCTCTCCCCTCTTCCTCCTCTGACCTTTCAACTCAGGCGACCAAGGAGCACCATCGGTGGTCAAGGCAAGGTGGCTCCGAGTTCCCTAGGCGTGGATCTAGTGCCCCTCCATGGATCTAGCACGTGGGGGGCGAGCGGGCACATTGGCATGTGGTCTTGCTGGCGGACATGTCAGTGCCCGTTGGGTGCGCTGGGGAGCGGCAGGTGGCCGTGCTCCAGCCGGATCCGGGCTCCCATGGCGCCGATGGCCAAGGCATGGTGGCTCTGAGTTCCCTGGGCGCGCATCTGGTGGCCCCTCCATGGACCTGGAGCGTGGGGGCGGGGCGAGCGAGCACGGTGGCATGTGGTCTTGCTGGCGGACATGCTGGTGCCTGATGGGTGCGCTGGGAACCGGTAGGTGGCCGTGCTCCAGCCGGATCCGGGCTCCCATGGGTCGGATCTAACGCCTAGCCACCCCCTCCCCCTAGATCCGGCGAACTCGTGGCCGGCTGGAGACCTCGATGGACATGCGCCCGTGGGCCTTCCGGGTGGCCGATCTAAGCCCCGATGGACTACCTCCGTGCTCTCCGTGGTAGCTGCCGGTGGCCCACCCCTTGGGTCCTGTATGAGGGTAGCTGAAACATCCTCAATTGTCTGCGAAGGGAAAATACACAGAATGAAGGATATAATGATAGCCCAGGAGGTCAAATCATCAATTATCTGATAACAGTTGATTACAAAGCCATACATCGAATAAAACAATCTAGTAGAGGGGTTTACATACCACCACATGGCAGAATCATCAGAGTATCTAGCATCCAGAACAGCTACGAAAGTTGAGGGATATCACGGAAGCAACGTCTTGCACCATCTTGAGTGTAGGCACGAGACCATCTAATCCTTGAGCCCCTCGTCGCCGTAGACGTAGTCGGGCTCACCTGCCAAATAAGTTTCAGTATGATTTGTACTGGCCACCGGCTCCCATCCTATGCTTGCTTATGCTTTGTGGAAAGTGGATGCATAGGGGTATATCAAGAGGACCTATATATGGCTGTAGTATTTTTATGCAAGTATCATCATTATTATATAATAACAGTTCATCAAGTTTTAATCCATTCCCCTCCCACACCTATACCACCAACCAACAACCTCTCGTCTCACTCTGCAAACCACGCTTACACGTGGGCGGCAAAGGACAACTCCCTCTCGTCCATGCCTAACCGGCCATCTTGCCGTAGGGTATCAACAACACCATCACTCAGGGGGGAGGTAGAAAGGACTCATCTCACTACTCAAGAGAAGCGTGGGTCACGTAATGGCCATACCAAGGCCGTGGACTTTATATAGATTTCAAACAACTATGTAGAGCGTGTACACCTGTAACCGGCTACTGCCGACCATCCACAAGATAACCATCATCGGCGCTCATGAACGCCTAGGCTGATGCCAAACGACCTTCTAAATATGACGATGCCACCCTACCATTTAGCCCTGGAACACCCCAAGTGCTGTTTGGAGTGGCTGAAACTGTGAAGTCATGTACCTGAGCTCGGAGGGGCCGATGTTCGGAGGGGGCTACATGATCATCTCGGAAGGGTGTGAGCTCTACCCGTACCTTCCTACACTACTACGCTGAGTAGTAGTGGCACCACCATAGATAGTCAAAATCATCTGTCCCTGGTTCATCTGGGGCGAGTGGTGTGCACGAAGGGGTCCGTGGTTCCGTCCTCAAGAGACAGCAGGTCCTAGGGGGGACCAGACAGGATATCTCCTCAAAAGGGGCTACAACAGCCCGTGCTACAACATCACCTCCTATTCAGGGCTTCACTCCATGAAGGCTCTAAACCTCGGGATCTCCTCAAGTCACCATGTACCTGCCAGAGGTACTAAGAACACAGGGGTGCCCAGGACGCACCCCTCGGCAAGACTCGCTCCAAAAGCTCATCGTAGATCCTGTCCAGTTGACTCAACCCTCACCAGAGAACCCTTTCGTGTTATATTACCCAGAGACACCCATACGATCACCAAGTCCGGCACCCCATGCCGAACCCACCTAGAGTCCACCATCAGCATCACATCACAGATATAATGCAAGTGGAGTATAAGTAGCAAGTAACAAGCGTATGGATAAGCGTGTCTATCCTATAAGCGGGTGAGCAGGGTAAAGGTTACGACAAGGAATAGGCATACAAGTAATATACCATGCAATCCTATCATAGCATATCATAGCATTATTGCATAAAGTAGAGCTCTAGCATTCTATTATATTGCATGCGTAATAGGATCTACGAGGTTGGGGGGACGTGGCACCTGAATAGCTATCACCCAAGTCCTCCCTCAAGTCCTTGGCGTGCTCCTAGTCCTCCTCCTCGGGCAACTCCTTCGTAGGATCTAAAATCGAGACATAATGGTCGGGGAGCGACCCCTATAGATCAATCACAAAGAACCAATGAAATCCAATAACTCCAAATGCAATCATACATAAGTCTATGACATAGAGTTTATTTTTATGAAAATTTGGACACTTGTGTCGGTTACCAAGAGAAGGGGTACCCTAAACCTCCCTTGTCTTCGGTTGAACCCCGAGTTTTCCCTCAGGATCAATCTCATGGGGACCCTCGAAAAAACAAGCGCAAGACCCGACAATACATCCTCAACCCACCGGGGCCCACCAGCAAATACACACTGGGCCGACCCACAACAGAATACTTAACTTCTGCCGCGACCCTCGACAAGCCACTGACGTCACCAGCTGATGATCACTCGAGATGGGGGGACCCCGCGTCA
>CM041628.1:47962943-47984073 GCA_023333625.1 Bothriochloa decipiens
TTCGAGCACGCATCGACCAAACCAAAAATAAAAGACCTCGGGCGAGTATTCTACTCACCCGAGGCCTCGGGGGCTACACCCGAAGGGTGCGCTCGTGCGCACCCCTCGAAATACGACCAACACTCCGAGTCCATTCAAGTGAGCCTCCGTGTAAGTATCAGCACTTACACGAAACCTCGGGGGCTACTATCGGTTACCAAGAGAAGGGGTACCCTAAACCTCCCTTGTCTTCGGTTGAACCCCGAGTTTTCCCTCAGATCAATCTCATGGGGACCCTCGAAAAAACAAGCGCAAGACCCGACAATACATCCTCAACCCACCGGGGCCCACCAGCAAATACACACTGGGCCGACCCACAACAGAATACTTAACTTCTGCCGCGACCCTCGACAAGCCATTGACGTCACCAGCTGATGATCACTCGAGATGGGGGGACCCCGCGTCAAGTGTCGAGGCCTTGGCAGGACCGACGCCTCGATACAACAAGGGTCGAGCCCCCCTCGATCCACCAACTCTAGGTGCGTCCGATAGCGCATTTAATGCAAAACTACCTAACCTCGTCAAATCGTATGGCTATAGTATCCGCACAGTGGTCCGTACAGCGGTCGAATCCCGCTTTACCACCCATACTGAGGACGTGCATCGGTCTGCACGGTACTATTACGCCGTACTCAGCGCTGTTAGGCAGCTTGAGGCCCCCTTTGACACGCTACGCGACAAACAAGCGACATCGGATTCCCTAAATTCAATCTTATCCGCTCAACCACTACGCTCGAGGCTACCCCTCGACTGGGCCTCGAGTACGCATCGATGCCCTCCGGTCAACCTACATCGACTTCGAAAGCTGCGCCAACAACTCCCGATGGGACCCCAACAGGAACTTGCACGTCCTCTACAGGGGATCGCGTCTTTCGCCGGTCAGCAACCACGTCTCCGAAGGACGCCTGTCAACTCCGAGCCACACTGCTACAGAACAAGCCATGCTCAGCGCACGTCTCTACAGAGGCCTCGAGTTGACCACCACGACCCGTGACGTCACCACCGCGTCATCGAACTAGGATATCTGTACCCCTGTGCCTCCCCTTGGCCTATAAAAGGGGACGCCGGGAGGCCCAAATGGAGAGGGAACCGACCCCAGACAACGACCTCACGAACAATCGAACACATGCCTAGGCTGACTCCTAGACTCTGAATAACTCTTTCGCTCTACACCCGAACCCCCCCACCCCTCGAATTCTCTCCTTCGCTTGTATTCACCCCTGTACAAGCACTTAGGTGCAAGATAATACAAATCTTCTCCCCCCGCTGGACGTAGGGCCTTCTTTGCCCGAACCAGGATAAATTGCTGTGTTCTTTTTGCGTCACCATCCGAACAGGTTACACACACATACGTTTACTCGTTGGCTTAGGACACCCCCGGGTTCCTAACGCCGACAACTTGGTTCATATTTTTAGAGTTTGTATGAATAAGTTATGAATTTTTGAAGGCTTAAACTATTCTTGAAAAAGAAAAGGAAGAGAGAAATTCCTGGCAAACACGTGTCAGCACTAGGCTAGGCCACGTGGCGGCTCGTGATTGGTCTGGCGTAGCTATGAATGACAGGTGGGTCTTGGGGCTAGTCAATGACAGGTGGACCCAGGTCAATGGTCAACGGTCAACCTGACCGGGCCCGGATTAGGCCTAGGCGGGTCTGGGTAGGGCTGGATCTAGACCGGGTTGGGCCAGCCTGGCTCGGACACGTGTCGAGCTAGATAGGGCCACGTGGCGCTGGATGACTAATGGGCCGAGTCTATGGCCTGTTCTTCATGGAACCGGTCCATGGTGGACCAGCGACAGAGGGCTCACATATCATGCTGCGGTTGCTCTAGCATGGACACGCGGTGGACGCGGTCCACACAGCGAAAAATCCCCTTTCTCCTCCGTGCGGCCAGGCACGGCGAGAGCTCACCGCCAGTGAACGGCCCGACGGCCCCGGCTGGACTAGGCTAGGCGAGGATATGGCTAGAGCTCAGCTGGGCCACTAAGGGCGCGTCGAGGGAGGTGTGCCACATTCGGGGTACCTCAGCTCACCGGCGCACATGCTGCGGTGGCGTTGGACGGCTGAGGCACGACAGTGGAGCGATGGGGCATGCGAGGAGCGGCTCGAAAGTGTGTTACGGCTTCGCGGTGGTGGTGCGAGGATGGTTGTGGAGTCCAAGCGGGCCTGCGTGTGATGGCGGCGGTGGACGACAAGGCCACGACTGCAAGGCGCTGTGGTGCACGGGAGACAGCTTTGACTCACGCAACGAGCTAGCGAGGTCAAGGCAAGGGAGGCAAAGTGCTCTAATTGAACCTGGGAACTCTAGAATGGCGGCGAGGTCATGACAGCGGCGGACGGATTCCGACGGTGGCGGTAAACTCCAGCTATGCTTGAAATCGGCTTCCATCTTCACCTCCTCTTCTTGATTGGAGCATCTTGGAACTCCAAAACCCTATCTAGCGTAGCTATCGGGGCACAGTGGGGGCTCGCGGCTGCGAGAGCCATGGCAGTGCTTTGACGGCCGCAGTCCGGGGAGACCAGGGCCAGCAAAGCTACGTGGACCCACTGGGGTCTATGCCGGCTCCTAAACGTTGCTGTCGGCGTTCGGAACCCAGGGGTGTCCTAAACCAACGAGTAATCATGTGTGTGTAACCCGTCCGGATGGGTGATGCAAGAAGGACACAGCGATTTATCCTGGTTCGGGCAAAGAAGGCCCTATGTTCAGCGGGGGGAGAAGATTTGTATTATCTTGCACCTAAGTGCTTGTACAGGGGCGAATACAAGCGAAAGAGAGAATTCGAGGGGGGTCGAGTGTCTACCAAAAGAGCTACTCAGTCTAGGAGTCTGCCTAGGCATGTGTTCGGTCATTCGAGAGATCGTTGTCCAGAGTTGGTTCTCCCTCCCCCCTATTGGGTCTCCTGGCGTCCCCTTTTATAGGCCAAGGGGAGGCACAGAGGTACAAATATCCTAGTTCGATGATGCGGTGATGACGTTGCGGGTCGTGGTGGTCAACTCGAGGCCTCTGCAGGGACGTGCACTGAGCATGGCTCATTCTGTAGCGGCATGGCTCGGAGTTGACAGCCGTCCTTCGGAGTCATGGTTGCTGACCGGCGAAAGACGTGATCCCCTGTAGAGGACGTGCGAGTTCCTGTTGGGGTCGTATCGGGAGTTGTTGGCGCAGCTTTTGAAGTCGATGAAGGTCGACCGAAAGGCGTCGATGCGTACTCGAGGCCCGATCGAGGGGTAGCCTCGAGCGTAGTGGTTGAGCGGATAAGATAGAATTGAGGGAATCCGATGTCGGTCGTTTGTCGCGTAGTGTGTCAAAAGGGGCCTCGAGCTATCTAACAGCACTGGGTATGGCGTAATAGTGCCGTGCAGACCGATGCACGTCCTCAGTATGGGCAGTAAAGCGGGATTCGACCACTGTACGGACCACTGTGCGGACACTATAGCCATACCATTTGACGAGGTTAGCTAGTTTTTGTATTAAATGCACTACCGGACGCACCGGGAGTTGGTCGATCGAGAGGGGGTTCGATCCTCGAAGTATCGAGACGCCCGTCCCGTCGGGGGCCTCGACACTTAACGCGGGATCCTCCCATCTCGAGGATCATCAGCCGGTGATGTCAGCGTCTTGTCGAGGGTCAGATGGTGACGCCAGTGATTCTGTCGAGGGTTGCGGCTGTACTCTGTTGTGGGCCGGCCTAGTGTGTATTTGCCGATGGGCCCGGTGGGTCGAGGAGGTACGGCCTGGTCATGTGAGATTAATCTGAGGGTAAACTCGGGGTCCAACCAAAAACAAGGAAGGTTTAGGGTACCCCTACTCTCGGTAACCGACAGTAGCCCCCGAGCCTTCGTGTAAGTGTTGATACTTACACGGAGGCCCAGTTGAATGGACTTGGAGTATTGGTCGTATTCCAAAGGGTGCGCGCGAGCGCACCCTTCGGGTGTAGCCCCCGAGGCCTCGGGTGAGTAGAATACTCACCCGAGGTCTTTTATTTTTTGTTTGGTCAATGCGTGTTCGAGTGATCGAGCCCCCGGGTGGTTGGATCCTCTTTCGTCAAGGCCACCTGGTTGCGAGTCCGCTCCTTAGCTTCTTTCGTCGAAGCCGGTCAGGTGCGAGCTCGACTTTTTTGTTCGACCCTCACGAACCCTTTCGATCGGGTAGAGGGGGGAGAAGCGTTGTGCTACCCATGCTCGAGCGAGCATCAACGTCTCAGGTGAGCTACTATCAGGAAATTCAAGTAAGAGCTTGTGCCCCGTTCGATTGGGGTCGACTAGTGGCCCTGAGGCGCTCTTATTCGAGCAAGACAGTGGGTCCCGCGGATGCCAAACCCTTTCGATCGGGTCCGGTGGCTCGATGCCTCCCCTCGAGGGGATTCCGTCGTGGTCCCTTAGTTTTGCCTTGAATGTGTCCGAGGGGGCCTCGAGAATTCATTCTCGAGCAAGGGACTCGCGTCGGCCCCCCTCGGTCACCCCTAACTCCGGTACTCGAGGGCGGCTGTTGAACCCTTTTCGAGGGCCAGCCTTCGCTCCCTGGAGATTTCGAGGGCCTGGGCCCGTATCCCGTGTCGTGGGAAGATCCGTCTGTGGATAACTCCTCCTGTCCATCATGCGTGCCTTTTTGCGCAGAAGCCAGAGCGGCGCGGTAGTGGGTGAGTCTGGTCGGGCAAGCGTCGGCCGTCCGTCAGTCTTCTGCCCCAATAAAAGGAGGCACCCTTCGTAGCGTTGCTCTTCACTTGCTTTCCTGCCGTTTTTGCGTTCGCCTTCCTGCGCTTGTTCGCCTTCCTTGCGCTCGCCTCCCCGCGCTTTCCTTTCTTGCGCTCGCCTTCCTGCGGAGATAGGAAATCTTCCGGGCCGCCCGTCCACCGAAGAGCTCCGCGCCCTTGCCATGGCGCCGCCGGAGATTCTTCAGCCCGCGGCGTGGGTTCCCTCGGAAGTGACGAGGAAGGAGCTGGAGGGGTTGGTGGCGGAGGGGCTTCTTCGCCCTATCACCAACAAGGATGAGCCCGAGTGGCTCGTTCCATCGAAGGAGGACCACGAGCCGAACCCACCGGAGGGCTATGTGGTCAGCTTCGTCAAGTTCCACTAGCTGGGCTTCGGCGCCCCGCCGAGCCGGTTCATGCGCGCTCTCACTCACCACTACGGGATCGAGCTTCAGCATCTTTCCCCCAACGTGATCCCCTACGCCACCATCTTTACCACAGTCTGCGAGGGTTACCTCGGGGTGGAGGCGCACTGGGAGCTCTGGCTCCACCTCTTTCGGGCGGAGTACTTCTCCAAGAGCGCGTCGGTGGGGGTGCGGAGGCTGGTGCGGGCTGGATGCTGCAACTTTGCCGTGAGGAAGGCCGACGACTTCATCCCCATTGGCCTGACTTTGAGCCACGGCCCTTGGCCCTCGAAGTGGTTCTACATCAAGAATGATGAGGGGCTGCTGCCTCAGTACACGGGGCGCGTCATCGAGTCACGTCCCCACAACTGGGGCGCCCCAGCGCGGGACCATCAAGGGAGGCTCGAAGACCTCCTTGACGCCCTGGCGATCCTTCGAGGGCAGGGGTTGACTGTCGGGGTCGTTGTCTCGGCCTTCCACCATCGACGGGTGCTCCCCCTGATGCGGCGCTCGCTTCGCATGAGCCAGATGTTCGTTGGAGCGGAGCTCAGGGGGAGCCGCATGGTTGCCGGGGCTATTACGCCGGAGAGCGTCGCCAAGAGGGTTCGAGGCACGGTGTCCGGCCCCTTCACGGCGCAGGACGTCATCCGCCTCCCGATGCGACCGGATCCCGGTTACCCCGAACTGGTGAGTGTATTACTTCATCTAGCCCTTCTTTTTGTTTCTTTTCACCTTACATTTTTTGGGCTTCGCGTGTAGGAGGAGCTCGACTACGAGTTTTCGCTGCCCCTCGTTAGGGAAGATTTTGGGGCTCATCCGACGGGGCTTCGTGGTGCCTCGTCGGCAAAGAAGACAAAGGGGGAGGAGAGCAAGAAGAGGCGGATGCATAGCCTCGATCTCTCTGTGGGCGAGCAGCGCTCGGCTAAGCAGAGACGAGAGGCGAGGCCCGTCGGAAGGTCCCCCTCTGAGGAATCGGGGGAGGAGTGGAGCGGAGAAGAGGAGCATCTCTCAACCCGGAGGGTCGCGGCTGACGCCCCTTCGACGCAAGGCGCCGCTGGTTCTGAGGGGTCCACGGAGGGGCCCCGTGAAAGTCACTTGGCCCTCGAAGCCGGACCGGTGGCGCTGGCCTTGGCCGCATCGGCGGCGGCCTCTGCTCGTGGGGCTGCGGGGC
Organism: Bothriochloa decipiens; assembly: GCA_023333625.1. Classification (NCBI taxonomy): domain Eukaryota; kingdom Viridiplantae; phylum Streptophyta; class Magnoliopsida; order Poales; family Poaceae; genus Bothriochloa; species Bothriochloa decipiens. The sequence goes on from CM041628.1 coordinate 47,969,245, forward strand.
CTTACGGCGTGACGCCGCCGGCAGCGACTTCGAGCCTTCCGGGTGCCGGGACGCGGCCATCGACGGGGGCCTCACGAACACCAGGAAGGTTCCCAGTGGGGTAAGTTCTTTATCCTGGGGCAGTTTTATACTTCACGTCTCGATTCCACGCGTCTAATTTTTCTTTCCTCACATGATCAAGCGCGGGCAGATACTGGCGGGGCCCGCTTCGGCCAAGCGCCTTCGGACGGAGGCTGCGACAGAGGCGACGGCGGTCGCGGCGGGTTCGGCCATGGGCCCGGTTCTTTCGGTGACGAGCGCCGCCTCGACTCGCCCGTCGATTTTGAACAAGGGGGTCGTCGCTTGGGTCAAGGCCGCACGCGCGGCGTTGGCCCGGGGAGTCGATTCGGTTATCGGTGAAGCGGCCACCGAGCCTGCGGTGGTTGTGGCGTCGAGCCCCCGAGCCGGGATGGCCGTCGAGGCGCCGGGCAGCATGCCGGAGCACCCCTCGGATGACTCGCGGCTGGGGTTTTCGCAGGCGGCGCCCATCGTCCTTGAGGTCGAGGAGGGCGAGGCCTCCGTCGACGGAGGGAAGGAGAAGGACGCCGCGCCCCCCAGTCGCCACCGAGGTCGGGGGTCGTCGAGTCCGGGGGTGCCGAGGCAGCCCCGTCAGGCAGGGAGGCGAGTGTCGCCGTGCCTGCCTCGGTGGATCCTTTTGTCGAGCGGGAGGAGATGCAGGCCGGTTTGCTGGCTCTCGTGCCGTGGGAGGGTCCGTCTCCCCCCGTGGTTCCCGAACATCGTCCTGCGGCGAGCGCGGCCATCAATGCGGAGGGTGCCGGAGCCGAGGCGGCGCGGCGGTACTCCGAGGCGGAGACTTCGGGATGGGGCTCGGAGCCTATCCGCATCCACGACACCATGAGTCACGACGCTCCCTCGCGGGTGGTGGATGACCCCGCCAAGCTTGAGTGCTGGAGGGCCGTCGAAGAGGAGCGTTCTTGCCTTCAGAGCTCGCTGAAGGCAATGTTTGGTCTCGTCAGCAACAACCTGCACCAGCGCCTCGAGGTAAGCGTCCTTCAAAGTTATGGAACTCGGGGTGTGTTTTCTTTATCGATGATGTCCTTTGTCCTTCTTGCTCTTAGGATCTGAGAAGGCGCTCAAACATCAAGTCCCATCTTATCCATAGCGTCAAGGATAAGTGGAACCAGATCCCTGAGCTAGAAGCAGCGCTCGAGTCTACCCGGGTCGAGGCCGCTGCCGCTCGGAGTGAGCTTGAGGAGGCAAAGTCCGAGACCGCCTCGGCCCGACAAGTGGCCGCCCAAGCCAAGGAGGCCGAGGCCAAGGTGAAGGAGGAAGCGGGGAGGGCCCTTGAACGGGCAAGGTCCGAGGCCAGCGACGAGCTGGCAAGGGTTGGTGCGGCCCTCGAGGCGGTGCGGAAGGAGCTCGAGGTCGCGGTCTCCAAAAATGCCAGGATTTCTGAAGCCTGGCGAGAGCAAAGGCGGAATGCCATTTCGGCAGGCGAGGCCCTCGAGAAGCTCGAGGAGGAGAAGGCGTCGATGGTCCACGCTGGTGAGGCGCTTGCGAACGAGTATCTCATTCTGCAAGACACCCACATGAAGCTCGAGACCCACGCCGTCGGTGAGTCTTCCTTCTTCTCTCGAGGGGTTTTTTGCCTTAGTCCTCTCTCTTAAGCGTTACTGACTCTGTTTGTTTGTTTTCAGCCTTGGAGGAGGAGCTGGATCGGGCTCATCACGACCTCGGCCTGCTTCAAAAGTCGTACACGGCCGAGGTGAAGCTGACCGGCGAGCTCGGCGGTATCCTCGACATGGTCTGTGATAGCCTCGGCGTCCCTCGTCCCGAGTCGGCCGCGGACGACGTCCATGGGGCCCCTCTCCTTGACCGGCTGTTCGAGCTCGGCCGCGTGGTTAAGGAGAAGGTGCGGGGCGCCCTTCATGTCGGCGTGAAGCGGGCGATGGCGGTCATCGGCTCCGGCTACATCTACGACATGGAGGTCGTATCCCACGGCTTCATCAGCGACCCTTCAAAGACTGACGAGGAGAACGAGGCCGTCTTCATGGGGTTGGTCGAGGCCGCCGAGGAACCCAGCGGTCGTCTTGCGAGCCTCTTCGAGTGTGAAGTGCTTCCGTCTCCTGAGGATGATGGCCTGTGAGCCAAGCCTGAGCAAAGAGGCCTTTGTGAGAAATTTTGTAATCTTTTGTTCTCGAGGTCGCGAAGCCTCGAGCCAATGTACATTTATATTCGTTCGTATATGCCTAAGTGTGCTCTAAGTCTTTTCTGTCTCCACTGCCTGATCGGGTCTTTACTTTTATCGATTTCGTCACACGATAGCGCCCTTCGAAGGGGGAGTGAGTGGAGGTGCCGTAGCCCTAGGGCGTTGGTGGTCTCCTGACCCAACATCCCTCGACCTTTTGGACCATCTTGTGTCGTCTTTGACCTAGTATTAACCCATGTTGAGGCATATCGAGGCAAAGTGGACCTCGAGACTTTAAGTCCTTTTCTTTCTCGCGTTCCTGATGACGTTTCTTACTTAGTGAATTCAACGCATGTTCGTGCCCCCCATCGGGGAGCGAGTGGAGGTACCGTAGCCCTGGGGCATAGGTGGTCTCCTGGCTCGACAGCCCTCAACGCTTAGGACATTCGCATGGCGTTTTTGACTAAGTATTAGAGCGTATTGAGGTGCGTGGTAGAAAATAGACTTTTTGAGTTTTGAAAAATCGAGTTTTTTGGGGACTCCGGGGGGTTCCCCCCCTTTATAGCCCCCGAGGGAGGTTTGACTCTAAGGAAGCAGAGTCGAGGCTACCTCTTGCATTTATAAGGAAATTAAGCTTGTGATCGAAAGCATTTCGTTATGCGAAAATGTAAGAAGAAGGCATCGACTAGGGATAGAAGCGACGTAGCTGGTCGATGTTCCATGCGTTGTTGAAAATTTCGCCTTTGTCGTTAGCGAGCTTGTAGGTTCTGGGCTTCAACACCTCGGCTACGATGAAGGGGCTTCCCATGGTGGCGTTAACTTGTGCCGGCCCTTGTTGCTCTGTCGCCTTCGTACGACGAGGTCGCCCACTCGAAGGTCCCTTTTGCGCACATGCTTGTCGTGGTAGCGTCGAAGCTTCTGCATGTATCTTGCGGAGTTGAGGAGGGCCATGTTTGCGACGGCTTCCTCGTTGCTTTGCTCGTTGTACACCTTTAGTCGAGGGGAACCATACTCGAGGTCAGTGGGGAGGACCGCCTCAGACCCATAGACCAAGAAGAATGGGGTGAACCCCGTGGCTCGACTAGGTGTTGTCCTTAGGCTCCATAGGACCGAGGGTAGCTCGATGGCCCACTTCTTGCCGTGCTTGTTAAGGCGGTTGAAGATTCTTGGCTTGAGTCCCTGCAAAATCATGCCATTGGCGCGCTCGACCTGGCCATTAGTTCGAGGATGAGCAACCGTGGACCAGTTCACGCGAATGTGATGGCGATCGCAGAAATCCAAAAACTTCTTGCCAGTGAACTGTGTGCCGTTGTCAGTGCTGATGACGTTCGGGACACCGAAGCGATAGATGATGTCAGTGAAGAACTCGACCGCCCGCTCGGAGGGGATATTCCTGATGGGGCCGGCCTTGATCCACTTGGTAAACTTGTCGACAGCAACGAGCAGGTGGGTGAAGCCTCCAGTTGTCCTTTTGAAGGGACCAATGAGGTCGAGCCCCCATATGGCGAACGGCCATGTGAGGGGGATCGTTTGCAAAGCATACCAGGGAGGTGTGTCTGCTTGGCATAGAATTGGCACCCCTCACATGATCGGACAAGGCTGATGGCATCAGAGACAGCGGTCGGCCAGTAAAAGCCTTGTCGAAAAGCGTTCCCGATGAGGGTCCTGGGCCCAGCATGATGACCGCAAGCCCCCGAGTGTAGGTCGTTGAGTAACCTTTTGCCTTCCTCAACGGTGATGCAACGCTGCAAAACTCCGATCGGGCTCCGTCGATAGAGCTCCTTGTCTGGACCGAAGAGGACGTAGGTTTTGGCCCTTCGTGCAATGCGTCGAGCCTCGTTCCGGTTATCTGGCAGCTCTCCTTGAGTAAGGTATTCGAGGAAGGGCTTACGCCAATCGGCTTCGTCGCTTGCTCAAGGGGATGATACCTCGAGGTCCATGACCTCGGCCCCGGTCGAGAGGGCCAGGGTTGGTTGAGGCTCGACCCCCTTGGGCGGATGTTCATGTTCACCCGCGAAGTCAACTGACGGCTTGTAGAGATCTTTTACAAAGACGTCGGGAGGCACGGTGCCTCGGGTTGATGCGATCTTTGCGAGCTCATCGGCGGCCTCGTTGTAGCGTCAAGCAACGTGGGTTAATTTGAGGCCGTGGAATTTGTCTTCCAGTTTGCGGACCTCTTGATAGTACGCTTCCATTTTAGGTTCGCGACAGCTCGATGCCTTCATGACTTGATCGATGACTAACTACGAGTCGCCCCGAGCTTGGAGGCGTCAAACCCCGAGCTCGATAGCGATGCGTAGTCCGGTCACGAGGGCTTCGTACTCCGCGACGTTATTCGAGGCTGCAAAGTGGAGTCGAATCACGTAACGCATGTGAACCCCGAGGGGCGAGATGAAGAGCAGGCCCACGCCCGCTCCTGTTTTCATCATCGACCCATCAAAGTACATGGTCCATAGCTCAGCCTGGATCTGTACAGGCGGTAGTTGAGCGTCGGTCCATTCGGCCACGAAATCTGCCAGCACCTGTGACTTAATGGCCTTTCGTGGTGCGAAAGTGAGGGTCTCGCCCATGAGCTCGACTGCCCACTTAGCGATTCTCCCTGTGACCTCCCGATTCTGGATTATCTCCCCGAGGGGGAAGGACGAGACCACGGTTATCGGGTGGCTTTGGAAGTAATGTTGGAGTTTTCATCGCGTAAGGATTAGAGCGTATAACAGCTTCTAAATCTGAGGGTAGCGGGCCTTAGTCTCCGAGAGCACTCGCTGACAAAGTAGACTGGCCTTTGAACGGGCAGGGTGTGCCCTTCTTCTGCCCTCACGACCACTATGGCCGCACTGACCACCTGGGTGGTTGCGGCGACATAGAGGAGGAGGGGCTCGGCTGGATGAGGAGGTACGAGGATCGGGGGCGAGGCTAGCATAGACTTGAGCTTTGAGAGGGCCTCCTCGGCTTCGAGGGTCCATTCGAAGTGCTCTGATTTCTTCAAAAGGCGGTAGAGGGGCAACGCCTTTTCCCTGAGACGGGAGATAAAGCGGCTCAGGGCCGCCAGGCATCCTGTGATTCTCTGAACGCCTTTGAGGTCTTGAATGGGCCCCATCTTGACGATCGCTGAGATCATCTCTGGGTTGGCCTCGATGCCGTGCTGAGAGACTATGTACCCTAAGAGCATGCCTCGGGGGACGCCGAAGACACACTTCTCGGGGTTCAGCTTGATGCTCTTCGTCCAGAGGCATTTGAACGCGGCATCGAGGTCAGAGACGAGACCCTCGACTTTTTTGGTCTTGACCACGATGTCATCCACATAGGCCTCGACCGTCGAGCTGATGTGTTCTCCAAAAACGTGGAGCATGCACCGCTGGTACGTTGCCCCGGTGTTTCGAAGGCCGAAGGGCATAGTAATATAGCAGTAGATGCCGAAGGGGGTGATAAAGGAAGTCGCGAGCTGGTCGGACTCCTTCATCCGGATCTGATGGTAGCCAGAATAGGCATCGAGAAAGGAGAGGGTCTCGCATCCCGCCGTCGAGTCAACGATTTGATCGATGCGTGGCAAAGGAAATGGGACTTTAGGACATGCTTTATTCAAGCCGGTGTAATCTACACACATCCTATATTTCCCATTTTTCTTTTTGACTATTACAGGGTTAGCTAACCACTCGGGATGGTGGACCCCCTTGATAAATCCGGCCGCCAAGAGCTTGTTGACTTCTTCCCCGATGATCCTGCGCTTCTCCTCGTCGAAGCGGCGCAGGCGTTGCTTCACCGGCTTAGACCCGGGGCGGATCTCCAAGGCGTGCTCGGCGACTTCCCTTGGTATGCCCGGCATATCCGAGGGACTCCACGCAAACATGTCGGCGTTCGTGTGGAGAAATCGACGAGCACTGCTTCCTATTTGGCGTCGAGGGAGGCACTGATGAGCAGCACCTTCCCCTCGGAGCAACTCGGGTGGAGGGTTATCTTCTTCGTGTCCTCGGCAGGCTCGAAGCTGCCGGCATGTCGCTTGGGTTCGGGGATCTCGTCGGCGAGGGACTCGAGAGTGGCTGCAAGCATTGCCGTCTCCTCGAGGGCTTCCGCATGTTCGACGCACTCGACATCGCAGTCGTACGCGTGCTCGAAGGAGGGGCCGACGGTGATGATGCCGTTGGGGCCCGGCATCTTGAGCTTGAGGTAGGTGTAGTTGGGAACTGCCATGAACTTGGCATAGCCTGGTTGCCCAATGATCGCATGGTATGTGCCTTAGAATGGGACTACCTCGAATGTGAGGGTCTCCTTTCGGAAGTTCGAGGGAGTACCGAAATACACCGGTAAGTCGATGCACCCAATGGGAATAGCCTTCTTGCCTGGCACAACGCCGTGGAAGCCCCCAGCGCTGAGCTTTAGCTTTTCCCTTAGGATTCCGAGGAGGTCGAGGGTCTCGGAGTAGATGATGTTGAGGCTACTGCCTCCGTCCATCAAGACTTTGGAGAAGCGAGTGTTGACGATGATAGGGTCAACAACAAGCGGGTAGAGCCCCGGGTTCGGGACGTGGTTCGGATGGTCATCACGGTCGAACGTGATAGCCGTCTCGAACTAGTCCAAGAATCGAGGGGTGGCGACTTGAGTGGAAAATACCTCCCGACGCTCCCTCTTACGCTGTCGAGGGGTGAGCCGGGCGGTAGGTCCCCCGTAGATCATGAAGCAGACCTGCACCTCGAGGAACCCATCATTCTTGTCATCGGGCTCTTCCTTTTCCTCTTCCTTCCCTCGAACCATACCCCTGAAATGCCTTTTGATCATTCGGCAATTTTCGAGGGTGTGATTGGCCTGGCCCTTGTGATATGGGCATGGTTTCTTGAGCATCTCGTCGAAGAGGCCCTTTTCGGGAGGGCCTCAAGGCTTCTTGCGCTCGACAGCCGCCACGAGGTCGTCGTCGGGGGCATCTTCGTGCTTGCCTCGCGGGTTCTTCTTCTTCTTCTTGCCCCCTTTCTTGCCACCCTGGTTCGAACCCTCGGGGTTGGCCGCCTTGGCCTGTGTTTGGCCTTTGCTACCATCGAAGAAGGCACCGACGGCCTCTTCTCCGGCGGCAAAGTTGGCCACGATGTCCATCAATTCTTCGGCGGTCTTTGGGGGGGTGTGCCCGAGCTCCCGGACCAGTTCCTTGCAGGTGGTCCCGGCAATGAAAGCCAGGATCACCTCTTCGTCGGTGACATGGGGAAGCTCGGTGCGCTGCTTGGAGAAACGTCGAGTGAAGTCATGGAGAGATTCCCCGGGCTTCTGTTTGCAGCCTCGGAGTTCCCACCTGTTGCCTGAACGCACATAGGTGCCCTTGAAGTTCCCCTTGAAAACCCTGACCAGGTCGGACCAGTCACAGATTTGGTTAGGGGGAAGCTCCTCGAGCCACCGTCGTGCGGTGTCGGAGAGAAAGAGTGGGAGTTGTCGAATGATGGCACTGTCATCGCGGGCCCCACCAAGCTGGCACGCCAGTTTAAAGTCGGCAAGCCAGAGCTCAGGCTTTGTCTCGCCGTCGTATTTGACGAGACTTGTCGGGGGTCTGAAGGGGCTAGGCAGCGGCGTGCTGCGAATCGCACGGCTGAAGACTCGAGGTCCCGGCAGATCCGGGGATCAACGTCGGTCCTCGTCACTGTCGTAGCGTCCGTCCCAATGAGCGTTGTAGCCTCATGTCGTGACGCGCATCGCGGGGCTCGTGGTTGTCGCGAACGCGATCGTGGTCCGGGACCGCCCCCTTCGAGCGGGGGGAGTCTACCGGCTGGGTCGAAGCCTGTCTCTCATGCCGCGAGGGTTTGTGGTGTTGCCCCGAGGCCGCACCTCGACGCCTCGAGGTAGAGCTTTCGGCCTGCTGAATGGCGGCCACCTCGAGAAGGCCCTTGATCTCCTGTTGGACTCGTTGGGCTTAAGGATTCGAGGGGGCCGGCATGTTGCGAAGAAGCATGGTTGCTGCGATGACATTCTGGCTGGCTCGATTGAAGGCGGGACGTGCAACCGTATCCGCGCCCACAATCTACCGCTGCACTTGCTGCGCTCGAGCCCGAGCTCTTCGGTGTGGGGGGTTCTGATTGTCCTGCTCGAGGGTACGCTCGAGCTGGCGCAGTCGCTCGTTGTCTTCGTCGAGCTTGTCTCGAAGCTCCCGGACCTGCGCGAGCTGGGCGATGCGAATGCCCTGCGAATCGCCCGGATTGTTGATCGCGGCAGGGGGTCCTTCCTCCTGTCCCGCCAGGAGGAGGGGCCCACCTGTTGTGACCGGTGGTGTGGACGCCTCTGCGGGACCGGCATCGTCGTCGTCCGACACGGCGACTATGTCGACGTGGAAACACTCTCGCGTGGGGTCGTAGTAGCTGGAGTCGTAGTCGGAGTCGGAGTAGAGCAGGCAAGGCACGATGGTCCGCCCAAATTGTTCCACCTCCAGCCATCGTCGAAGCGCGCGAGGGCGTGCGCCGCGTGGGCGAGGGTTAATCGGGCGTTCGGGGGCCAGTACCGGTTCCTCCAGGCGCACTGCTGCGCGTGGGGGGGTTCGGTCCGTCCCCTGTCCGCTCCGAAACCCGAGCGCACGATAGTGGGGTATGTCGAAGCGGCACTGTCGAGCCCAAACGGCGATGCCGGCCGGGCGGCAAACTGCTCATGGGGCAAGAGAGCCATAGACGTGAAGGGAGCGTTCGCCTGGGGAGAAGCGTTCAACCCGGGCGAACGCTGCCCCATGTCGGGCCTTACGCGTAATCGCGGGAGCCTCTGGGCCAGAGAGCTCAAGTCATCCGTCGAAGACGAGGAAGGTGTGACGACCGCGGTCGCACGGTGGCGCCGCCCGCCCTGCGATTCATGTCTCCTTCTTGATTGGGAAGCGTGGTGATGAGGACGACGCAGGGCTCCTCGTGGAGTCCCTGAAGTGCCCCCGCTCGGGTGCCCGATTGAGAGCAGGACCATGTCATGGCTCGTGCCAAGCGACATGAACTCCAGACTCCCGAACCAGATCACCAAGCCGAAAGGACGCGATGATACGAGGTCCACCATCCGGACGAAGCGGTTTGACACACAGTCCCCCTACCTGGCGCGCCAACTATCGGCGTTAGGAACCCGGGGGTGTCCTAAACCAACGAGTAATCGTGTGTGTGTAACCCGTTCGGATGGGTGATGCAAGAAGGACACAGCGATTTATCCTGGTTTGGGCAAAGAAGGCCCTACGTCCAGCGGGGGGAGAAGATTTGTATTATCTTGCACCTAAGTGCTTGTACAGGGGCGAATACAAGCGAAAGAGAGAATTCGAGGGGGGGTCGAGTGTCCATCGAAAGAGCTACTCAGTCTAGGAGTCTGCCTAGGCGTGTGTTCGGTCGTTCGAGAGATCGTTGTCCAGAGTTGATTCTCCCTCCCCCCTATTGGGTCTCCTGGCTTCCCCTTTTATAGGCCAAGGGGAGGCCCAGAGGTACAAATATCCTGGTTCAATGACGCGGTGATGACGTCGCGGGTCGTGGTGGTCAACTCGAGGCCTCTGCAGGGACGTGCGCTGAGCATGGCTCATTCTGTAGTGGCGTGGCTCAGAGTTGACAGCCGTCCTTCGGAGTCATGGTTGCTGACCGGCGAAAGACGTGATCCCCTGTAGAGGACGTGCGAGTTCCTGTTGGGGTCGTATCGGGAGTTGTTGGCGCAGCTTTCGAAGTCGATGAAGGTTGATCGGAAGGCGTTGATGCATACTCGAGGCCCGGTCGAGGGGTAGCCTCGAGCGTAGTGGTTGAGCGGATAAGATCGAATTGAGGGAATCCGATGTCGGTCGTTTGTCGCGTAGCGTGTCGAAAGGGGCCTCGAGCTATCTAACAGCACTGGGTATGGCGTAATAGTGCCGTGCAGACCGATGCACGTCCTCAGTATGGGCAGTAAAGCGGGATTCGACCGCTGTACGGACCACTGTGCGGACACTATAGCCATACCATTTGACGAGGTTAGCTAGTTTTTGTATTAAATGCGCTACCGGACGCACCGGGAGTTGGTCGATCGAGGGGGGTTCGATCCTCGAAGTATCGAGACGCCTGTCCCGTCGGGGGCCTCGACACTTAACGTGGGATCCTCCCATCTCGAGCGATCATCAGCCGGTGACATCAGCGTCTTGTCGAGGGTCAGATGGTGACGCCAGTGATTCTGTCGAGGGTTACGACTGTACTCTGTTGTGGGCCGGCCCAGTGTGTATTTGCCGATGGGCCCGGTGGGTCGAGGAGGTACGGCCTGGTCGCGTGAGATTAATCTGAGGGTAAACTCGGGGTCCAACCGAAAACAAGGAAGGTTTAGGGTACCCCTACTCTCGGTAACCGATACTTGCCATCAAGGCGTTCTATGCTACGGCGAAGAGGATGGGGGAGCTAGTGAAACAAGAATATGAACGGAGCAGTGGGAACGCGGCGGAGCTCTAGCTGTGGCCATGGCAGAGCAGGGCGAGAGCGGCGGCGGTCTCACCTGCGTGGCGCGTCGATGGCGGCTGGGCTCGAAGACGGTGCATGCCGGGAACTAGAAGTAGAGCGGCCTCGGCTGGCGTAGTCGTACGAGGTCGCCGGGGCTCCTCCGACACGCGGACAGACGGCGACGGCGGTGCTCTGCTCCTGTCCGGCTCCTACTCCTTCCCGCCTCCTACTCCTTCCCCTCCCCTCCTCCTTGCTCAGCGGGTAAGGCAAGGTGGCCAGGAAGATTGCGGCTAGCTTGGGGGAGAACCTAGCGGCCAGATGCTCCCCCTTTTTCTAGCACCGAAGGCCATGGCTTAGGGCAAAGATGCCCTTTGAACGGCGGCGATGCGACGAGGCAAACGTACGGCCAGGCGTTAGGGTTAGGGTTCGGAGGTCACAGACACGCAACGGATGGCATCCAAGCGTGCGGCATGGGGCGAACGGCATCGGCGTGGCGCTGCCATTTTTAGGCCGTCGGACAAGATGGCTAGGTGAGCAGAAATGGAAAACGAAGCAGCTGACAGGCAGGGGCTGCGCGGCAAAGAGAGAGAGCGGGCGGGCGGCGCTAGCAGGCCCATGCTGGGCCGCTGGCTCTGCGGGCCACGGAAGCTAGGCAGGCCATGCAGGCCTGGGGCAAGGCAGGCCTGCTTCATGGGCCACGTTGGCTAGACGAGCCACGAGGGTGTGCGCGAGCGGCTGGGCAGCAGGTCGGGTGGCTGGCGAAGCGGGCCGAGCTGCTTGCTGGGCCGCGGAGTGTAGGTGCGGGCTGCTGGGAGTGCAGGCGGGGCTGGCAGGCCGAGCCTGATGGTTGCTGGGCCGGTCCGGCCGGCTAGGCTGCTTTGGCCTTTCCTTTTTCCTCCTTTTCTCTAAATCCTTTTCTAATTCTATTTCTATTCCCTAAACCAACCCGTGCCTTGATGTTGTTAGCAAAAAGGGTTAGTGACCAAGACATGCTCTTGGTGGGTCCCCTAGGGTCTCATGGTGGTGTTGGAAGCCATGTCCATGGTTAGTCATACTTATATATACACATGTGATACCATGTTGTTTGATTTTATTATTCATTACATAAAATCAAACAAGACCCAAATCAAACTTGTAATTAAAATGCAAATGCTCAAATAACATTAGGTGCTACTTGTGCAACTACTGGATAGTTTTCTACATGACACTAACCATTCATACATTATTTTAGAAAAATTTTTGTTGGTTGTGATTTTTGGTGTTTGGATTTTTAGGGATGTTACAGCAGCGGCGGTCCGGCTAGTCTTCTCGCCATGGCCCATTAGCCAGAGCCCGCCTAGGGCCGCCGGTCTCCTGCTGGTGTGTCGTGCATTGGCGTGGGGTTGGCGGTGCTCAACCTTGCTCCTATGGCTCCGGCGGCTGGCATGCATGCGGGGCGAGTGGCGATTTGGGTGGCGTGGCCAGTTGTGTATGTCGCCTCACACCGTGGTGGTGTGGGCGGCTACCCTGGCAGTGCGTCATTGACACTATGGTGGCGTGGATGGTGTCATCTCGCTTGTCCCATTGCGGGACGTGGATGCATGGAGTTCCGGGCGAAAGCTCAGCCTGACGCTGTCGAGCGGACGACGACGCCTTTTGGCACCGCACCCTTCTTGATGGCATCGTCTTCGAGTCTCATGTTCATGTTGCCCGCTGTCAGATTCTGGGCAAAAGCCCCACCTTAGCTCTCTAAGGCCAACGACAATGACGTTCTTGGCGTCACCCCCTTCATGAAGGCGTTGATGAAGAATTTCTATGGCCCGCCGCTCCTACACCTTGGTCACTATGGTCGTCTTGCTGCACCTAATTGTGCTTAAGGTTTCTCCTGACCTGGGTTTGTCTAGCTAGTGGTTGTTGTAGCCATAGTCATGGTCGGTTCCGGTGGATGCATTGCCACTGAGGTGTTTATTCCGGGTGCTTTGTTGCCGGTGTATCTTCAGGTAAGTCCTCCTCGCCCGTGGTCCTGAGGGCAATGGCCTTAGTGACTCGGAGGAGCAATTGGATTCAGAGATCGCGTTTTCGGCAGTTGCGTTGCCGTCGAGGTCGCGGTCATTTCTAGCGGATGCTTTGCCGCCGAGGTGGTTCCGATGGATGCTTTGCCACCGACGTCGTCGTCTTTCCGGCATAGGATTTGCTATCGAGGTTGGTTTAGACGGATGCTTTGCCGTTGAGAGTTCTAGCGGATGCTTTGCCGCTGTTGTCATCTATGGCTCCAATCGCTGCTGGCTACCTAAGTATTGATATTTATGTTGTATTAGGCTCAGCTGTTGGGGTTGTCAGGTGGAGGGTCCCCCGCGCCTCATGTTTCTTGCTTTTCATTTGTGTTGAGGATCTCATTGTTAATCTTTGGATTGCCTATGAATTATTTTGTCTATATGTAGGTCTATTGACCATTTTCTTCTGCTTAATGAAAAACGGGCTATATCCCGATCTTAAGATATATGAAAATTGTGCATGTTCGTTCACCTGGTGTTGTACTTCGCCTTACTTGCTTTGTCTGTAAAACTACATTACCTCAAACCGATTGAAAATCGGAGTTGGGAATGACTCTAGAATTCGTCAATTCCGGAGATATATCCTGGTAAAAACACGGGCACGAGCCGTGACCGTGATTAATAGCATGGACCCAGCTGGCAGCTGCCGGTGGGGGCTCGGTGCACAGCAGTGCAGTTGCCATGCCAGCAACCAGCATGCTATCTACTCCGTCTCACTCATTCATTCATCACCCTCCGGCCAGCCTTGTTGCCTTGTTGGGATCCCCTCCACGTTGTTCTCGTCCCATCCCGCCGGCCGGAGCACATGGAGAGCCGTTCATAAGCCGGAGCCCTCGCCTCGGTTGACTCGCTCAACCACTGTACCATCCTCTGTTTTTGCTGCCTCTGCCTGGTGATCCGACCGACGCAACGTCGCCGCTCCTTCCTTCACCTTCCATTATCGTCGAGTGCAGCGGTGCTAGTATATAGCAGCTCTGTCGTGCCCGTGTTGTCGCATTCGCATGTGAGCCGGTGAATGCTGCCTGCGCTGCGTCCTACTAGTTACGTCCACCGTGTTCGCATCGCCATTCGGTGATCTGGAATCAAGCAAGGTTGGCATCGTCGGCGATGGGGAAGGCGGGGCGGTGGCTCAAGAGCATCATCTTGGCGGGGAAGAAGGACAAGGACAAGGCGGCGCTGCAGCATCAGTACCAGCAGCAGCAGCTAGGCGGCGACGCCACGCCGCTGCCGGCCAGCCCCCGGGAGAAGAAGCGCTGGAGCTTCAGGCGGCCCGCGCCGGCGCAGCAGGGGAAGGTCAGTAATCATGCGGCCGCCGCGCCGTCCCCCTTGTCGTTGTCGTCGTCGCTGGAGCCGTCGGCGCGCGAGCTCGACCAGAGCGAGCACGCCGCCGCGGTGGCCGTGGCGGCCGCGGCTGCCGCCGACTCCGCGGTCATATCTGCCGCTGAAGCGGCGGCCGCGGTGGCGCGTCTAACGACGGCTCCGGAGGAGGAGAGCCATCTAGCCGTGAGGTGCTGCCCCGTCGAGGAGGCCGCCGCAGCCAGGATCCAGGCCACCTTCAGAGGCTATCTGGTGAGTCGTCTTGAACCTGGAAGTCTGTCACGATCGCAAGCACCCACCTTTGTGATTGTGAGGAGTGAGTGATGCATGATCTGACGAACGCACCTGAAATGCAGGCTCGGAAGGCGCTGTGCGCGCTGCGCGGGCTGGTGAAGCTGCAGGCGCTGGTGAGGGGCCAGCTAGTGCGGAGGCAGGCCACCGCCACGCTCCGCCGCATGCAGGCCCTCGTCGACGCGCAGTCCAGCCTGCGCGCCCAGCGCGCGCGCATGCTGGTGGACGCAGACCACGCCACGACGCCGGCCTACCAGGCACGCCGGTCGCCGCAGCATCCCGTGCCAATTCCAAGGCGCCGCAGCTCCTACGTATGTCCCAACCAGTCCCAGACACACTTGCATGCCCAACTCTGCATTTTGCCCGCCAGGTGAAGTGGTGACAACTGACAGCACGCCATGTCCTTCGGACGCATGCAGGAGGTGGAAGAGCACGTGAAGATCGTCGAGATGGACGTCGGCGAGCCGGCGCGGCGCGGGCGAAGCAGCTGCTCGGCGACGGCCACCGAGTCCAGGGACCGGCGCCTCGCCGAGTACTACCACGGCGGCGTCGGGCACAGGCAGTGCTCGCCCGCGCCGTCGTCCGCGGCTTTCTTCGGCGCCGACCTCAGCCCGCCGCGCTCCTA